>CM040239.1:214901411-215501411 GCA_022545495.1 Chrysanthemum lavandulifolium
TCCTCAGTCGATTCCCAATATTCTATTATGGGAGCATCGGATAACTTATCGAGAACTTATCTTAGGTGTTTCAGGTCTTATTTATCTCTTCTACAGGTTTGCTAAAGCGAATTCACTACTAAATGACAGTTCTTTAGGTGGTGCATGTTTCATCAAAGAGGGTGGTGGCATATTATTGTATCCTAGACCGAGAACCATCTTTGAGCAGTTTTTGACCTATTGGCTTATTTACTAGATCGGAAGCATATTGTGTTTTGGCAACCCTAACAACATGTTTTCCTTTTCATCTAGGGCTTTTTGTTTTACACTCTCTGCCTCGCTAGTTTATCTTTAAGCATTTTAATCTCTATCTTTAAGATCAATTTCACCACCTAGTATATTGATCTTTTCTACATACTTTCAAACTCACATTTAATACGTAATTTTAGCTTCTCTTCCACACCCTCTAGACCAACTCTATAACCTAAGTTATCTAGAGTCAATCTTTCTACTTCTTTCTCATACTCTCGGTGATAGCTTTTTGAGATTCTAAGTTATCATAACATGATTTAAAAGAACAAGTAGATGTTTTAGAATCATTAGATACCTCGAATCGAACCGGAAGATGAAGCATAGGCCATTAGAGCAAAGTAATGCTCTTTAGAAGCTTCACTAGCAAGAAAAGTCGCATTTAGACCTTCTTGATCGATCACTCCAATCATAATCACCAATCCCATCACGAGCAACAAAAGGCGAAGAAGCGACAAGCTCTTCTGTTGTCTTCTTAATGCCTTCAATTCTTTTAGGGCTCGACATTCCCTAGCAAAGTGACCTTTCTTCTTGCGATTAAAGCACTCCATCTTGCTTTTGTCGAATCCACTCTCCTTTGACCATCATACTTAACTTTTGTCTTCCGGTCCTCCTCATAAACTTTCTTGCTTGGAGAGTCAACATTGCCATTTGCCATTGAAGATTAATCTCTTCAAGATCATCGGGATCAATTTGATCGGATCTTGATTAAGCACGATAACTTGGTAGTTAATCGACCGAAAAGCGCGATTGCACCATCGCGACATTATCACTAACGGTGGTATTGTTTGCAATAGCCGTGGTTATACCATAGGCGGCGGTGGATACATCTTGTGGGCTTTTGTGATTAGTGGATACAAAAGCAATGTTTTGATTTGCGGAAGATGAGTGAGCAAAGTTATTCTCGGACTCATAAACCTTGAGTTGTTGAAGAGATTGTCTAGAGTCATCGTAGGAAAATCCTCCTTATTTCTCCGGACAATTGTATGAATAGCCCATTCGGATGATAAACTCTAATGAACTTCAAATTAATATCTTCTTCAAGATATAAAACATACGTATATCTAACCTAACCTAGGATCTCCTTTTATAGGCTAAGGAGTCCTATACATTATCAATACATAACCTACAAGATAAATATCTTTTCCATATTTATCTAATACAATAAACTAAACCGACTATTACAATACTAGCGATTACATATCATCATCCATGGTTATACTCTTCTACTAGCCGCGGTTTGTCTTCATCCGTGGTTACATCCTTCCGTCCGTGGTTATATCCAACACATGCTGTGGTTCCGATTTAGAGTAATTCTTGATCCAAGGAACCTAAAACCAACAATCCTCCCCAAACTTGATACATTCCAATGAATTCTCAAGTTTCTTTTAAACTCAAAACATCCGAATTGGAGGATGTAGCCAAACACTTACTAGCCTTAAGAATGTTCTCATACTTGACAATAAATTGTAAGCTTGACCATCATAGGGCACTAACATCTTGATACAACGAGGCTTTAACATCTCGAGCAATAAGCTTCTGGATACTTATTCGATTGAGGATAATCACCTTCACAAGCATATGAATAATTTCTCCGAAGCAGTTAAAACATGAACTCCACAAGTTTGATATAAAAACCATCTAGTGACTTGACCATTGTAGAGTCCTTTCCATTCGGGTTCATCATGAGTAGGTTCAAATAAAATCTTCAAATGATGATAAACGGTCTCTCATGATAATCATTTGGATGTACTTCACCAAACATATTCTTGTAAAGTATCCAAAGATTCATCAAATCATCTCTATCAAAATCTTTGAAGCATCTATGAAAATTTATTATACTCATAAACTTCATTGTTGAGTCTTTGAATTTTCCAAACTCCTTCACTTCCATTAAGCTCAAACTCATAAGAAATAATTTGATTACCATCTGCAACTAATTTCAATCTTTTAGAATCAGATGTCTCTTGAACCTCAGATTTTCTCTTTCTTTTACTTTGAATCCATTCATCATCCTTTTAATCCACTCTTCCTCCTTTTAGAATTCATTGGATGTAAATCATCATGATTGATTCTCATACATCTCATAAATCTCAAAAATTCTTTCAAATGAACACCTACTAAGATTATCAGAAACATGTATTCCTGAATTCTTAATAATCTTCATCAATACATTCCTCATCTGAGCAATAGAAGGAGGTTTCTTTCTTACAACTTGCTTCTTTTCTTTACTGACCTTCCTTGCCAATATACCCAAAAGTCTAGCGTTTTCCTCATCATCTAACAAAGCCCATTCTTGTGCAGTATACTCATCACTTATTAATTCAGAAGCTTCAAGATAGTTTGTGATTCATACCATGTAGCTAACCATCTCGACTAGCTTCCTCTTCATCTTCTTTCTTTTCACTAAAGCTGCTTGATCCTCGGCTACAATACTTTTAGCATACTCGCATCATAAGCTTCTTGTTGCGCTTTATTTTTAAACTTTAGCACAACCTCTTTACCTTTCCCAACATCAGTTGAACCACTTTCTTCTTGAAGGTTCACCAATAACTAAACTTTTAACTCGGGTTTAGTTGCGATGGGCGAATAGAGAGAACAGTGCAATGATAGGTGTAGAAATAGATGAGGTTTTGCTTAGATTTATCAAGGTACTTGCGACTTCTTTCTCAACTTCTTTAGACTTAGGTTGTGATTCGAGAGAGTTGTGACAATAGTGGAAGTGGTTATGATAGCAGTGGGTATAATTGTGATGTCCGAAAGCGCATCGGTGGTTACAAGAGTACTAACCATGGTTTCGGACATACCATCGATGTTTGTGTCCTTCACTACATCTTACGCAACATTCTTCAAAATTTCAAGAACTGCTTCATTCCATCTTTATCGGATACCAAAATTCATTATCTCCACTATCAACATCTTCATCCATAGGTACATCGGATATATCACCGACCTCCCACAATTCATGCCCACTCCTCCCTGTTTGGATACATCTTCCACATTCAGAGCCGGAGAGGAGTCCACCATCTTTTTCTTTCTTCCCATAGCTTTCAAAACAGCAAGTCCAGGTCTCCTTACTTTTTCCAAAACCAACACTCTAGGTCTCCTAGTATTGTAATTCACTGACTTCAGTTGGCTGATTAGTTTTTAAAGGAGATCCTAGGTTAGGTTAGATATATGTATGTAATTCTTGAAGAAACTTGTAATTAATATCTAAAAAACCTGGCTCTGATACCACTTGTTGATCCCAGTTGAGCAAACGATCTAATATAGAAACTGACTTGTAACAAAACTTATTAAGTATTACGTGGAATTTAACACTTAATCTTAAGAAGAAGAACAATAAACATTCAACACCTCAATATTATTAATAATACGAATACTCTTACAGTATTAGGGTTTTTGCAACCTAGAAGTGTATCGACCTTAGATATAAAACATACGTATATCTTACCTAACCTAGGATCTCCTTTTATAGGCTAAGGAGTCCTATACATTATACAATACGTAACCTACAAGATAAATATCTTTTCCATATTTATCTAATACAACAAACTAAACCGACTATTACAATACTAGCAGCGATTACATATCATCATCCATGGTTATACTCTTCTACTAGCCGCGGTTTGTCTTCATCCGTGGTTACATCATACGTCGTGGTTATATCCAACTTTGTCGAGTGGTTCCGATACTTAGAGTAATTCTTGATCCAAGGAACCTAAAACCCAACACTCTTCCTTCATCACCAATATATTCGGGGCCTAGCTTTATACAAGCGGTGTAGTAAACCTTATCCTTACAATCAACCTCAAAATCCGGAATATTATCCACATTTAACTCATCAATGCCCTTAAACTTTTTATTTTTTCAAGGCATCGCATATTTAACACATTCGGTTCCATTTGAGAAGTTGACTATTCCTTCCTCTTGATCATAAATCATCATGGATTCCTCAATAAATGGTTTTCCAAGTATTACATCCCCTAAGAATCCATTAATGATGCCTCTAACATCTTCCAAGATCATGAAATCACACCTATATGTGAAATTACCTACAAAGACATGCAATCCTCTAGCTCTCCCAACAAATTTACTCAATTTCTTAGGGAAGAAGGGATCCTTCCTAGATCCTAGCTTTTCACTCATGATCCAATAGTAATAGAGCCTATACATGATGTTCATAGGAGCATTATAGTCAATGTAAGTGTGATCCCTATATAAGTAGCCAATCATGCACGGTATTTTAATGTTCCTAGGGTCACCCTTTTTTATGCATGGGTAGAAAGGTGGTCGCGGGTGATTAACTACGTTATAATGATAGGCGATTTCTTTTCCATTGGGGTATGACTCAAAATACTCATTAAGTTCCTCTTCCTCATTACCATCCATAATTCTAGCACCCTATCATCTCCTTCCTCAAGCTCTTCATCTGAATCATCACTCATGGTGGAATTGATATCTAATGTACTAGTTGTCTCTTCAAGTGCTTTTTCGAGTACGTTTTCAATTATCCTATTCAATTTCCTAAGTTCCCCAATTTCACTATAGATGCGAGCGCGGAGTTGGTTGGCATAGGTTCGATCAAGTAGTGGGTTTTGTGGTGAATGGTTTCGTGGTGGATGAAAGGGATGATGTGGTGGATTGTTTTTGGGTGGGTTATCACCTTTCATGATGAAAAGTGATGAGGCTACGAACAAAAACACAAACAAAAAGATAGACTACAAGAAAGCTAATGAAAAAGATAAAAAAATCTCACTTGATAGGAATCAAGCGAGTAGACCTAAACGAGATAGAAATCTAACTACCTATACTATTCCTCGTGGCGCCAAAAACTTGATAGCGGGTTTGGGGCGAAAGACTTCTTTTCTCGATCGAGCTTTACAACCCTCTGGCGGTGTACCTGTCGTTGTAGTGTAGTATGGGGTAAGCCGGGGTTGATTCGTTCTCTAGGGGAATAGAGATGCTAGGAAGAGATGTATGACGAGAAGGTAAGGTTGAGGGAGATTCTTTGGTCTTTTTTATTTATTAGAAAGCAAGGTAAATATCTCGGGGTATAAGAGTGGGGGGTGGTACTTCTACCAATTTTAACTACCTTTAATTAAACTAATTTAACTACTTAAACTAAGGATAGATTATGCTAATGTAGGTGTGCTACTATGATGATTAAAAATGTGTTTACTTAGATGTTCTTAGTCCATAGTTATCTCTTATTGGTTGGTTGAATTGTCACATCCTCATCTTAATTAGTGCGTTGTATTCCGTTTGGTCATAGGGTGGTGCCTAATTCCCTAGTTCTATGAACCGTTAACTCTCCTATAGACTATCTGGGATCGCCAAGTACCGAAGTATCTCCCTCGAATACTATATTATCAACAAGCTACAACTCACGCAATAAACACAACGATGGCCTAGGTGCACTCCTAAGTTTTTTGCTATTTAGGACGTTCAAGCTCGCAACAATTAAAGAAGAAGCCAGTTTTCCTTAATCTAGCGTCTACCAATTAAGACAAGAGACAACCTAACAATAATTAACAACTAGGTTTCATAGATCTAAGCAAACACAAGGATAATTTAGCTACTCATGGTAAACAAGCAAGCATACACACATACAATTAAACATGGGGTAGACATAATGATAATATGGATTAACAAACTTATCTTAGACTAAAATACACCGTTGGTCCCTAAACTTGGCAAAATGCTTCGTGATAGGACAAAACTCGGCCTTATCATCGCCAGAGGTCCAAACCTTGGCCTTTAAATGCCAAAACCGTCCATTGACCAGGATTGGCATAGTCAAACCTAATTTTCTGGATTTCCTTCGAGGGTATAATAGACCATTCACATTTTTGACCCAACCTAGTTAAAATGTAACCCAACCTTCAACCATATATGTATCAGCTACGACCAACATTGAACCCTAAAATACAATCAACACACATTCTACCCAAAGCAAAAAAAAACAATAATGGCACAAAGCGATAAGGGAAGGCTTTTTGAGTTCGTTGAGGAAAGCGGACTACCCGAATGAAAAGGGTTTGGGTGTTAAGAAGGAGAAGGAAGAGGCTGACATCTTGTTATCAAAGTTTAACGATTTGGGAGAAAGGATTAAAAATTTGGAAATTTTGTTTAAATATCTTAAGGAAAGGAAGGAAAAGAAGGAAAACGATGATAGGGAGAGTTGTGGGTCTAGCTAAGTGTATGTTTAGATGGTAGTAAACATTTGTAGTTCTTGAGAACATGAAATCGATGAATACAAAATTGGGTTCTTATTTAAGTAATTGTGTTTGAAATCGTTTTGCATTTCTTAATAGGTTTGACTTACCCAAGTCATACCACAATAGTAAGTTACAATTTGTTGCCTTTCATAAGTTTGTTTGACTTGGGTAAGTCAAAATTCAAGATGTTACAATACACCATTGTTAATACATTGTTATTTACTGCTAAAGCGTTTGAATTTTCGACCCATATTTTTAAACCACTGCCTCTAATTTTGCTAATTTTAAACCCATGGAAAACCCAAAATTCAGGCATTATCTTCAGCCATTTTCTTAACAAAATCTTGGTTAAAACGAATAGCTTCATCTATTTCACCAACAATCTGTATGAGTTGGGCAAGTTGGTGTGTGTGTGCCTCGACTGGATTTTCGTCAGCGCATCCACACAATCAAGCGCAATTCCCCGAGGTCCCAGAGCTTCATTCTCTTCTATCAGCTCCCTACGCTTCATGATTCCTGTCTTGAGATCTTGAATGCCTTTGAAGAACTAGCTTCTTCGAGAATCCCTTCTTGGCGACCTCTTGTTCAAACCCAGATAGCCATACGATCATTCAAATTTGGTGAATCAACAACCTCCATGAGTTCATTCAAAATGGGAAATCGCCATTGGAAAATTGTTTGTGTGTGGAAAAAGTGGTAGATGAGTTTATCATTTGGTGTGCACTAGTTAATATCGTCTCCGGTAAGAGACGGTCAAGGGTCTAATAGTTACTTTTTTTCACACTCGGTCCCTGAATTTGTTATGGTTGCCGTTGTCATACTTAAAAATCCCGCCCAATAATTACTTTAGAATACACAATTGGTCCCTCAAGTTGCCAACTTACGTAAACTACAACTTAGTTGAAGATTAAACAACACAAAACCATTAGAATTTTGACTTTGTTAAGTCAAACTTCTAAAACATATCAAATTATCAATTAACTCCAAAACAAATATTGAGTAATGGTTTTGCAATTTTGACTTTACATAGTTAAATATTGAGTAATGGTTTTGCAATTTTGACTTTACATAGTCAAATATTGAGTAATGGTTTTGCAATTTTGACTTTACATAGTCAAATATTGAGTAATGGTTTTGCAATTTTGACTTTACATAGTCAAATATTGAGTAATGGTTTTGCAATTTTGATTTTACATAGTCAAATTGCAAATACTACCTACAATCAAATTGCCACAATCAAATTGAAATGCTAAATGAAAGTTTGACTTTCTATTGTCAAACTTGCATCACCTACAATACGCACAAACAACAACATATGAACAAGCTAATTTTAACGAACCATATAAACAAATAGTGTACCAAAATACCAAAACAATTTTGCAACATTAATTGTCATAGGGTATTCAACCCATACATAAACTACAACCACTCAAATAATTCTACCACGGTGTGGGGAAGCTCGGTGGAGTTTCAATGACTTCTAGCCAACTCCCGAGTTATTGTTGATATTTTCATCCCATCATGAATCTATCGCCGAGCGATATTCATTGACTTTAGGGATCGAGAACACATGAGTATAAACTTTATTAAAGTTAATTCATGCTCTGTTATGGGAAAAGCTCGAAACACCACAGTCTGTAGCTTGCCATGGCTGAATGTGTTTCTATATACAACATTGGGAAAATTTTCCAAAGGTAGAACACTAAGCGTGTTTGCAGCCTGGAAAATCAAATAGTGTTGAGAGATACTCAAACATGGCAATTTAGGAGTTTATTTGCTACATATGCATTACTCCAAAACACTTACTCTGGTATCCAGCATTTCCAAATTTGGACATCCACGAATCATTTCAATGATAAACGATAACATAACAATATTCCCAAAATCGACATAAGACGACTTAAGTTTAATCGAGGATAGAAAGGGCACATTCATCCTAGAATTAGCTTCCGTATCAACTACAACAAGTTATAAAGATTAAATGTCATTCTTGTTACACATTTCTTTAACATTGTAAAATCATAAGTGTAAAACTCAAATTGTTCTTACCATGCGATCATCAAAATCCAATGCAAGGGTCTCGAGATTTTGAAGTCTTGTCGGTGAAGATATCGGATGTTGTGATTGTCGTCACAACATTATAACGACCGAATCTCAAATCTAACTTCCTCAAATTCCTAACATTTGCAATATCCCTTAGTCTCATCTCGTTTGTACTAGGACGATTCATTTTAAGAGACTCAGTGAGGACGACCAAAGAATAAAGTCCTAAAGCATCGCTTAGAAAATTGACATGAATCAATTCTAAGCTTAGTAGATTGGAAAGTCATGAAAATATTCCGAGAAGCCAAGAACAAACATGAAGTACTAGATGTTTCAACTCACTCGAGAGTAAAGTTGGGTTGGGAGCGTGGCGGGTCACCATACCGGTTTGTAATAATCGACTCCTCAATTCCATGCTCGACCAAAACAAGAGCCACTCACGAATCTCTTCATAATGAAAGTTGTCTATTCCAATCATTGATCTTGGCTCTCAATGAAGACAAACTTTCTTATTGGACCCATAAGCGATTTAAGAATCTAGTAACAAGCCTCCCATCAAACTCATATGTTAAATAATAAAAGAAATCCTCATCAACTATGACATCGGTGAGCAAAGTCCACTTAGACCTCCGGTTTCGTGCTAAACTAGAGGTTCTCACCGCTTCTAACAAAGGCAACCGATTCAAATGTTAGTGATCACTTCATCGGCATGTTGCTATCGATCGATCGACATGGTTTTGTTGGAAGTTGGGTTGGTCTTTGAGTTCTTGAAATGAGGATTTATATTCTTGATTTCGATTTTCAGTTTAACGTTTCTGGATAATGGTGTATTATGATTGGTAAAGTTGTTTGTTGGGTGGGTATATTGGTTCCTGCGAAATTAAATGCAAGCGTATCAGGGAAGAAACGGCTAGTAGCCATACTCACAATTGGTCCCTGGGTTGAAGGTTGGGTCAAAAATATGAATGGTCTATTATACCCTCGAAGGAAATCCAGAAAATTAGGTTTGACTATCCAAATCCTGGTTAAGGGACGATTTTAGCATTTAAAGGCCAAGTTTTGGACCTCTGGCGATGATAAGGCCGAGTTTTGTCCCATCACGAAGCGTTTTGCCAAGTTTAGGGACCAACGATGTATTTTAGTCCTTATCTTATGATGTAAAGAAGGGTATGAAACCCTAAAATACTGTCCAAGTCGGACTACAACCGAATTAGGGTTTGCTCTCCAAAGTTATACCTCTCTAAATGCAGAAAAATTGAATTCTATATATACATTTACAAGTGCGACGGCGTCACCTTTTGCTAGTGACGCCGTCAGGTCGCCTTCATTAGGGTTTCATTTGGGCCAATTCATCGTTGGGACGACGGTAGTTGATAAGTATGACACCGTCAGTCTTCATGAGGGACGTCGTCTGAGATTGGTTCTTGGGCGTCTGGTGTGGAAGATAACGGAGACGCCTTCCAGAGTTTAGGCATAACGCCGTCAAGTTGTAGAAAAAAAATTTCACCTGAGCCATTGCGTGTAATTTTATCAAAATCTTCAACAAGTTATGGTGTCGCTCTTTGAGATGGGACGCCGTCATGCTTTAAAATCAGCTTGAGTCTTGACTTTGTCGTTTTCTTCATGTTTTCGCTCCTTTTCGTCCAAATATGCTACATTCCAACATTTTGCTTCCAAAAGACCTAAAATATGAAAACGAACGATTTTAAGTAGTAACGGATATAAAATGTGTCAATTTAGGGCTTAAATGACCCCCTAAAAACGTATGTTTTAAATCCTTATCATTCTCCAAGAAGATTAAGGTTCGAAGGGTGTATTGGTGATTGGTATAACAATGCTAACTCGTGGGTTTCAAGCTTAGGTATTCGGCTGTAAGGTATGCGAAGGGTATAAGTTTTGTTCTTGGGTCCGGTTTTTTCTCCTTCAACCTATTCCAGTCGACCCAAGGCATCCCATTTGATCTTGTACTTTCACAATTCGAACCATGTTAAATATATACGTATAAGACATAAACGCTTAACCTAAGATACATGTTGATTAATCAAGAATAAACATGGAAGAATATGTATGAATCGGGTTAAAACAAGTTACATAAAGTCATGATCATGAACCGTATGTTTATCGACTTTTGTTCTTGTGTGTTACCTTTCGAATGTGTTATTGTGTGTGTGTTTACCCAGTCATTTAGACCCTAATATGGACTATTTTTATCAACTCTAAAACTGATTTTAAACCTGGTCATGTAACCTAGAATCATAAAAAGGGGTGTAAGTAAGTTTCATGTTACATGGTTGGTCGAGTGTGAACATGTGTAGTAGTACCTCGTTAATTTTGTGGGTATGGGGATCATGTCAGAATCATGGGTTTGCATATGTATGAATGTTGAGAATTGTGTGTGATAAGTTGGGTGTTTGTGTCGAATGAAGTTTTGTGTAGTGTATATAGGGTGTGGGTCATGGGTATTAATGTGTACGAGTGCATCAAGGATGCATGAATTCTTGGTTAGTATTCTTCATATGACCCATGTACATATACCTACTGTTATACTAAATGAAAGAAAAATGGGTTAAACTTGGTCTTGTGGGGGTACGTTTGAGGGTGATCGCGGGATTATTGTATGGGTCGTTTGGTGTTCTGAAAGTGTGTCGGGAGAGTTGAGTCGGGGGTTAGTCATAATGCATGTTCACGAGGTCGTATATGTTAATTTTATGAACCGCGAACGAGCATGAATATGGATCGAACATGTATTGGGAAATGATTTGTGAAGCTTATAAGTATCTTATGAAATCTGTATGTTATACTATATATGAGTTATATGATATATTTAAGTTTAGTTACATTTTAAACCTTAAACTTTGAGAAATTGTCACATACAAACCTTCAAAGTTTATGAATTATCATATTACACCCTAAACTATAATATTGATATTATTAAATCTTGAAGTTATTTATTGGTCACTTTGAACCCTAAACTATGATAACTTGTCGCAATAAACTTTAAACTATGGTAAGTTACATGTTTAACCCTAAGCTTTGATAATTGCCATATTTGACCATAGACTTTACTAATATGTTATTAAAGACCCTAAAACTATGATGTTTGTTATATTAAACCCTTAAGTTTATTTAATTGTCATTTATAACCCTAAAGTATTAAATTACTTAAATATGGAAACCTACTAAATATGAAAACTTACTTAATTCGGAAAGTTACAAAAAATGAAAAGAAACCTTTATTATGAAATATGAATAACGACGAGCACTAAAATTATGAAATAGCTTTCTAAGTATTAAAAAATCATTATTCGTGTAGATCCGCGGAGGAAGGAGTAGCCTTTGTTTTCCTTGTGTATTTCTGGTGATTTGCTTTACGGTTTGAGGTACAGATATTCTATCCCTTTTCAGTAGGGATTTCTCATGACTTTTCGATCCTTAACTTTGTTTCATCTATGATATTTCGTTGCTATGATTCCCTTTGCTATGATACTTTTGATATGATTCCTGATATGATCCTTTGATAAGATTCTATTCGTTATGACATTCGTTTTGCTATGATATGTTTCTGTTAATTTTGATATGCTTCGTTTGGATATGATATGATATGATATGCTATGTCATGCTTTGTATGCTTTATTTCTTTCCGTTTCCCGAGCTAACTAGTCATGGAGGTACCATGCCCATGTCATTGATGACACCAATGGCATGACACTATTTTGTGGCGATGTGATTAGTCCACGGTGTCCCCATTTGTTATGTATGATATGTCATCACTTGGCCATTATGATATGTGTGTATACTTGTCTTGAGCAGGGTACATATATGATTTGTTATGTGGGCGTATGGATGCATCCTAGGTATTATGGTTCATATGATTTAGTGATTGGTTATGCGTGCCTTTCACCCCTTTCGCTTCTGGTACGTTGGGAGTCTGCAGCTCCTTGCACACCTATGAATTGACGGATATGTATGTATGTAGTGTGCTTCATGTGTCATGTCGGACGTTAGCTTATGAGCTCGTGGCAATATTCCTTTATGATTCACTTTGATTCCTTATGATTATCTGATTCATATGATCTTGATTTCTTATTCTTGTTGACTCATTTACCTTATGATTATCTGATTCGTAGGATTTTGATTTCTTATTCTTGTTGACTCATTTACCTTATGATTATCTGATTCGTATGATCTTGATTTCTTATTCTTGTTGACTCATTTTCCTTATGATTATCGTATTTGGATTATCGTTTGATCTCTCTTTTCGTTTGACTCATTTGACTTATGATATTTGTTCATGTTGGGTTCAGTAAATACCCAAACCCCTTAATCTAGGATTTGAATAGAAAATAGCCCGTGTTTAATCCGTTAGCACAAACAGGTCACTGAGTGCATAGTCTCTCAGTGAGTCGTCTTCAGGATACTCAGTATGAGGCGAAGAAGAAGTCTCTCCACTCGATGAGGCGGAACTTAAAGGGTGAAGGCGGTCGAAGAAGATGATGGATTCGGTGGTGATGACAATAACTCATTTGAATCCTAAGATCCTCTCAACTTCTTGCCGAAGACAAGCGATGTAGAAGATTGAAGGATGTAAGGCGAAGAAAGAGCGGGACAAGGCGGAAAAGGTTGAATCGAGATAAGGCAGTCCTTATCAACCAAAGTCAACTTTCACAGAATGGCAAAAGATCGGGCTCGGTGTCATCGAACTTAGGAAAGTAGTCTTGTCTCTTACCTAGAATAGTCTTTGTAAGTGAGAGACAAAATACGTCGGTATTTTGTCTTACATATGATGTCGGTTGTCACTTAGGAAAGAGTCAAATATCATACATGTATAAATAGCATAAGAGATGGAGTGAAAAGGTCAAGCTTGTGAATTGTAAAACACATACACGTAAGTCATCTTTTCACTCCTCCAATACAACTTAGTTCTGAGATAGCTCGGTGAGCTCTAAGAGTTGTGCTCCGGACTTAGCTTTGAGCTTAGGAGGAGTCACCCAACTTTGTCATTTCAATCCCAAGTACTATTCCGCAAGTACTTGGGTAACGTATTCTTTGTGGATTTATTTCTAATAAGAATATGATGTTGAAAATTACTTAGTGTGTCTTCTTATGTTAATTTAGGTCATAGTTCACTAATAACTTGTTTTATATACTTAAAGCTGTTTTAAGCGATAGTGAGCGAGAACAACAAGTGGTATCGAGCAAGGCTAATTATAAAACTCGTTTTTAGGCCTCTAAAAGTTTTAAATTAGGATCCTAAATGGTGAAATTGATGTACCCCAACTAGTCGATAAAAGGGTGAAGCTTATTCATTTGTTGCCCTAGACTTGAAGTTGGCAAATTCAACAAATGGAAAGCGAATGCTTTGCTATTTGATTGGGATGGAACCTTATTATATCAAGTGTATAAATGAAGGTCCATTTGTCCCAAAGGCTCTTTGAAGGGTTGCTCGAACACGAAGCTAAGTGGACCAGGATGAAAGGAGAGTGGTCAACGGGACTAAAGACTCAAAAGTATCATAATATCTTGTCTTCTGACGATATTATGGAGTGCATTATAAGGCGTAGTACAAACTAAACAAACTGAGATGACCTAGTTCATAGTCATGAAGGACCATCGATACCAAGGAAAGCAGGATAATGGACACGAAACTTGAGTATAACACCTTGAGGCTAAGGACTCGAAACTCTCTCAAACTTACACGGATACAAAACTCTTTTAAATGAACTTTCTAATGATGGTGTTAAGTTGTCCAAACATTAAATCAATGTTGGTTTTGTCAACGACCTCCACGAGAAGTGGTTGAATTTCTCTCGGGGACTCGGGAATGCTAATCATATCCAAAATCTTGAGCTTCACGAAATTTATGGGAAATTGTCTATGAGGAAAATCTCATCAGCAGACGATACCTAACTTAAAGAAGTCTCGAAGTCAAGAAGTCACGACCACCACCTCATCACCAATATCAGCGCTTTCTATTCTAACAATGTTGTTCAAGATTTTGAGAAAATTTTTGATGATGAGCGATGAGAGATCAAGTGAGGAGTACCTAAATGACACGAACTTTGAATTTCGGGAAAGGCACTCCTTGCTAACTCTCGAAGGTTTATAAAAAAAAAAAGATTTTTGAATGCCAAAGCAAATGAGGACCTTTGAATGATTTAAGTGTCACAAAGAGGTCATTTGCAAAAACTGTTTTGTTAGTGCAAATATTACGATATTTAATCTATACGGTCGTTTGTTTTGATTGATGACAAACATGTAACTTGTAATACATAACGTAAAATGTACAAGTTACTTGTAATTACATTGTCTCAACATACATTCAACACCTCTCGATGTCTCAAGTCCTCGTATGTTACAACAGGTTCGTACATGTTTGTTATGTGGCATTATGATCAAACCCATTAACAAATCATTTAGAATGTTTAAAATACGTTTAGAGTCACTAAGTATTTTAATAGGTTAACCATTCTATTTGAACCTCATTTTACATTTGCATTCACAAGTATTTCAAAAGGTAACTAGACATTTTATCAACTAGTTACATAATACATTTACAAGTTTACTTTGATAAACCTTTAATCTAAAAATGGAAATACATGTTACATCATGTCATGCATCATCTTTGAAATCCTTGGAAGATCACTTGAATATTTTGGTTAGATTGACACTCAATATATCAAATGTGATCTTAGTAAGATTTGGTAATATCTTGGAAAGATTTGAAGAAAGATTTTAGATTTTATGTCGGTACCCACGGCACCAAATTGTATAAAGGGACGGAACCCTTTTAAGGGGTCCGTGGTAAATGGACGCTCTGTCCACTTTGGCTATAAATAAAGCCCATTGTTTTCCCATTTCTTCACTACTTCAAAGAACATCTTCTCCACCTTCTTGCATACATTTAGATCAATCATTAACAATGTAGTAACACATTAAACACCACTAATGATCATGATCATAATGCTTCTAACATTCATCTTTGTTGTAAGCATACTCTTTGATCAACCAAGGAAATCTTGGAATCTAGCCATCCCACTCACCACAAGTTGAAGATCTATCACAAGAAGTTTAGGGAACTTGTGATCTTCATCATGAAGGCTTCTATCAATGGAAGTTCATTTAGAAGTAGTTATTCATATCCATTAGACATTTGTGTCATGGATCATTAGTGTAAACATCATTGCATCATAACAACACTTTCACCAAACTAGATTAGATGGTTTATGTGTTTGTGCCATAAAACACAAGGTTTATTATGTTGGGCCATAAAACATATTGGGAGTGGTTGTACCCTTGTAAAAGAACTCGACATCTAGCTTAGTGTCGGAAATATTGTATAAGCGACGTTAGGTTGGTTCTACCTCGAACTAGAACCGGTATTTAGCTTTGTCGGAAAAAGTGTAAGGGACGATTGTAAGGTTTTCTCCCGAGAAGGGAGCTTGTTGATTTAGTGAAGTAACTCTCGAGTTGGGTACTCGGGGAGTGGAGTAGAGGCGGAAAGGAGATCCGTGACCGAACCACTATAAATCCTCGTGTTCGGTTTGCACTTTCCTTTCTTTATCTCTTTACTTTTATACTTGCACTATACTATTGTTTGTGATGTGGTTTGATGTTCATGATTGTGTGACAACTTTGTTTACCATGCTTTATATTAGTCACAAACAATAATTGGTACTTTCATATTATAACAAGCTTCATAAGCGATTTGATACTAAAGATCTAAAGTTTTTAAGCGGTAGCGTATTCACCCCCCACGTTTCCACAATTGGTACCAGAGCCGCGTAGCTCGTATTTTCAAAACAAATGGTTTTAAAATGAAGTACGATCCATGTATCAAATTACCATTGAGCGAAAAATAATATGAAAAATGCTTTGCTTGTTATACTTAGAAATTCATTGTTAAATGTAACTTTGTATACAAGCTTGAAGGTTTTCTTGAAAAGTAAAATAAAAAGTTTGTTGAAAGAACTAGTAAGTATTGTATTGTGTGCTCATAGAAAATTCACGAAGAAATATGATTTTAAAGAAGTGTTTGGGATAACTATAAATCTAGTTGAAAAATCACCTCCGTAAATGTTTAAGATAAGTTACATAAGTAGATATATTGTTAAATATGTGTATTATATGTTTACTATGAAATCTAGTAAGTCGCGCACGTTTTCTCTATGTCAAATACTAGTTTTGGTGAATCTGTCTCGAGCGACCACGGCACCAAATCTTATAAAGGCGGATCCCTTTATTTGGTTCCGTGGAATCCGTATGTACGATGTCACGATTTTGGGCAAATTCAAAAATCATAACTAATTAACCGTAAGTCCGTGCAGTCGAGCCACCTATCATTTTAAAGGGAATTGAGTCTACTTTCATTTAAAAATACTCTCATGGCCTGAGTCTAATTTTAAATAAGTGAAATAGACCAAATACTACAGTATGTCTAAAATATTGAGTTTCGCTTTAATATAAAAACTCAAAATTTTGAATCAAGCAATTTAAGTTGGTATTCTTAGAACTTTGATACAACTTCCTTTGAAACTAAATAATTTGGTAATATGTTTAAAGGAAACTAATCAAGCTTGGTATACATCGTCATATTTAAGCATAAAATAATGAAAAGTGTCTTTCTTGTTATCTTTATGCTAAATGACCACTTGTTTATGTTGTTTGCATATATGTTGCTTGCTTATTTTTCAAATTGTTGTTTACACTTGTTTGTTTGCATAATATAAGTGTCAATCTTGCCATGTTATTTATTCACTTGTTTGGCGATTTCTTGTTTATGCAATAGGTTATTTGCTAGATTTTGTGCACTAAGTTGGAAAATTATTTTACCATAAACTTGTAGAATTAGATCACTTAGTTTGCATAGGTTACTAACATCTCGCATAACTTATGAAATGTCATAACTCACTTAGCAATGAGTACTAAGTAAATTAGTCAAGTACTTTGAAAATGAAGGTGTTAAGAGAGTGTTTGGTACAAGGACAAAAACAATGTTGTATGATGTAATTTATTTGTTTTTACTTTGTAGGATGATAATATGACTTAAAACAATGTTGTATGCTAACCGGTTTATGCGGTGGATAGCACAAGTGTGTTATCAAATTTTACCCATTTTCACTTTTATGTGAAAATCGTTAGTATGGTCAAAGTCTATGCTCCACTATATTTGTATATGTGGTATCGACTTTTCTAACTAGAAGTAATTAATGTCACATGTTTTAAGCAAAATTTCGGGGTTTGGAAAACCCCGACACCTAAAAATGGGTCTGTGAACTTTTACGATATCCACGGATCGAGCGGCACCAAAATGTTGGTACCATCATTATGTATTTTGGTACCGCCATACACATGAAAGCGGACCAGGTGGCACCAATTTAAGGGTTCACTGTAAAGAAATGGTGCCGTGAATCCTACAGGTAAGTTATTGAATTTTACTCAATCCGTAATCTAATTTACCAAACTTCGTTTCTAGGATAGTTGTTAATGCATATCTTTCATACCTCACTCAACACATCCTCGATGGATTAACTTAGGATGTTTGACATGATTTTAGACACTTCCATCTCATTAGAAACTACCATCTTTGTATGGATTAACATCAAATCCATGAATCCTTAGTTCCATAAATCAACACATTCAAGATGATCATTTCACACCTTCAACGTTATTTTTCCTCAAGCTTAGCATTTCTTAAAGTAACATCAAAATGACTAAATCCTTAACCTCAAATAAGCCACTTAAGAAAACCACTAGGATTAGCATTTGATCTTGTTGCTTCATTAACTTGAGCTCTTCATCCTCAGACTCATTACCTCTCAACATCTCATCACCCTTTCAAGATGTGAACTTTCTAAACTTGAGTACTCCAACTCCACCACCAAAAATCACCCACCATCATCCAAAACAAATTCACTACCAAAGTCTCCAAAGCTTGTTCCTATCAAACTTTGTGTAACACCACCAACATCTCCTCACCCGTTTGGATGACTTAGATGACTTACAAGACTAATAAACTGGACTCATTATTTGCAAAGATATCATACACAAGTCTAACATATGACTATAGATAGTGTTTTGTATCTACATGTATTGCCTCACCTGGTTAACATGAAAATAATGTGTCATCCTTCAAGACAATAAGTATTTACATCGAGTCATAACTCACACATATGTTAAATACATATTATCAAGTCTTGTTATCCTTGAGTTCAATCTAAGCTTTATAACCTCAACAAATTAGGATTGACAACTTAAGTATTTCATCCAAAATATTCAAGTATATGCGACTTACGATTGTAGTCATTAAAAGTCATATCCAAAAATCAACACCCAAGTATTTTAACAACACATGTTGAAACACTTATCCAAAACAAACAACCACGGTGCCACTTATCCTCTTTGACACCTACTATCCCTCTTCCATCTTTTGGCACTATTAACCGTATTGCTCATAAACTTCCAAGAGTATACTTTAAATCAAACGTGCCCTTTCAAGGTGAACCTATACCTCAGCCCCTAAGCTTCATAGACATAACCAAAACTTCAAGCACTTCACCCGCTAGTTGTAGTAACCAATGAACCATAGTATCCGTACTTTTTGTGTTCAACATCTGTGGACAAATAATCAACCTAAGTACTCCCATAGCACAACAAACCCCTACATCACCACATCCTTATTTAGACACACTAGAAGACCTACCACCTAGATCAACCAATCCACCATCCTTGCCATCATTTGAATTCGTTGAGTGTATTGCTCAAAAAGCCCTTGTGTCCAACACTTGTCTTGAATGCGTTTGAACAAACTCGACCATCCTTTCCCACATATAAGGACTTAGATAATTCATTATGGCTAGAACCTCGACTATCAAATAAGCATGGTGCTCTTGGTAATTGTTGTCAATTTCCACTAGGTATAAGTAGTACTACCTTCACAAATAATCAAAGTATTAGTAATACTTTGTCGTTAAACTTTCTGCATAAATTTCGTTAAACTTCAAATCAACATTTTAACAACATATGTTAAAATGCAATCTCAAAGCCAACATCATACCCCAAGCAACAATGACTCTTGAGGAGTATACATAAGAAACTCAGTGAATTCCTCTTGTCATCATCTAGTGAGTATAATCTTGAGACCAAGTTTATTTAGATGGGACTATCCGATTCAAACACTTTGGCTTCATATCTTCATTTAGGAAAACATGATGTTTTGAAGAACATTATGACTAAGATTCATGCGTTAAGCTTTCATTTTGTTAAAAGGATATTGTATATCATATGCATCACTCTTGCGACATAAATAGTTGTGTTACAAGAGATTTCATTACACCTCATTAGCTAAATGATCTTGAAACAAACATCTACAAGTTCTGTGAACTAGCATATCCAATTCATCTTGTCATACTTGTTTACATAAGCATGATAACTTTATCCCATGGGATAATCTCATTTGTTGAAAGATACTATTTGTATCTATTTCCTTTCAAGCGTACATCATAACCTAACCTTGCTCAAACCGAGTGCACATCCAAGGTTAAAACTACACATCTTTAGAGCATACACAAGATCTCACGAAGTTGGTAACCTCACTTAGATTCTTGTTAAATAATATTCCAAAGAGCTTTCTTGAGAACGTTCTTAGTTTAACATATTCCATTCTCTAGTCTTAGATGATCAATTCACATTTAAAGTACAAGATGTCATCCATTAGATCATACAATTAGCTGTGTAATTTGAACAACTTTAGATTCTAAACACAAGATTAAAACACATTGTTTATCAAGCACACCATTGTTAAAATTCATGTGTATAACATGACGTCTTCATCACCTTAGTTATATTACATATTAGTTAAGTCACATTAAGCCAAGTATTGGTAAACTATCATCTTTTATGCACTTTAATATGCAAAGGTAGGGTTCCCCACTTTCTAACATGAGAATGACTACTTGAGAACCTATTGCACTAGAAACTCAATTTGACCTAACGGTTGAATTGCTTCACGGAGAGAAGTTGGGTATGTGGAATCACCCGTAAAATGGTCGTGTTTAGCCTTAATTGAGCACCGCTAATAATAGTCTCATATTCATTCTCAACTTGAAAAATCGTATTCCTATACTTGCCTAAAGTAAGTGTTAAAACATTGATAGTTTTCCTTAGGAATACTAATCAAACAAGTAGTATATATGACTTTTCTTTTAAAACCACTTGCATTGCATGTGCTGATTACATGTTCTTGTTTAAATACGATAAGTTGATTTGACATTATCTTAGTGTTTGATAACAAGTCAAATGTGTAAACCTTAGTACGGTTTTATCTTTATAATGCTTGTATTGTTGTTTCATGCTACTAAGCGTTTAAACCTAAACTTTATTTGCATGATACTTACTTTGAATTATTTTTAGCATGATTAACATGTTACTTATGAACTCATAATATGCTATTTTGATACGTGATAATTTTGATATGATATATTTGTGTTTGAAAGCTATTAGTTGGCATTCATTACATCTATGTGTAGTACGATCCAAATGATACATGCTCCAAATTGTTATGTCTTGAACATGGCTTGCATGAATCTTTCATCTTGTTTCTTTTGCTTCTTGTCACACTATTTGTTTGCTACGTATGCACATATAATCTGTCAAAGTGCTTTTGGTATGACTAACTTTAGAAGCCTTTTTATCTTAAAATTAATCACATAGATTATTGTATATCCAAGTATGCTTAAGTGTCTAAGTCTAATGACAAAACAATCTCATAATGAAATGTCTTGAATAAAGTCGTATTCTTGCATATTATGATTGTTTTGATGCTATCTTGTGTGGTGATTTCTTGTCTACTAAGTGCAATGTGTTGTTTTTGCTTATATCATATGTTATCATTTGATTTATATCATGTTAACATATTTTGTCACTAACAAATTTGTTTTGTAGGTTGATAACAAATTATTTGTTATCTCACTTGGTTCTAACTTTTATATGCTCATTTTGCATAATCCCTTTTATTGCTACGTAGATTAGTAATATGCTTTATGGGACCCCTACACTTGCATATAGTTTAAAAGCATATATAATTAAGTTCTAGAGGGTTGGCTTTGCATTTTGTCTTTCAACGACCTCTTTCCAAATCTCATTTTGCTTCCGCTTTCCAAAATCATCTCCATCATTATTTAGTTATAACAATACTCTAATCATCTTCACTTCCTATTAGAAATCCAGTAAAACATCACTAAGCTCACCTCTTTCGTTAATACCAAATAACCTCCTAAACACTTTGTTGTCATTCCTCATTTGATACATTACACATTATGTTGGATGTCCACCAATTAAGGGGGAGAGAAATTCATTCACATAATTGTCTTCTGTCAAATTTTATGTCTCTTAGACTCTACAATACCAACACATAGGTAAAACACCACTTAGCTAAAGCCGGTTCATGAAACCACAACTAGTTCAACCTTTTTCGCACCAATATCTCATCAAGTGAAAAGCGATCATGTGTTTTTACAAACGCCTTCATCTCCACATATAGGATTTTCCTTAAACTAGCACCTTACAACTTCACTATCTAGAACACCATCATAGGATCTTATCCTTTTCTCGCTTATCATGCATGTCCTTGTCGGTGCAAGCGATATATTAATCAAACGACCATTTCCAACACGTTGGTCCATCCAACTCTCACTTATATGATGTCATTCTCATCCTCATATAGGTACTCATTATTATTATTAGTATTTTCCATATTGTCTTCACTTCTTTTCAAAGTGATAATCATCAATGTCGGTCAAAACCATGCTAATACTACCTTTCCCATTGTCACCTAGAATAGGTCATTTTATAATTCGTGTCAATCGATGAACAATTTATCTTCATGTTATCACTTTAGATAGAACACATTATTGATTACTCTTGGGTTAAAGCATATGAGAACTTGCTCAAAACAATAGGTTGTTGGCATCAATAAATCATTCAAATCATAACCCTTATGCATCATTGAAATGCAATGTCCATTCATATTTTTCTTAGCTTTGGTCACTTGACATGACGAAAGGATTGCATGAGTCCATATTTTTATATTTGCTATACATATGAGTTTCTAACTCCTTAATAGCTTCCTACCTAATCACCACCACCTTCCATCACCACTTTCACTAAATCATCACCATCATGGATTAGTGAAAACTTACTTTTGTAAATCTCGAGTCATCTACCATCACCACATGATTCCTACAAGTAAACCGACACCAACACTAGCACCACTAGTGGCACACCCGTGGGAAACTTCATATCTTCTTTCTAGGAACTATTTTGTAGTTTTTATCACATTATATTCTCACTTTTCTTATGATTGTAATTAGGAGACTACACTTCATGAGATCTTTGATTATATCGTTATCACATATATACATCTTATTTTTCTTTGTGAAAAGATGAAATATATTGCACTAATGTTTTCATTGTAGGTTCATCATCATATACACTTGATTGTATATAATTTACTCATCTAAAGATGAAGTTTGGATCAATTATTTTCTTATTTTAGGTGCTTCTTGACACCATAGAACAAGGAGGAATGTCCTTTAGCACTCATATTGCATCGCCTATACACTTGGTTGTATATGACATATTTGTCTAAAGACAAAGCTTCTATTATACTAATATTTATTTTGAAGGTTCATCTTGACGCCCTAGAGCAAGGAGCTTCCGTCAAGAATTCTTGAGTGCATCTTATATACACTTTTTGTATATCACTTACTTGTCCAATGAAGAATATAGTTTTGCACTAATATTTGTTTTGTAGGTTTTAATTATACCGACGCCTCAAACAAGGGGAGGCGACCGTCGAGGGGAGCATGCACGATTTAGCATCATTCTCACTTTTCAACAAGCATTTGTGCTTGATAAAGTGGAGAAAATAGGCTAATATTGCTATGCATTTTCTTTTCATATATTTCTCATAATTTTGTTGCATAAAACTAACCTTGATGTAGGTTAAGCCTCTTAATTTGATCCATGGATCCGCTACCTAACAAGGAACGGATTCAAGTAGACGATTTAACTCACTAGGGACGATGCAAGCTCGCCTTTTTGGGGAGAAATGAAGTTAAACTCAAGGACACGCCTTTTGTTTCGACAAAAGGGGAGAAGAGTGTAAGCGGAGAAGGTAATGTAAAGGTAGTAAGGATACAAGTAACCTTTACATTTTACTTTCTATTACGTTTACATATATTTGTCATCATCAAAAGGGGAGATTGTTAGTGCAAATATTACGATATTTAATCTATCTACGCCTCGTTTGTTTTGATTGATGACAAACATGTAACTTGTAATACATAACGTAAAATGTACAAGTTACTTGTAATTACATTTGTCTCAACATACATTCAACACCTCTCGATGTCTCAAGTCCTCGATATGTTACAACACGAGTTCGTACATGTTTGTTATGTGGCATTATGATCAAACCCATTAACAAATCATTTAGAATGTTTAAAATACGTTTAGAGTCACTAAGTATTTTAATAGGTTAACCATTCTATTTGAACCTCATTTACATTTTGCATTCACAAGTATTTCAAAAGGTAACTAGACATTTTATCAACTAGTTACATAATACATTTTACAAGTTTACTTTGATAAACCTTTAATCTAAAATGGAAATACATGTTACATCATGTCATGCATCATCTTTGAAATCCTTGGAAGATCACTTGAATATTTTGGTTAGATTGACACTCAATATATCAAATGTGATCTTAGTAAGATTTGGTAATATCTTGGAAAGATTTGAAGAAAGATTTTAGATTTTATGTCGCACCCACGCACCAAATTGTATAAAGGACGGAACCCTTTTAAGGGTCCGTGGTCCGTCGGACGCCCATCCTTTTTGGCTATAAATAGAAGCCCATTGTTTTCCCATTTCTTCACTACTTCAAAGAACATCTTCTCCACCTTCTTGCATACATTTAGATCAATCATTAACAATGTAGTAACACACATTAAACACCCTAATGATCATGATCATAATGCTTCTAACATTCATCTTTGTTGTAAGCATACTCTTTGATCAACCAAGGAAATCTTGGAGATCTAGCCATCCCCACTCACCACAAGTTGAAGATCTATCACAAGAAGTTTAGGAACTTGTGATCTTCATCATGAAGGCTTCCTATCAATGGAAGTTCATTTAGAAGTAGTTATTCATATCCATTAGACATTTGTGTCATGGATCATTAGTGTAAACATCATTGCATCATAACAACACTTTCACCAAACTAGATTAGATGGTTTATGTGTTTGTGCCATAAAACACAAGGTTTATTATGTTGGGCCATAAAACATATTGGGAGTGGTTGTACCCTTGTAAAAGAACTCGACATCTAGCTTAGTGTCGGAAATATTGTATAAGCGACGTTAGGTTGGTTCTACTCGAACTAGAACCCGGTATTTAGCTTTGTACCGGAAAAAGTGTAAGGGACGATTGTAAGGTTTTCTCCACGAGAAGGAGCTTGTTGATTTAGTGAAGTAACTCTCGAGTTGGGTACTCGGGAGTGGAGTAGGCGAAAGGAGATCCGTGACCGAACCACTATAAATCCTCGTGTTCGGTTGCACTTTCCTTTCTTTATCTCTTTACTTTTATACTTGCACTATACTATTGTTTGTGATGTGGTTTGATGTTCATGATTGTGTGACAACTTTGTTTACCATGCTTTATATTAGTCACAAACAATAATTGGTACTTTCATATTATAACAAGCTTCATAAGCGATTTGATACTAAAGATCTAAAGTTTTTAAGCGGTAGCGTATTCACCCCCCCCACGCTTCCACATGTTTTTCAAAAACAATTTACGAACCTCTTATAAACCATCGTGGTCAAATCGGTCCTCGGGCTTTAGCAAATTTCAACCAAAATCTATTAGTCTCATCAAAATTTTCAAAACAAACTCAGTCATAACAAAGCGTTGACTTTGAAGCTAAGTATAAGAAAGTCAAAGCTAATCTTGCATTGCTCGAGGCGGTCCCTCGAAACAACAAAAAGTGTTCAATGCATGCGGGGGTAAAACAAAGGCCTTGTTCTGAGACCTTCGATTGGGATGAAGAGCCGGTGTCATCGATGATGAAATGGTGCATGTCGATTGCACCGATGGCCATCTCGAGAAGAGGACAAGCTAGCAGTTGGAAAGAATCATGCCGAGAAGCGGGAATGGGTCAACATCACTATGAAGAAGGTAAACATCTTACTATCTATGGATGATGACTCACGATTGGTAGTCTTATATGAATTATCTTAATGTTGACCTAAAGTTCGTAGAAGAGCAAAGATTAAATCTCTTTTCAAAATACAACAAGCTAAGTTTTGAATTAAACAAGTGTAGAGATGAACCGCTTATTTTAAAACAAGCCAAGCTTGAGGTCACACCTTGCAAATTCAAAACACCGAACTAGTTAAGAGAAATCGACCTCTTCAAGACGAACTTAAAAGGAACAAGATATTCTTGATAGTTGGATCGCTAAGAATCCTGTGGTCTTTGATGTCAGAGGTGCCCAAGAGAGAAAAAGAGAGTCATAGGTGAAGATCATCTCCTGGCTCTCAACAAAGACCAAAGTTCAAAACCATTTGTGTGCGGTGGTATGATTACCAACATGTTGACATCTCCAAATTCCAAGTGTTGGATTGAGCGGGTTAATCCCGAGAGTAAGCTTCAAACTTCGATTACGGAAGGATTCTTGAGCTCGAGAGCCAAGCTCTTAAGAGCATGCTAGGACTTCTGAGATGACCGGTGGTCTGAACACATCTCCAGTCTCGAGCGGAATCTGAACACCGCTTCCACCTCTCGAAACCTCTTGAGTGCTTGATCCAAGCTCGAGCTTACTCCTATAAAATTCAATCCTCACTCACCAAAGGAAGGTCCGACTTGGTAGAACCATCCTACAAAGACAAGCAAAACTAATCCAACAAGAGTCTACTCCCATGAGACTTCAACATCCTCTGTCCCCGAAGTCGACCAAATTCGAAACTAAGCGAACTTGTGAGGAAGCTTCTTGAAAAAATGGAATCCATTGAAAAGGTCCCCAACCAATCAAGGAGACAAAGTCGCTTCCTCCAGTTCCTCAAAATCTAAGTCGACCTCTAAAAACAAATAAAAGTGTGATGTGTCATTACACCACCATACCACCCGACAATCGCTATAGAATCCTTTTTGCATGATCTGCAAAAGGATGATCACAGACACAGACCATCTACATTATGTCGGTCAAGCAAACTATACCAAAGTTGGTCATCGAGTATGCTTCATCCTCCAAACCGCTCCAAAGAATGAGCAAAACCTTTTCCTACGTGCTCTCACTTTGTGGGTTTAATGATCATCATCGGGATGATTGTCTCATGAATACATGCTTTGTGATATATGCGGTAATCCATTTCATGAGACATCCCAACATGACAAATGTCATTCATGCAAGGAGAAATTCCAAACAACCCAAAGTCACCGAGTCATCCTCGGCCTCTAAATGCAAAACACCTTGGTAGCACCATGCACACAACTCGACCATGAGTCGATTGCAAATTTCAAAGAGACCTTGAGATCCGAGCCCACTAGTAAGTGGGTCACGAAGAGAAACTAGTTCGGGTTTACTACTTGTAGAGACATGCCAGGAGCCTATTTGGCATCTAGAAAGTGGATGCTCAAGAAGCATGACCGGTGTGAAGGAATATCTGCACAACTATGTAAAGGAACCGGGGCCCAAGGTAGTATTGGTGATAACTCATCATGTCCCAATGAAGGTTATGGTTCGAAGAACCGCAATGGAATAGTTTTCTAGAATAGCCTCTGTCAATGGTCTCAAATACAATCTCATCGGTGTCGGTCAACTATGTGATGCTAAATACATTGTACAATTCAATGATAAACAAGGTACCATTTTCAATGCCAACAAGGAAGTTGTGTTGATAGCTCCTAGGAGAGATGATGTTTATGTGCTAGACATGTCAACACTCTCCCAAGATGGAGCGTGTCTCTTTGCTAAAGCCACCGAAACTATCAATTGTTTGTGGCATAAGAGACTCTCACACTTAAACTTCAAAACCTCAACAACTTGGCAAAACAAAACAAGGTCCTTGGCTTACCATCACTGGTTTTGCAAAAGACAAACCATGCTCGCCTGTGAAAAGGTAAACACCATAGAGCATCATTCAAACCAAACAAAATTTCTCCATCAAAGTCGCCTTCACCTCACGCATATGGATCTCTTTAGACTGTCGGGTCCCGGATCAATCCGGCATGAGAAGTAAACACTTGTCATTGTTAATGAGTTCTCAAGATACACTTGGGTATACTTTCTTTCCAAGAAGAGTCGAGTGGTGATACAATAATGTCATTCATCGGGAAGATAGAAACCGTAATGACATTTTTGTTAAACAAATCGAATCGACAATGGTACCGAGTTCGTAAATCAAGAGCCCGAAAGTTTCGTGATGAAAAGGAATTTCTCAAATTTTCGTCTCCATACACCCCGAACAAAATGGGGTTCTTTGAAGGAAAAAGTAACTCTCATTGAGGCTGCTAGAACTATGTTAAATGGCTCACCTCTCAAAAGATTTTCGGATGAAGCGATCAAGCTAAAACCGCACACTCAAACAGTCAATCATTGTCAAAAGACATAATAAAACCCCATATGAGATCTTCAAAGGTAGACTTCCGACATCGCCTATTTTCATGTATTTGGATGTCCTGTGTTCATTCATAACCACAAGGATCATCTAGGCAAGTTTGATGCAAAAGGCGATGATGGATACTTCTTAGGCTACTCAACGATCTCCAAAGCCTTGTGGTTTTTAACACAAGGAGACAACAAGTTGAGGAAACCTTTCATGTCACCTTTGATGAAAGTCTCGAAAGCATCGGGTTCACCAACACCTCGAGAGGAAATAGGAATTGATAACTCATCAAGATATCCTTACGATAAGTACAACAATCGAATTCAATTCTCATATCAAGTTGATGCCGACATCTCATATTATGTCTTACCACACAAACTACCCCAACCAATCATCGGTGAGTTCATTGATAATCGGTCGGTCCTATTTGGGATAGGAAACACCGATTCAAATGATCAGAACATGTAACTCATGAATCTCACTTTCGAACAAGACATCTCTACGGATGTTCTAAATGATTCTGTGACTCTTGCACCGAACTCACATCGATCACCCAATGACATCATCAAGCTCGATCCAGGACCACAAAGTAAGTGGCAAGAACTCGTGATATTGAGCTTGTAAACATCATTAGTGAACCCACCGAGGCATGCTCACTAGAAGCATGGTCGCTAGTCTAATCACGCTCGACCAATGAATGTCTATATCTTGAATACCCATCGAAATAGAACCCAAAAGTGTCATCGAGGCTCTAAAATACCCAAGCGGGTTCGAGCTATGCAAGAAGAATCGTAATGTTTGATAAAACAAGGTCATGACCTTGATCAAATGTCCTCGGATGTAGTAGGCATAGGAATGAAGTGGGTTTTCGAAACAAAACCGATGAAGCAGCACGCATCATTAAAAACAAAGCCGACTTGTAGCCAAAGGTTACGGTCAACAAGAAGGCATTGACTATGATGAGACATTTGCTCTGTTGCAAGAATGGAAGCCATCGGGATCTTCCTTGCATATGCAACATACATGAACCGTGGTCTACCAAATGGATGTTAAAAGTGCATTCTTAAATGGTGATCTCAAGGAAGATGTGTATGTTCAAGCAACCTCCGGGCTTTGAGAGTAGTGAATTTCGACTATGTATGCAAGCTTGACAAAGCCCTTTATGGACTCAAACAAGCTCCTGGGGCATGGTATGAAACTCTCTCACCTTCCGATACAAAACAAGTTTGTCGGAGGAAAGATAGACAACACACCGTTTGTCTATTGAACCCGACATGATGTGATACTAGTCCAAGTGTATGTTGATGATATCATCTTTGGCTCAACAAACTACAAACTTTGTAAACTGTTTGAAAACTAATGACAAAGAAGTTTGAAATGAGCATGATGGGGAACTTACATACTTTCTTGGACTACAAATCGAACAACCGATAAAGGAATATCCATCACCAAGAGAAATACACGAAATCTCTTGAAGAAATATGAGATATCCGACTGCCTCGGTATGAAGACACCAATGGTCCCACCTAACAACCTTGGACTGATCTCAACGCGTCAGTCAATCAAACCCATTTCGGAGGGATTGTTGGCTCATCGATGTATCTAACCGCTACTAGACCGGACATACGATTTTCGATCTGCATTTAATAGCAAGATATCGGTCAATCCCAAAGAATCTCACCTCACCGAGCCCAAAAGAATACTCGGTGCACCGAAAGGAACCCCAAACCTTGGACTCTATTATCCAAAATGCTGAGGTTTGATCTCAAGGTTACTCGATTCGATTATCTCGGCCGCAACATGGATAGAAAAAGTACCCGGGATCTGTCAATTTCTTGGAGGAAAAGCGGTTTGTTGGAGTGCAAAGAAGCAACAATCGGTGGTTATGTCCTCATTGAAGGCGAATATGTAGCTCACAGCGGGATCTTTGTGCTAATGTATTATGGATGAAAAGTCAACTCGGTGACTATGACATCCATTACAAAATGGTGCCCATCTTACGTGATAACACTAGTGCTATTACAATCTCCAACAACCACTGCCCTCCACCAAAGAACCAAACACATTGATATCGATATCACTTCATCGGGATCGCATAATGAAAGGAGACATTGAACTACATTTCATCCCTACGAATATCAAGCTGGCCGATATCTTCACCAAACCCTTGGATTAACCTACTTCGGGAGACCGAAAGTCGAATTAGGAATGCTTGACATTGAAAGCCAAGTATCCGAAAAACAATCTCGATAAGCTCTCGAAATGGTTCATTCTCCTGAACATCCAAAACCAACCTCTCACCGAATAAGTAAGACTCATTCGGGGTCACGACACTTGACAAAGAGCATTGAATGAGTAACTAAATGATCTAAGTATCGATTACTTAAATGTCCTAGGTTGGTAACTATGCCAATTTAATAAAGGAATATATGTCTCTTTGTCTTCGTCATCCCACTTGGCATTTAATGCCTCTCACAAAATATCAAATTGATATTTTATCTCGCAAAGTGCACTTTTACCTTTGATCGCTATCTGCTCCTTGAAAACGGATTTTTTGCGGGTAATGGGTGGTAGCATTAAATGTGGAAATTCAAACGTCTTTCAAAACCAACTTTTAATATTCTCATTTGTGCACAATACACCCTCTTATCACTCTATAAATACCTCTTCCAACACAAACAAACACACACAAACTATTTTCTCATGACTAAACTCACAAAATTCTTTCTCAATCGGAAATATTTGTGTGTTCTCAATATCTTCAAAACCTCTTTTGGAAAAACCCTCCTTGTAAACATTTACAAAAGTTTTTCAAGACAAACTTGAAGAGATCTAAATACTTTGATTGCTCTAGTCAAAACATTTTTTAAACCCTAAAATATTTGTTAATGGAAATGGCTAGAACACAATCTCTCCGGTTGCTTCTCGATGGGTAGGGATCTTACTAACGTTGAATTTAAAACAAATAATGTCATAGGAAATTTTGAATATCCGAAAATGTCCCAACCTATAAAGACATTATAAAATTTTTATTCAATTGCCCACTCAAAACAACCTTTGTAAAATGTCCTCATGAGTGTACCCAAACTACCTCGTGGGAGTTTTGGGCTACAACTAGAGCCTTTGACCCGACACCTTCTACTCGATGAGAATAACCTTATACCTCTCGGGAGTATCTCATCGTGTTCGATCTAAATGGGGAAACAACACACCTGGATTACAAAACATTTTGCACTTCAGCGAGTGGTTAGATTATAACAAAGGTGCTTATGTCGCCCATCGAACCCTCCACGTTGAAGGATGGGTTAAAACAAATCGTTTTAGATCCAACTTTTTGGACAAGACCCCGGTCACTAAAAGCTCATTCCTCGTGGCTTGGAGGATCCTCTTCACTTTTGTGATTCGGGTCCTCGGCGGGAACCACTCATCCATTGAACAAGTTAATTCTATTCAGGTTGATGATGGCATCCGCTGATGAATGGGGTCCCTTTGTCGACATAGGGAGATCATTTACAGTGATCTCGTAGCTAAGCTACAGAGCAAATCTAGGACCAATGCACGTTTAGTATCCTAGGTTTGTCTCTTGTGCTTTGATCAATCACATTGGGTTCAAATTATACGCAGGATGAAAAATTTGGAAATTTACGGCATCCCGAGCCCATCAAATTTTCAAAGGACCCATCCCTTGTCACTCCCATTGAATTGACGGCCCACATGATTGTGTAGAACAATCAAAGTGGATCGTTCTCAAACCCCGCTCCTAAAAAGAAAAAGGGAAGTCTCGATCGGGACTAAGACTAAACCAAAGTCTCGGGGCCTTGAGGCTTGGAGCATAGCCTAAGAGGCACAAAAGCCCGAGACCAAAAAGACACCCACCGACTGTGCAACAACCACCCAGTGACAACGAAGGACACCGATACATCACGGTCGGTGCCCTTGGTCACACCTACTACTCCCAAGATCCGTAGGGAAACATACAACCCGGTGGGAGGCCGCCCACAACGCCCTTGATGACATTAGCAAATCAAGCCTTTGTGCGAGGGCACACCGATCGATCCCAAAGACTCGGAGGAATCAAACAACCCGGCGATAGGGATACAACTATCAGCACTCCGCCTAAAGGCATCGGAAAACTCACCAAAGGTCTCGGGGTCACTGGGGACAAAGACTCTGGAGGAAAGGAACAACTCACGATATGGAACCCACAACCAATCCCGACTCCAAATAAGGCATTGGGAAACGCCCACCAAATGTCCAGGGGTCAACGGGGACAAAGACTCGAGGAAACATACCACCACGATATGGAACCCAACACCAATCCACAGTTAATAAGGTTGATGTCATCGATATTATTCTCGAAGATGAACTTCTTTGAGGCCGATGATGAAATCTTATCATTTGGAGAAGAAATGACGACGAGGTTCAATCTGAACAAGAGCCTCACCGATCCAAAGGAGCATACCGAGTCACCATTTCATCCGTAATATAATGACTCGACTCCTCATCATCCACTCCGGGAATTTAACCGCTTTGATAACATTCTTCCAAATACCGAAGACACCGGTTCATGAGATCACTAAAGCCTCAAGGAGACTGTATAATCGGGTTACCGAACAATTTTGGGATCAACACATCGAAGCGCAGACCACTGGCGATCTTCGTTCGATGTGCTCACCTTCAATGAAAATGTTCATGAGCACGAGATCTCATGTACCAACACCTTATCGATGATGAAAACTGGTTAAGTTTCTCAAGCATCTTCGATCATGTGGAGTTACTATTGATGAAATCGGGGATCTTTGTTAAAGAGACCCTGCAATCAATGCCAAAATCTTGGAAGCCACCGAGGTGTATGTGAAAAATTCATCTCGACTAATCGAATCGATTGAAATGTCCAATCGCAATGTTCGGTCTCAATCTTCGATTCGATCTCTTCGCACTCGGTGGACTCATTGAACACCTGTGAGTATGCTATGGCTCAGCCTCGTCTTCCATGGCCGGAATCTTGGTCCCCTGATGACCGCTGGAGCTTTCTGATAACTTGGATACAAAGGTCACCGTCTTCAAGCAGATACTTGAAATTAAGGCTATGATCACCGAAATATATCAGCCTTCAAGGGTCAGCAGCCCGGTCCCTCGAAGACTAACTCCAACTCTTGCCCTCACCGAAGTTCAGCAGTTGAGGGGAAAATATTCTTCAAGAAACTCCTTCTCACACCGAGGGGAGCCAACACCAACAAAGATCGATGGCTCAAATCTCATCATCACCACCACCTCAAAGAACACCTATCTCATCAATCCCACCAACAACATCAACTACAACAACACCGGCAAGAATCACTCCAATAACAACAACACCACCACCCTCGGTAGCAACTTCATCTTCCTCATGCCAGACAAAGGAAAAGGCAAGATGGCAACTTCGAGCTGAGAAGATTCCCCTATAAAATCGGCGACATCGAATACTGCCACACCACAACAACTAAGTAAACACCTTGCTAAAGAAGAAAAAGGTTGAAACAAGTCGAGGAAGAGAAAAGGAACGAAAAAGCCGAAAAGGTTGTCGCCAAGAAGGCGAGAACATGGGATTAAATCCAAGCAAACTTCAAAAGGGTCAGCAGGCAAAGTTCAAGGAAGCTCAGCGGCTCGGATGGCGCAATGAAAAGCAGTTGGAAGAAAAGAAGAAAAGCAAGCTCTCGTGCAAAGCGTAATTGAGGATTACAATCGACAATGACAAGCAAGGCTTCTGAAAAAGATCACAGATGTCGAATCATCCCCAATACCAAACCACCGCCATGAGCGTTTATAGAGGGGTTGATAAAAGACACTGAGGTCCATGATCCCCCAATTCACCGACTTTGGGATCATGAACTTGATGAGCTTGGTCCAATTATTGAAAAGAAGAAGAATGCGGTGGTTAAGGACCGATGAAAATGCTCGAGAAAAGATATGAAAGATCGAGAGATTGTCCAACTCAATCTGGGAATTCACCGCTTTAATCGCACCTCAAGGATCTCAATCACAATCATCCACCGCAAAAGGAAGAGTTGAGTTCCAACCCGAGATTAAAGTGCTCGGATTTGGAGTATAATAGGGAGGCGCTCAAGGGGTCAAATTGTGAACTGTCTAGTGATTGAGAAGCTCGAAGACGGCTATTCCACATTGATGTCTATGGAAACCACCTTTTAAAGATGGAGTGATATTGTCGGTGGTGTGGCTGCAATCGAGCTACATACCAGTGGCCTCTCAAATTCAAACCTCAAGAAACATCGGGTCTCGCCAAGACCAATGCCAAGATAAGAGACCATCCCACAGAGAAACACTCATCACCAAAAGGTCAAGCTTGAAGCATTGGGAATCCATCCGGATTGACATCATTTTGTTTTATCTTTTGTACTAGTGATAGGAACTATGTAACTGATCAATAAACGATGTATGTCTTATTCATTTACTCAATGTTCCTTATTGTATTCATTAGTACATTTAGTGTAAGAAGCCTCTTGCTCACTTACATCGATCAACCACTTAGGCTATTTGTATATCCAAATAGGGGAGATCTGGTTCAAGAATACCCAAACCCTTAATCTAGGATTTGAATAGAAAATAGCCCGTGTTTAACTGTTAACACAAATAGGTCAACGAGGTGCATAGTCTCTCTGAGTCGCCTTCGTGATACTCAAGATGAGGCTAAGAAGAAGTCTCCACCAAGAAGGCGGAACTTAAAGGGTGAAGATCGAGTCAAGAAGAAGATGATGGATTCAGTGAGTGATGACAATAACTCACCGAATCCCTAAGATCCTCTCCAACTTCTTACATCAAGACAAACCGATGTAGAAGATCGAAGGATGTAAAGATCGAAGAAAGAGCGGGACAAGGCGGAAAAGGTTGAATCGGATAAGACGAAGTCCTTATCAACCAAAGTCAACTTTCACCGAATGACAAAGATCGTGCCTGTCATCACCGAACTTAGGAAAGTAGTCTTGTCTCTTACCTAGAATAGTCTTTTAGAATGAGACAAAATACATCAAGATTTTGTCTTCGTATGATGTCGCTTTGTCACTTAGAAAGAGTCAAATATCATATATGTATAAATAGCATAAGAGATGGAGTGAAAAGGTCAAGCTTGTGAATTGTAAAAACACATACACGCAGCCATCTTTTTTCACTCCTCCAAATACAACTTAGTTCGAGATAGCTCGGTGAGCTATAAGAGTTGTGCTCGGACTTAGCTTTGAGCTTAGAGAGAGTCACCCAACTTTGTTTATTTCAATCCCAAGTACTATTCCGCAAGTACTTGGGTAACGTATTCTTTGTGGATTTATTTCTAATAAGAATATGATGTTGAAAATTACTTAGTGTGTCTTCTTATGTTAATTTCAGTCATAGTTCACTCATAACTTGTTTTATATACTTAAACTGTTTTAAACGATAGTGAACGGGGAACAACAGTTCGGTTAATCATTGATCTCTCATTCTTTTGACATATGATATTCGTTTCAGCAGGAGCGTATGTTTCTCTTCTTTGTACTTATATATGTTTTGTATTCTTTGTTATTATATATGTGTTCACTGGGCTTTTTAAGCTCAGCCGCATTTTCTTTTCCATGCGGCAGGTACCAAGTGGGATGCTGGGCTTTGATGGGCTGAGAGTAGAAGCATTTGAGTGGACCGACACTAGTTTACATTTTCATTTTAGACTCATTTTGAAGAGCATTTGATTTGATATTTCATTTGGTTTCGACTTGTTGGATTATGTATTTCCTTTTGAAGTTATTCATTTATATGACTTGTTATTTTATTTAAGACTTTCGCTTGCGTTTATATGCTTTGTATGACACCATAATGTAACATTTTGACCCGTATCGGGTTAGGTGTTCTGAGATGAATCGAGTTTTTTTTTTTTTTTTTTAACACTTGGATGTTATTACATAATCCTATCATCATTTTTCGAATAGGTCTAAACCGGAACAAAACCAGTTCAAAAACCAAAAGGAGTCGATTATTTCCGGTTTCTGGCCCGATTCAATTTTTGACAAGCAACAAGTCTGATCCGATTCATTTACCGAGAGCCAACGCATCTATAAGAAGGGTTCACATTAAAATTTAAATATGATTAGATTTAAGATCATTTGAGGACAAAAGATCTTTTATATACCAAGGATCAATTTTCACCATCTATTTTTCCTCTATTTTTATTTGATTTAATAGATGAGATTAATACTAACACTTTAAAAACTTCACTTTCATTTTTTTTTTCTCCAAATATTAATATCTTTCAAACCGTTAATCGTTAAGCGAAAAAAATATACCATTACAACAAGCATTTAATTATCTTTCTATAGATAGGCACTTTGATATACTTTCGACAAATTTTGTTTTTTTTTCTTCATATTTTTCATTTTTTTTTTACATTTTTTTTTTTTTTTTGTTACAAAAATTTGCATGAAAAAAATCACATGTGATTAAACACTAATTTGAATATCACATGTGATATTAATGTTAAATCACATATAATAAATTTGAATATCGCATGTGATATTAGTGTTAAATCACACTAGTTATAATACATGTGCGCAGCAGGGTTTTGACAATTTTTTTTTTTTTTTTTTTTTTTTTTTTTTTGTATCAATGCTAAATATTATGTCTTTAAAGATAATTATATAATTATATATTTATGCACGAGTTTTCATTATTCATTATATCCATTAGAATTTTGTATAATCAAATTTTGTAAAATATTTTTTGTTAGATTACTCAAGATTTAACTATATTTAGGCGATATAGATGTTGATGATCCTATTTAAATTTCACTATTTATATTATGATGTACACAAGATGCTATTTAGTTTCACATAATAAATGTTGATGAAGTTAAATATACTCCTTAAAGTTTTTTAAAATGTTTTTACATATCCTTATATAAATAAATAAAAGTTACATGAGTATTTGTTATAAGTACAATCACATTTTTTAATATTACAGAGCTTCGACTTACAATTTGATAATTATATTCTCGTTTTCAATAATTTAACGTATTTAATATTCAAATTCGTGTCCACATTTGTCATACTTTTAATATGAAATAAATGAGTCCTTAGTAAACATATAGTTAAAAAAATGACATTTATAATTTTATGTATATTTATATGTTGGAGTTTTAAAACAACATATATATTGTATTTTTAAGTTATAAAGTATAGGGGTATAAAATATAAGGGGTATTTGTTAATTTTCAAAGTTATTAAAAAACATGAAAACTTATAATATTACACTTAACTCTATACAATTTTTAAAATTAACCACTAAAGTTTTTTAATTACCCTCCTTATTAAAGTTTTGTTTTCACAAATTTGACACCTATATTTTTATGTGTTTTCTTTCAACCAAATATCTACACCAAATAAACTAAAGTTGACCAAAATCAATTTAATTTTGACTTTTATTAACCAATCACGTTGCCGATTTCGCCACGTGGCAAAATCAACCTCTCCTATTGGTCTAATTTTTTTTGAGATCGGTTTTGCAAAAACACTCTGAACACTACTACAAAACTGGGCAAATGCTACGGAAATTTGCAACGGAAATTTTCCGTTGCAAATCTCCAACGGGTTTGCAACATATTTTCAACGGATTAGCAATGACACAGAAACCCGTTGCAAATCCGTTGCAAAAACTAAAGTAATTTCTTTTATAGTTATTTTAAAATATTCCGTTGCAAATCTGTCAAGTTTATTTGAAATTTGTAACGGATTTACAACGGAGAATTAAAAAAATATGTAAAAGAAACAATTATTGGCTTCCATTGCAAAATCGTTGCAAAATTTTAAATAATTGTTATGGATTTGCAACGGAATAAGTATAACAATTTAATTTCAATTTATATTTAATAATCCGTTGCAAATCCATTGCAAAATCTTTTGGGATTTGAAACAAAATATTTAAATTAAATATAAAAGAAAATAATTGCTACGGATTTGCAACGTTAACCTATAAAATCTTGTTTCCAATTTGTTTTCAATATTTCGTTGGTATTTTCGTTGTAAAGTTTGAAATAATTGTTGCGGTCATGTAACATATAATATTATTAGTTTCTTTTTATAATTTTACTGAAAATTTCTTGGTAATTTGCTATGGAATTGCAACGGATTTGAAAAGTCTAATTATTTATAATTATTGGGTGTCAATCAGTTTAGTATTGTATTATGTTGCAGTGAGTTGTATTGGTTTTCTATGTGTTGCAATGAGTTAGTATTATGTATTCATTGGTTGTTAAGTTATAGCATATTGTTATAAGAAGCTATATTAGAATTAGCGTATTGGGCTGTATTGAGTTCGCATCGGTTGAAAATGGGTTGTACTATGTTCCTTAACTTAATGTGATTCGTATTGGTTATATTTAGTATTTATTTGTTGAAATTGTTTGTATTGTTCTTAATGTCTAATCGGATAAATAAGGAAGATGGCAAGTCGATTTGTGTTTTGAATACGTCAGAGTGCGATTCTTGTATTGAATATCATCATGCATGGAAGCAAAACAAAGATGTCATAGAATATATGTTTTGAAAAAAAGGGAAAATGAATACATTTGTTAGATGGCGAAAATATTGAATATGATCACACTTGTTCACGAAACCGTTAGACAACCGTACATTTGTTTCTACTAATACATATAAAACAAATAATATTGAACATACCAACACACGTTGGAAGCCAAATTGTGAACCAATCGATTGTGTATCCAACACTTGTTTCCTGATAACGTATGAAAATTAATGCCAAGCCCACTAATTACACGTTGAGGTCAGGCCCATTACCAACACTTGATAAGCCCATTATCAATAGTTGACAGACACGTATACATTACAGGTTGCATATGGCTTGAAAGCCTCTCGTGCCGCCAGATTATACACCCACTGAGACAAATGTCTCCCAACCGTCACCTAACGGTTATGATATATATGGTACCTAACACCTGACAGTGGTAGCTAACACCTAACGGCTATGATATATATGGTAAACTTTTTATTTGTTCATATACTTGGCATGGATAGTTTTTGCTCTAGCAAATTTAAACTATGAATATTAACAGACTCTAAGAAACCCGATAACCCAACTAACCCAACCCGAATCAACTCAAACTAAATAAACAAAGCTTAGAGGGTTGGGTTGCGGGTTACCTTTTCCTAGTTGAAAACCCGAATCCACTCGACTCGATAAACCCAATAACCCCCGATAAAACCCTTAACTGTGATTAGGGGTGCTAATCTGGTTCGGGTTGGTTGGGTTCTAGTCAATTCGAGTCGGGTTAAATTCGGGTCGATGCTAAAAATAACATACTCGATTCCGAACCTATTTAAACTCGGGTTAGTCGGGTCCATTCAGGTCGCGTCTATTCGGGTTTGGGTCAACCCAAATATGAATAAAATGGTTATAAAGTTGCCTATTTATTTTGATCAAAATACATACTCCCTCCGTCCCAAAATATAAGTCCATTTTGATATTTTCAAAGTATTTTTATTCGAACTTTGACTTTAATTATCTTTTTTCGTGTTATATAATACTTGATGCAAAATATATAAATAGATTTGTATTTTAAATGCATTTTCATTTGTATACTTTTATCAAGTATTATATAACATGAAAATAATAATTAAGGTCAAAGTCGGAAATAAAAGACTTTGAAAAATTAAAAATAGATTTATAATTTGAGACAGAGGGAGTAATTTATAAGAATACCATTATTCGGGTTAAATGGGTCGACCCGATCAACGCGAGTTAGACAAATAAAGTTTCCTTTATTTTTGCCGCCTATCATTACTTTCATTTTCCCGCTAGGCCTAAATCATTTAGCGCCCAAAAGTCCCATTTTCATTTCCCGCTTAGTTTTTGTCCAAATATTAGATGGTCTTTGTCCACATATGAGAATAATAGATCTAGATCTCACCTAAACACTTTCCATCAAAAATTATTCTCATATCAAAATAAAAGATCTGGTCTTTGTCCCCATCTCATAAACACTTTCCAATCTCTCACACGGAGCAACCACCACACGAAGCAAATACTAAGACCACTTAACCTCTTGTTGGGTAGATTTATTATCTATTTGTTACTATGTTTATAATTGTTAATATTTATGTAAAGTTATGTTCGAACTCATTATATGGCTAATTTTGATTATGCTTTTAGTTATAATTATAAAGTAATTTGATTTAGGAGTTTCATTATATGTGGGTGAAATTGATTATGCACAATTGATTATGCTATGTGATGTCAATTTTATATTTATAAGTTATATGCCTTTTCAAGCTTATTTTTAATGATGTAAAAGCGAGAGTGATCAAGAATTTGGCATCAAGATAATGGGCTTTTATAAGTTACATTAGACTATTAGAATAGCTTTTGTGTATTAATGAGACTACATACTTGGAGACTTACTTCATACTAGTTTTAATCATTGTGGTTGTCTTAAAAATTACATATATTGAATGAAAAGTCAAAAACTAGTTTTATCACAAAGTTACAAAAGTCAAAAACGGTAGCAAAATTTATAGTCAAGTTGTTTTTCCGTTGATTCATTGTCATCCACATTTATATACGGTGTATCTTGAATTTGTTAAATTCAAAATGCTAGTTCATATTGTTAAGCATAGTTGTTTACTTTATTTTAGGCTTTAAGAATCGGTATCGTATGTAGTAATTATGACATCCACTAGTGATCGCGTGGATGTATAAGATGACCGACACACAAGGATATTCTAATCGTAATTATGTTCAAAACGTGGAGTTATTTTTGGACTTTGCCTACTCCCATCCCAAGTTGTCGAACACTTGTCGACTATGTCGGGTGAGATAGTGCTTAGAATAAAATGTCCATGTAGAGGTTGCAAAATAAGCCTTACAAATCGCGGAAGTGGTTTCAAATCACTTGCGCAATAAAGGGTTCATCCCCGCATATTTTACATGGACGAGCACGGTGAAACTTCAATCCATGAAGTCGGACAATCTTCTCGCGCCAATGGATTGTGATGACGATGACGATCTTTTGATTGCCGACGTATGGTGATGGATAGTATAAATGGTTATAATCCAACATTTCAACCGCATCAAGATTCAAATGTTGCGCAAGAAGATGTTTCAACCCAAAAGCCAAAGGTTCTATGACTTGTTACAAGCCTCTGACGAGTCTTTATGGGAGGGTTGTCGAACCGGACAACATTACAAGTCGCCACTTTGTTGAGTTGGAAGTCACATTGTAATGTTCCTGTGTCCACCTTTGATTACATACTTCCCATTTTTAGAAGATGAGTTTGAAGACATAGATTCTGAATAGTTAGTATTTAGTATGTATTTATCAATTTATATATATACAATTAGTATCTACTATATATTACAGAATTAGCTAGCAATCTTTTATCTGGTTATTTCTCTTGTTCTTATATTCTTTATCTTGTTTTAAGTTGATCATTTCAAATATGCTAATTTATCAATTTTTTTTGTTGTAGATTCTCATGTCAAGTGGACGGAGACGTAGTGGTCCTAGACCTTTACACGGTAATATCGGTGGCATTGGTGGTGTTGGAAAATGTTGGTGGATAATAACCGATTGATGATGATAATGATGAGGGTGTAGGGGTGATGAACCGGATGTTGAAGCATCAAATGCCATGCGAGGTCAAATATCCCAATCCATTACAGAGCCGGCGGATCGTCCAATGATTAGCATATTCTGCAGACAGTAAAACTATTGTTTTGTATTTATATTATATTTAAATAGCGTAATTAACTGATACTAATACCCATGTTTCATTTTTTCTGTTTTATAGGTTTCATGATCAGAAGTCTGTTGGACATTCCATCACGTCGATTCTTCAGTTTAGGTTTTGTGAACCTTGGGCAACATGGGGCTGTGTTCCACGAGAGAAGAAAGACCAAATGTGGCTTCGTTTTAAGGTTTGCCTCTATTTACAAATTTAAAAAACATATAAATATATTGAAGAGTATTTCCAGTCCCTCATTAATGATTGTTTTAAAACTCCAAGTTGGTTTTGACGGTTTCATTGCCTGTTAGAAAAATAGGATGGTTTATTATTGCGATATGTAACAGGATACAATGGTTTTATTAGATATGATGAAGGTATCAACTTCTAGTCACTTATTAACGGTTATCTTATGTGCAGCAATCCTATCAATGGGATCCAAGAATTGATGAAGGTATTCGAAAACGTTTTGTGAAACATGCCTCATCTCGTTGGAATGGTATGTTGAATGCTGCTAGAACAAGAGCCATACGCTTGTATGAGAAAAACAGCAAGGTTCCTTTTGATGATGATTATAGTCGACTTGCCCAATATAACCCTACTTGGATGAAACAAGATTGTTGGCTACCACTACTACGTGATGTTTGGAATAAGGATGATTGGAAATCTAAATCAAAACAAAACAAGAATAACAGAAACACGTCAGTTGGTGGCCATCATACTTGTGGGTCAAGGAGCTTTAACTCAACCAGGAAATACTTGGTAATATAATTTCCAAATTGTCTTGTACTATATGATATATCAATATGTAATAATAGAAATACCTTCAATGCAACATGTAGGAAAGCAAACATGGGCGTCCTATACGTTCCACTGAGCTCTTTATCCACTGCCATGCTCGAAGGGACGGTCATTGGATCAACCACCAATTGTGGCGGTGTCCGTGGTTCAAACAGCCACCGAGGCAAACGGGTCAGCGAGGAACAAATGGGTCACCGAGGTAAATGGGTCGTGAGGGAAAACGGATTAGGCTGGGGCTAACGGTCGAGGTGGGACAAAGCGGGTTAATCGGGTCAGAAGCGTCAACGTCAACTAGGGTTGGAGAGTCGAATGAGGTAGGTGAGTCAAGCGGAGGTCAGGCGGTTGAGCCGAGATGGGTTAATGAAAAGTCACGTGATCATATGGTATGTATCCAAACCTCTTTTTGATTAGCCACTTTTAGTAGATCACTATTAAACTTTAAAACAATTGATCGTTATTTTGGGACTGTTTATAGGAAAAATATCAAGAAGGTATGGTTGAGAGTCATGGAGAGAACGTTGAATCACACCCACATAATGAGGAACTATGGAACAAAGTCACTCCGCCTAATAGGGGAAATACATTTGGGGCATACAATGCATCTGATCCCATATTGTTGTTAACGGGAACGGCTTCTACTCATAATGCCAGTACCTCACATCCACCAATGAGATTTGAGAAGGTTAGCCTATTATTGTTCATTTTCATGGCATATCTAATATAGTTATAAGAAAACACAATGTGTTGCTGTTACAGTAGGATAATGGGTCAAAATTTATTTTTATTTTTAAGTTAACTGAAAAAAAGACCAAGAAGCTTATTTGAATAGGATTGTACTGATATAACTGATTTAGTTCGCAAGTTAGTCTTTGTTGATTCCTCATTAGAAATACCCAGTTAGAAATTAGCCGAGTTGATATATATGAAGAAGTCGTTTGTTCCGAATTTAGTTCATGAGTGGTGAATTCTGAGGATTTTGGTATTGCTTAATATAAACACTTTAAGATAAGCTTTACCAAAATTTCTAAGTTAATTTAAGCTCAACTGATGATGGGTTGTGTATAAAGAAACAACGTATTATGAGACTAGTACAACCTACTTTATAGTTGCTTGATGAAGGTTCACCTTGCATGTAACGATAGAGATTATAGTATATACACCCAAAGTAGTCAATAATTAACTAGCCTGGTATTAGATCATATTGAAAGATCCTTTAGATGCATATGCATAACTGACACAAACAAAACTCTATATGTAAAATAATTAGCTTGTTTATTACTCCGTATCTTAATAAAATCTGAAATCACTAGCAAAAGTCTACATTACAGAAACAAACTGTTGGTGTCATTATCACTAAAAACAAACTGTTGCTTTGTGGGCTAGGTTGAAGTGTTAGAAAAATCGTTTAAGGACTTGGAGCAAGCGAGAGCGAAAGACAAGGAGATTTTTGATGAAGCTATTGAACAAGAAAGAAAGCTTAATGAAGAAAAACTTGAGACATTTAAGGAAGAAATGAAGAAAGAAGCAAATGAGAGGCTCGCCGAGGCGTTGGCACAATTGAAGGAGCAAGCTCCTACTCCTCATTCCGCATAAACATTTGTTGATTAAGGTACACTTCGTGTTTTATACACATTTTGTTTTGAAGTAGTACGATGGATTTGGTAAACTTTGTGGATTATACACATTTTGTTAAGAAGTGGTGCATCCGGTAGGATTTGCTTTGTTACACTTCGTGTAATTCACTTTTGGTTTAGAAGTAGTTTGGTAGGACTTGATACATTATGTAATATGATATTTGAATGTTCGTCTAATTATTAATTTAGGTTTCAATTGTGCGTTTGGGATTATTTAGTTTTAGATATTTGTATATTACGGAAAAATTAGCTAAATGCAATTTTATATATAAAAATGCATATTTTGTAACGGAATCATTTCGTTGACACTCCGTTGAAAACTCGTCACAATTTTACACCGTTTCATATCCGTTACAACTGCATACTGTTGCAAAATCCATTGCTACTTTATGCCGTCGCAAATCAATTGCAAAGTTATACCGTTGCAATTTCGTAGCAAATTTATTCCGTTGCAATCTCGTACCAACTGTTATCCGTTGCAATTTTTTTTGCAATATGTACCGTAACAAAACCGTAGAAAAACCGTTGGAATATGATCCGTTGCAAAAACGGTTGCTAATTTAAAACGGACTTTTCTTGGTTAGAAAACCGTTGGAATATTTTTAACCCCGTTAGAAATCCGTTGCAATTGAAATTTCCATGGAGCATTAACGCTACGGTAGGAATCCGTTGCAAATGGCCATTTGCAACGGATTTGCAACTGATTCCTACCGTAGCATTAGCCCACTTGTGTTGTAGTGGAAATGATGTAATTCTTTTATTATATAAAACATATGATAAATTAAAATATCACATGTGATATTAATGTTAAATTACATATGATAATATATCATATGTGACTTAACACTAATATTTAACACTAAATATCACATGTGATATTCAAATTAGTGTTTAATGACATGTGATTTTTTCATGTAAATCTCAAATTCGAAAAAAAAGACGAAAAAACGTGAAAATTTATTTTTTCTTTTTCGAAAGTATATCAAGTTGGGTCTATAGAAAGATAATTAAACGCTCGTCGCGATGGTGTATGTTGTCGGAAGTGAATTTATTTTAGAGCGAATAATGACAAAATGATTTAACTTGACTTTTTATGATTGTGTGTAACTATTTTTTTCTTATTGTGTGTATTGAATTTTCAAAATTCGATTATTGTGTGTATTTTATGACCATTTTATCCTTAATTTTCCAAATTTTGAAGGGTAAAATGGTCATTTTACATGAGAATAGTCACAAAATACACATAATAATCGAAATTTAAAAGTTCAAGACATACAATAAGAAAAAATAGTTAGTACACACAATCACATAAAGTGTCAAGTTCGATCGATTTTTTTATCATTCCCTTTATTTTACGTGACAACATCGGGTTATAAAAGTACAAAGTTTTAGTATATGTTAAATTAATTCAACAAAATATTAAAATGTCAAATTTGATGATCTTACATGTCAAGTTATATATAACCTAATTTGTCAAATACTTAAAATCTGTTATTGCGATATCAAACAAAATAGTCAAATCCGAACACTCTATTTTAAAATCACGTTTTGAAACATGATTATCCGTTTTCAAAACCCATAACTTATTTTGAATAAGTAATCCCAAACTGCCCCTAAGGTCCAAAGCCCACATAAATAAACCGAATTAACAATAATCCAATATGAATCGAGTTGTTTTTTGTGACACTTGGATGTTATTACATAATCCTATCATCATTTTTTCGAATAGGTCTAAACCGGAACAAAACCAGTTCAAAAACCAAAAAGAGTATTATTTCTGGTTTCTGGCCCAATTCAATTTTTGACAGGCAACTGTTGATCCGATTCATTTACCGAGAGCCGACGCATCTATAAGAAGGGGTTAAAATTTAATTTAAATATTATTATACATGAGACACTTTATTTTGCTTACTCATAAATTCATGCTTATCAAGGGACAAATCCCCATCATCCATCTAGTTTGATCTAATGGTAAGGATTAACCCAAGATTTAGTAGATAAACCCAAGTCATGTTTTTTCTTGTTTTTGTCTTTCTTTTTATTCACTTTCTTTTTGTTTTGTTTTTTTTGTTTTGTTTTGTTTTTTTTTTCTTATTCACGTTTTTCTTAATTAATGGTTTTTTTTTTTTTTTTTTTTTTTTTCGTTTTTTTTCTTCGATTTCATACGTTTTCATCTGCTTTCGTTCTTATCCGTTTCCCCGTTTTCATCATTTTCTTTCATTTTCGTCCATTTTCATACGTTTCGCTTTTTTTCATCAATTACCGTCCGTATTCTTACGTTTTCGTCCATTTTCTTAAGTTTTCATACGTTTCGACTATCATGAAGTGATTTCTATGATATTTCAATATCACTTGTGATTATCTCGAATATCACTTTGTGATATTCGAAAACACAAGTGATATTTTGTTAATATCACTTTGTGATTTTCGAATATCACGTTGTGATATTCGAATATCACTGTGATTTTGTGAATATCACTACGTGATATTCGAATATGAGTTTGCGATATTACGAATATCACTGCGATAGTATGAATATCACTGCGATATTATCAATATCACTCATGATTTTCTTGATATCATCGTTTAATATTTTGAATTTATTTCTTACGTGCATGTGTAGCAAAGTAGAGGCAAGTCTTTCTTTCTTTCTTGTTATTCACAACGAATAAAACCAAAAAGCCACAAACACAAATGAAATCCTTGGTCTTCTATCCTACTCATGCGTGTGGTATGGAACAAAAGAAACACAAAGGACATGCTAAGATCTTATTATATCAACCTAGTTATAACGTGGCGTTGATATTTTGAATATTACGTATGATTTTCATGTTACAAACATTAGTTGAAAATCACTTGTTATATTCAAAAATCACGCAGGTATTGAGAATATCACAAGTGATATTCGAATATCACGAATATCACTTGTGATATTCGAATATTACATAACATCACTTGCGATATTCACGTATCATTTGTGATATTGAGAATATCACTTGTGCTATTCGAATATCACCATGCTATTCGAATATCACTCAGATCGCTCGAATATCACTTGTGATATTGAAGCGTGAAAACGTTTAAAAGCGGTAGAAAACATTTAATAACGGACGAAAACGTATGAAAGCGGACGAATATGTATGAAAACGTAAAACACGATGAAAACGGACGAAAACGTATGAATAATGGAAGAAAACGAAGAAAAGCGGGCGAAAGCGGACAAAATGTATGAAACGGACAAAAGCGTATGAAATCGGGCGGCGTATGAAAGCGGACGAAAAATAGATAAAAGCGTGTTGAAGCGGACGAAAACGTGTGAAAGGGAAGAAAAAACGAATTAAAAAACATAAATAACGTGAATTAAAAAAAAACAAACAAAGAAAACGTGAATATTAAAAATGCGAATTTTGAAAAAATTAAACGTGAATATTAACAAAAACGTTTATTAAAAAAAAAAAAAAAAACAAAAGCGGTTTCTAACAAAACGTGAATAATTAAAATAACAAAAAAAGAAAAAACAAAAGAAGAAAGAAAGAAAGGAAAAAACAAAAGACAAGAAAAAACATGGACTTGGGTTTAGACATATTAAATCTTGGGTTAATCCCCACCATTAGATCAAACTAAATAATGGTGGGGATTTGTCCTAGAAGCGTCAAAATAAGAAAAAGTTTGAAAATTCCTCTATTATATATTTATATACATCTTAAAATCTTTAATTGTTGAGTTGTATTTTAAGGCCCAATTATACTGGTGAGCATAAGCCCATAAAATAAAAAAGGACTTATAAACCCTTCCCCAAAGTATAGAAAGCTAGAAAAACACAGATTTGGAACCCTAATTGTTGAAAAAGAAAGAAAGAAAGAAAGAAAGATGGACAAAAGTATGATGGGAGATCTGGGTAGTCTTCCAGCTGAAGATCAAGCTCGTATGGCTACCATGATTGACCAGCTTCAAGTCAGGGATAGGTTGCTTCCTCTGCTTCTTTTTTTTTTTTTTTTTTTTTTCAATACTTGAATATTGGGACTTTGTTAGTGTTGGTGGTCAGCTTAATGGACCATGGTAATGGAATTTATTCTTAATTCATTTTCTTATTCTACTTTACTTTTGAGCTTGTAAATTGCTGCCCATTATGTTTATTAGTTTGGTCTAGGAATCTTAACAACAGGAAGAATTTGTTCTTTTTTATGACACCTATACTATTACATCTTATTAGAATCTAGGAATTATACAGTTTTAGATTTTAAACTAGCGGAGTTGTAATCCATTCTGTAATGTTTTTATGTATGAAGATCATTATTTGTTGCAGTTGTGGCAACCTATCTGCTTGTTAAATCTGTTTGTGTTTAACTGATCATTTAGAAGTGTACGTTACTCTATTGATTTTAAATCAAATATATCTCGGAGTTTAATTTAAATGCAGTCTGTTTGAGGAGATCCAAAGAATCTGTATGATATTGATAATAAAAAACAAGACGTATTTCGAGTTTAGAAGCTTGGTGGTTTATTAGCTAAGAGTCATAAATTGATTAGTTAGAATACTGATGTCTATGTTGAAGCTTCAAGAAAGCCGTCAACGCGGTCAACACAGTTTTTAAATTTTAAGTTAGGTTTTTTCTTTCAATTGGTCGGATCTTGTTTTTAAATGATGTGTAAGCATGAACTTTGTGATGTAATTGTTGTAGATGAGAAAAATTACAAGATAAGATGATGGCTAGAAAAGAAAAAGAAAAATGAGGCTTTACTTAAAAAAAAAAACCCTAATCTAACTAAGTTAAAGCCCTAATTTATCTTTTTTGCAACCATGATTATTAGGCCATCCACTAATATAAACCTTTTAAAAGGTTTATATTTCTGTTTTGACATTAAATTATAAACCTTTTTGTTTTTTAAACCTATCCCAACTATGTTATAAACCTTTTCAAGTGATATAAACATCACATAATCGAAGACATTAAATTATGAAAAGATTCAATATCTTAGACCTCTTCATGACACATAAGCTTGAATGGATGCTCAGTTGCTCACTATGAAAAACTCGAACAAACAGATTGATGATGCATGTCGTTTTTCAGCACCATGTTCTTCCCTAAACACACTACACAAAATTGATTTGTGATTCTCGGTTTGTACTTGAGTTTTAGTCATGTTTGATAGTATTTTGAATTGAATTTGAGTTAGGGTACAATAGTATATATAAATTTGGCTTTATTTAGACCTAGGGTATGTTCTTTTCTATGTGAAACGAATTACGCATTACTGATAATTCCTATTTATTGTTTTGTTTGGGTATCTGATTTGTGCATTCCGTATATGCTATGGAGATATAAGATGCCCTGTGGACGAGATGGTTTCCAGCTTTCCTTAACAGGAATGAAACTGAATTCAATTAGTGTTAAAAAAAAGTCCTAACAACCTTTGAATTAATATTAAAAAAAATTATAATAATTTACATTTTCTGCCATTGCTTACATTGGCGACTAAAATGGAGCATCCGCTCATGATCTATTGTTTTTAATCCATTGCAGCCTGCGGATGTATAACAATCTTGTGGAGAGATGCTTTACAGATTGTGTGGACTCTTTCAGACGCAAGACGTTAGATAAACAAGAGGAGACATGTGTGAAGAGATGTGCTGAGAAGTTCTTGAAGCATTCAATGCGTGTTGGATTGAGGTTTGCTGAACTCAACCAAGGGGCCGCTACTCAAGACTAAACCAGTGGTATATGACCTTAAATTCAACGCCAGCCTGTTTTGATAGTATCTGCTCTTTGAGAGATTTAAATAGGAAGTTGCTTTAGTATTGGAAGTAAAACACCATAAACATGTGTACATTGTCAAGAGCTATATGCGCTTGCTGAATTACATAAACATCTTTCCATTAATGAGTCTTCTTTTGTACCTCTTGACGCAAATTTTGCTTGACTTCACATGGTTAAAAATGTCTTTTCTGTGTGCCATTTTTGATCACTTGGTTTATTGGGGGCATTGATGGTATTGTTTGATTTCAAAATTGAGGTTCTAAAGAGAATGGAGGTTCTAAAACCGCACCATCAAAATTCTCTTGTACTCCGTAACACATCAAGCCTCGAGATTGTTTGATTTCAATGCCTGAGTCTGACAATGGATGGTTTAAAAGGTTTTGTTCATGATATAAAGGTGCGACATTCGTTTATAGTAATACATCCTTATAGGATTATACCATGATTATCCAAATATTCACCGTTTTGGTGCAACTATTTTTTATCATTTGAAGAAAACTGAGATTTGTGATACAGGTACAGCATCATCAAAGTTCTCCTGCATATTTTAAGCCTTCAGAAACATGCTTGCCAATTTTTTTATCAGCTCCCATGCATGAACCAAATGCACTTCGTAAATAGCTTAAAAATACTCATTTGGCGCAATGACTGGTGAAACTTGGTGTAAAATTGTCAAATGTCATTAATAATGTTGCATAAAAGAATTGCATATTGGAAAATGTTTGCGGTAAATATAGGGTTTTCATCAAAAGTTAGGGTTTCAGAACTCTTTCTGCTTTTCGTCAGAAGTTAGTTGTTGTTGTTGCAGCACATCAATTTAATCTTTGCGTGTTGCATATTCCGATTGTTAGTTCTCAACATACACACAAACACATTAAAACATGGCAGATATATGAAGCTGAGATACACTGGAGAAAACCAGTTGCGTTAACATAAAACCACAAACAATTTTAGGATCTAGAAACAAGCAAGTCATACAAATACATAGCAGTTGATTGGAAATAAGTTTACATGCCATAATCGACTAAATCCTCATCAGACAGATCAGTATGCCAATTCATATCGGTAGAGTTATACACTCTCCTTGTCTCTGCTTCCTGCAAAATCCCAAGTGTAAGCAATCAGCAACAATAAGAAAATACAGTGTATGCAAAATGCAGTACAAGAGATGTTGCTCAATAGGGTCCCATCACATGATTCTTAAATTTCATTATGTATGAACTTCCACAAGATACTAATAACGTACAAGTTATGGATAACAATGAAATCAACACAAGGTACTAAAGGAGCAAAGATTACTCTTGCTTCAAGACTAAAAAGTTTGAGCAAAATTAAATTTAACGGCACGCCTATCCAATTCAACCGCTCAGGTATACAAGGCAGTCTCCAGAATACAAGCAAGATGTTAATGATACAGTTGGTAAAGCAACTAGATTTACCATATATAATCCAAGATACAAGAATCTTACATATAGCATTGCACACTCGTATAGTGTACATTGTGCACCGGATGACATGCGCAGTTTCAAAAAGAAGGTAACTTCTAAATCTGCAAGGCATGTACTGTTTGCATTTGCTACTACTAATGCGTAATCTAACACCAAATGTGGTAACATAAATAGTTTGTGTGATAGATGTGGCTATTTCAAGTTTTTAACCATTTATATAAAATAGGTTAACGCTGTTTTATTTACTTAAGTAACATGTCAAATGTGGAAATATAGCTAACATGTTTGGTCAAATTCGCCCAAAGTTTAACCAAATGCTTACAGTAAGAACCTGAATCATTTCATCTGAAATAAACTATCTTATAACTTTTAACGATATAGTTTATTGTGAAAATACTTGGAACATTAATTACTTGTACAATACAAAAAAAGGACAACACTGTCTATGGGTCAATCCGGTTCGACACAACCTCTAGATTGTAATGACCATGAAATTAACAGTTTTCACAGAGCTTGCCAAGTTATTATCCCACGGAGTACCTTCGATTTATAATCATCCCCTAAGTGGCATACATTCATGTTGAACAAGTAAAATATAAATAGAGAATAGATGGAGAAAGATGAGATGAATCGCGATCCTGGTTCAAATGATATAGGATATACCAACAGCATGGGCAAACAGAAAGAGCGCACTGCTTATAAAGTTGTATTACAAAGAAAGTCCTAAAAGTTTAAATGCAAGATATCAAAGAGATGCACGGTTAAGTTTGAAGCAATTAACCTGAATAAAATTGCAGGTACTAAGGAACTCTAAAAATAAAAATGCCAATTAACCTGAATATCTCTTATAGGCATTCCAGCCTCCCAAGCAAGTCTACATGGACCTTAAATAGGCAATAAACATGCAATAGGATATCGCGTGCAAAGGAGAAGGAGGTTCTGAGGAAACATGTAGAAAATGTAGCTTTCAAATATTCATTCAATAACTAAATAGCAATGCTGCAGCACCATAGAACTCATACCAAAAGGGAAATACAAATACAGATCTAATGATGCCAAAAGAGCAATTCTCCAACAAAATAACATTAGATTCAATCAAGACAGCAAGTGATACCTTTTCAAGTGAGAACATTTCATTCGGATAATAATTAATTTCTGTTTTTCCTCTCTGACCTTCTTTTCTCCCTGCCAACCCTTGAATCTTCAGAGCCACTGGCATCTGAATCAGAAGACAAAGCTGCCCTCTTGCTCTTGCTTTTCCTCTTATGCCTTCTAATCGAGTCTTCAGAACTGTCTGAATCATCTGAATGTCGATGGCTTCTCCTTCTCCTCTTCTCTTTCCTACTCTTCCTCCTCTGCGATCGCGTTCTCTATCCTCATCTGATGACCTCCTTTCTCCTCCTCTTTCTTTCCTCCTCTTCCTACCACTCTGGTCATCATCCGTATCACTGGTTCTCCTCTTTACACTTCTCTTCTTTGACCGACCCTTTTTCTTATCCTTGAATCCGAGTCATCGTCGTCGTCGGAATCATCATCTCTCTTCTTTCTTGAAGACTTCAATTTACTGGTCAGCCCTTTACCATATTTCTTAGCAATAGCCCTTTCAATCTCAGAATCATAATCAGAATCTGAACTCTCACTCTCTTCTTCATCACTCTCATCTGAGCTCTCGTTTGCACTTCTCTTCCTATGCCCTTTTATTTTCTCCAAACCCGACATGACAGCGGCCTGAATAGCTTCTGGATCCTTGTCCTTGTCATCTTTAATGCTTAAGAAGTTTCTGCACTGGAATGTGAGATGGCCCACACGACCACACTTCTTGCAGGAGCCGCGAGCCTCATCAGCATTGGAGCCGGTAATTCTGGCAAGGGCAAGTAAGCCTTGGAAACTTGCATAAGCGTTTTCACCCTCAGGTTCTGCAGCAGAAGACTGAGGCTGGGCGGATTTCTTGTTATCTTCCTTGTTAGGAGCATAAGGATCATATCCAATTGCACTCTGCCATATACCGTGGGTCTGCAAGGCAGCACTACTGTGAACCCGGTTGTTGGCTGGCATACGAACTCTACCCGCTGTGGCCGGCATCTTGAAAACTCAAAATGAGATCTGTAAAGTAACTTGAGCATCAGGATATAATTACGGATCATATTCAAATAAGACTGATAAAAACAACTAGCAGAGCAATTAAGGTACGAAAAGCTGAACTTAAATATAGTTTTGTCCATTTCTTACCTAATAATATCCTGGTAAAGAAAATCAAGAAGCAGAACATTAATAGATTTAAACCTAATTCTTCCCTATTACGTAGTATTTGTATATGTAAACCCGTACCAATAGATAATCTTCTAGTTCATCTGTGTGTTGATTAGTTTTTCGGATTTTATATAATCAGCTAATTTAACGAGCAACATAAACAAGAAATAAAAAACAATCTTAACTGTCAAATCATACAACAATTAAGACTAGCAATTAGGGTTTTACAATTAAAATTTGATAAGCTATTTGGGAACATACCTTTAAATCTTTAATTTAAGTTTTAATGAATGGTGAAGAGATTATAAAGAGATCGCACAAGGGAAAAGGGGTTATGAAGATGAAACACGCTTCTTACTATTTATGTAACGAATTTTTGCCGACCATATGTTATTGGCTATTTGGGCTTTTATTATAACGAGTAAGTTTGCGTTGCCGCGATGGATGCTTTTTTTTTTGAGAAATTTTTTAATTTTTATTATTGTTTTACTACGTTGGACAGTTCGTGTTTTGTTATGAAAATTAACTTCTAAATATCAACCATTAAATTCATTTCAGGATATATTTTTAACCGTACACATGTTCACGATTTTTTTGGTAACATGTTTACGCGACTGAAAAGTTGAATGGACTCTAGGCAAAATAACTTTTTTTATATATATATTTTTTTTATTTTGAATTTTCGGTGTAGACGCAGATCCGGTGAATATTAGATGAGATGATATTATTTTGAATTTTCGGTGTAGACGTAGATCCGGTGAATATAAAAGATTTACACTAATTCTTTAATATAATAAAAGAATTACATCATTTCGGAGCCGATTTATTAATTCATTATTATTGAAAAAATAATTGCGCTAATAGCAATTTCGATTTCACCACGTGAAGAAAATCGTGTGATGCGATTGGTTAATAAAAAGTCAAAATTAAATTGATTTTGGTAAATTTTAATAAATTTGGGAAAATTTGGTTGATAAAAAACACATAAAAATATAGGTGCACAATTTGTGAAAACAAAACTTAAAAAATATGAGGTAAATTAATAAAACTTTAGTGGTTGAAATTTAAAATTATATAAAGTTAAGTGTAATATTATGTTTTCATGTTTTTAATAACTTTGGATTATAAACAAATACTTATACCCTTTATAGTTTATATCTTAAAATACAATGTATATGTTGTTTAAAATAACAACATATAATTTGCATAAGATTATAAATATCATTTTTTTTACTATATCGTTCGATAAGCGACTATTTGTTTCGTTTTAAAAGTTTAACCTATGTGAACGAGTTTATATTTTAAATACTATAAATTGTATATAATTATCAAAATAACAGTTACTTTAATATAAAAATAAATATACGTGATTGCTTATAAAATGATTAATGTAATTTTATTTATTTATATAGGATATCTATAAAACATTTTTAAAAACTTTTACTTTAACTTTATCAACGCCATTATATCGCTATTAAACTCAGATAAGATAATATCAAGATTGAAATTTAATACATCAACATCTTTGTCATTAAATAAAATTAAATCTTAAGTTACCTAACATAAATTTTACAAATATTTTACAAATTCTAATGGATAATGAAAACTTGTGCATAAATATTAGAGACTTATATCACAATTTTATGGGCAAATTCTTATATGTGTATACTTTGAACTAAAATGTTAAAATAAATTTGATTTATGTGTAAACTTCAGACTGCCGAAATTTATAACTATATTATTATATGCAATTACCTTTAAAGACACAATATTCAATATTAATACAGAATAATTTTTTTGTCAAAAACCCATGCATACACAGATATTCTATCTATATTATATTTAGTGGGTTAAAATCTACAGTACTGTTTGGCTTTTTTTTTCGGGCTATTTGGGCGGGGCCCGTTAGGATATGACTTTGGTAATATCCGACCCGTACTGTTGTTTATCACTCACAACCCCTCGCTATTTTTCAGATCCAAACGGGTGTTGGGGAGATCAAAAATCCGGCGATCAATTGCTCCGACCAAAATGGGTATCTGATGTGCCCGGTTGGTGCAAGTTTTAAATTTATAAAAGGTGAATTACCAATATTACTAATAACACATACGAGCAAGTATACTCGTCCGTTATAGCAAGATTATGAAGGTAAGTCGATCGTCATAGGATTTGAGTGAATCGAGCACAAGTTTGAATTAACTGAGTCTATCAAAACATATAACAAAGCAAATAGGTATAATGAAATTCAGATGATTAAAACTACACTTGCTTAAACTAGTATCATATCATAGATTAATGTGATTGTGTTAACTACTTAACATGTTGGTTGTGATAATTAGTTGAAAACTAATCTATTGTTCTTACAAGTTAAACCTTCATCAAGATTTTAGTTTATAAAACAAGCATTAAGTTTAACCAATCAATTCAAGATCAATTCAAGTTTCATAAGTCTACATACATAAACTTAAACACAAAACATCCACTTGTTCATCAAATTGCTTAAGAAATGGTCAATACAAAAGGTAACCGATCATAGACAAAAGGCTACAATTGATTCTCAACAACTAATCTTACGACCATTTAGATGTTTCCAACCAATCCAATTTGATAATCAAAAGCGTTTCTATTACAACCACACCTTAGTTCCTTTGTATAATCAAGAATAATGGGTAAAACAATCATCCATAGACAAAATGATTATGACTAGTTGAACAACACGAAGTTCTTTCGACCCCAACGATTATTACCAATTAGCCAAACTTGATTAACAAATGTCACTATGAAACTTTAGCACAATTGGATCTTAGAATTAACTTGAAATTGAATTAAAACATGTTAACACAATCACTAACTAATCATATGATAATCAACATCATTTAAGCAAGTGTATAAAGAAACTAGCCACTCATAGCAAACATGAACATAAACTCATAACTTTGATCATTAGAAAACATGATTAAAAGTCTTACAATGCTTGGAATAAGATTACAAATGATGAAGTAATGATTCCCAAAGGATCGTGGTGGACTTCTTAGTGTTTTGGCCTCCAAAGGTGGAACTTCGAACTCCAAACTTCTCCGGATTTCTAAGGACGAATTTAAGAGGTTAAGGCTTGGTTTGATGAGTAGAGAGCTTTGTAATTGAAGTGTGTCTCATATGCTCACAATTAGCCTCTATTTATACTAATTCCAAGGCCTAGGGTGTTAAATGCTTAACTTGGCCTCCAAGGAGTAAGGAAGGGACTAGAATACACCAAGAGAAGGACCTAGAATCGTTTGGATGCAAAGGGAAGCTTAGTGATGAAGATTTGACAACCGCAGCTTCTCCAACCGGATCGGTCATACGACCAACCGATCCGCCGGTCTTCAATAATAACACACCGACCGATCCGGTTATGGTTCATGACCGATCGGTCGATCATGGCAAAACATTAATTCCGACCAAATTCCAACCGATCCTACTGAAGGTGTAACCGATCCGTTGGATCTTCCGAGATATGAAACTTGATCTTCACTTTTACTCTGACTTGTAGAACTTGGTTCTTCAATCACTAAGGTCTTCAAAGGTACTTGGATTTAGCTTTATTGAGACGGAATCTTCGATTAGTGATATTTCCACATTTTCCTCCATTTCCTCGCACTTGGTTATAAATACTAGACAAACATCTCTAGATACGATTAAGTACTAAAATCACACAAATATAACCAAATAATGATATAAAAGTACACACAATGCTACTAAAACATGCACAACTGAGTGTTATCAAATTCCCCACACTTAAACTTTGCTTGCCCTCAAGCAAATCTAGGACAAACATCCACTGGTACCAGATCGTGATTATGAAAAATGTGATGCAAATCAACCAAGTATAAATACGAGAGAAGATTCATCAATTATGCTTATAAAGGTGAAACATCAAGATGTTTGACAATATCCAATGATTTTCTTGCATGATTAACATTTCAAAACACCTCACTTAAAAGTAATGGAATATAATTCACTCAATCACTCATTTTTAGTGGAGTAACAAGATAAATCACACTCATTGCTCACCATGATTAGATTATTACCATAAGCTTGTACAAGAAACAAAACTCCACCGACGTGGCGTGAGCACCAAGTAAAAACATCTAAAGAGGGCTTTTATTCGGGTTATAATGATAGGCTTAGGGTTAAGGGTATGGATAAGGCATGGAATGTTAATGAAATTGGTGTTAAAATAAAATGAAATCAAGTCTAATACCCATGTTGCTAGCTACCAAACATTCCACGAACCAAATAAATGATTATAGCTTTGCTTTCTTCTTTCCACTTTCCACAACTTTTTGCTTTGCCATGACAATTGTTCTTCGATCATAGCACATTGGCTATTATTTCCATACTTTCAACACAATTTTTTTTTTTTTTTTTTTTTGAACATAACATAACATAACGCATGGCTCAATCAATCACAAAGGATGTGGTACTCATAATCATTTGAACAATCTTCACTTTCCAGCGACTAGCAACCAACCGTTAGACATTGATATGGGATAGGCTAAGGTTTAAAGTGTAAAATCTTTTGTATTTTCCGGTGAAGCAAAATGAAAGGGATGGCTCGTAAGGTGTAACTAGGGTATCTAGTGCTAAAATGAGCACTACAAATGGGTCCATGTGGGTGGTTAACTAACCAATGTGGCTAGCTAATATATCATTAGATGTAAAATGGAAGGCCATTTGGGTTAAATCCTAAGGTGCCTCTTTATCACACGAATTCACTTATATCGCATTTAATGCAATCTCACCGCGGTCTGGTAATGATTTACAAGCACAAGTTCTAGAATAAATAAAATCACCCAAGACACTCATAGCAAAAGATCCAAGCATAAAAGATGTATGCTAATAAGAAATAGGCTCAAATCCTCACAATTTAGTGGAAAGGGTATAATATGTGTTAGCAAATGTTTATCGATCCCGTAATGGATTGCAATAGTAATCGAACACATCTCAAGTTTCAAATATTACCAATTTTACCAAAGGAATGATCCATTATTCTAATAGATAATCCTAAAAGTGTGAAAACAACTAGATCACAAGGGCAAACAAAATTTTAAATTTAAGCATGAAAACTCTAATTTTTCCTATTCACCCCCACACTTAAGTTAGACATTGTCCTCAATGATAAACGAACTTCAAAGTATAGAAATAGGGAAAATAGAGATGAAACCAGATATGTCAATGAGTTTATCACTTAAAATTCTTTCTTCATTCCTCAAGGCCCACTAGAGAAATCATCACCGCACACAATCTTATAAACAAACAAAAGGTTTTATTAAAGGATGGCACCCCCACACTTAAGTTCAACCAAAGGTTAAAACTTTGGGAGTGACCACGTAAAATCAAATCAAACACACGGGTTGCCTCCCGAGAAGCGCTTGTTTTATTACCGAGTCATCACCGACTCGATTCTTCCCGATTTATTCATTGCAAGGGCAGCTTTGAACATTTTGTAGAGTTTGGGATGTACATGAATTCTTCACCAAGATCTTCAATATCGCCCTGCATTTAATTCAAGAGTTGGTTTCATGGAACAATTTGTGGAATTCTTCCAGAAATGGTGCTACAAAGGTGATAGTTTCAATTCATTCTCATGGTGTCTCCAGACACCGCCAGAATCGAAACTTCATTCGCTTGCTCCTTGTCGTAGTATAACTTGATTCGTGTCCATTAACAATGAAACTTCCACCTTGTTTGTCATAGAGTTCGACATACCCCGATGGATATCCATGTTTAACGACATATGGTCCAAACCATTTTGGTTGTAACTTAGAGCTTTGAATTTGAATTTCATGTTAAAAGCGTAACTTTATCTCCGCTTTGAATTCTTTTCAATTCGTAGCTTTTATCATGATAAGCTTTTGTTCGCTTTATACGCTTTGGAGTTTTCATAAGCTTGAGTCTTAATTCATCGAGTTCGTGCAATTGCGTAAATCTTTTCTCCAAACTATTTTGAGATCGGTGTTACATTGTCTCGAGCGCCCAATAAGCACGATGTTCAACTTCGAACGGCAAATGACAAGTCTTCCCATACAGAGTCTCGTAAGGAGTTGTACCAATTGGTGTTTTATAAGCCGCACGAAATGCCCACAGAGCATCATCAAGTTTTCTTGCCCATAAAGATGGATTGTCTTTACCGCTTTTTCCAAGATTCTTTGAGAGCTCGCTGGTATTTTCGACTTGACCACTAGTTTGTGGATGATAAGCGCCGCAAATCGATGATGAACTCCATATCTTTTCATGGTTTTTTCCATTTGTTGATTGCGTAAATGAGTTCCACGATCGCTATGAGTGCTTTGGGAATTCCATAACGAGCTAAAAGCTTTTTGAGAAAATTAACGATTTACACGAGCATCGCTTGTCAGTAAAGCTTCAGCCTTCGCCCATTTGGACACGTAATCTATAGCAACGAGAATGTATTCGAATTTGTGGGATTTAGGAAAGGTCCCATGAAATCTATTCCCAAATATCGAATATTTCACACACTTGAATGCTTGTTAATGGCATTTCATCCCTTCGAGAGATTGGTGGTTCTTTGACAAGCGCCACGCTTTGAACAAGTGTATGTGCTTCTTTGAATATTGTTGGCCAATAGAATCCAAAGATCAAAACTTTCTTAGTCGTGGTGGAAGGACCATAATGTCCCCAGTTGGGCCATGGTGACATTCGTCAAGAATTTTACGAGTTTCGAACCAAAATACATCTTCGGATCATCCCATCGGACACATTTTGAAAAGATATGGCTCTTCCCAAAAATAGTATTTGAGTTCAAAAGAATTTGCTTTTTGAGCATGAGTTAGTCCTTTTTCGAGAATTCCTCCGCGAGGTAGTTTGCAAAGTCAAGAAACCAAGGATCGCTATTTCCGCCGATGGTCATGAGAGTTTCATCGGAAAATAATCATCGATTTCTTCTTCTTTCAACTCCTCAAGATTAGGATTTTCGAGACGAGATAAGTGATCGCAGAAGATTCTCTCGCTCCTTTCTTATCTTTGATTTCGATGTCAAATTCTTGGAGTAACAAAATCCATCGAATAAGACGTGGTTTAGCGCCTTGCTTGGTGAATGATATTTGAGTGTCGAATGATCGGTAAAACGATCGCTTTTGAGAGCACAAGATATGATCCGAATTTGTCAAAGGCAAAACGACACCTAGTAATTCTTTTTCGGTGACGGTATAATTTTGTCGGGCACTATTCAAAGGTCTTGTCGGCAAAATATATAGGCCGAAAGTGTTTTCCTTCGTTGTCCTAAGACACCCAACAAAGAAAATCGCTTGCATCGCACATAAGTTCAAGGGTAGTGACCAATTAGGTGAAACCATGATCGAGCACTAGTAAGTTGAGATTTCATGATTCAAAGCTTTTATGCAATCAAGATCAAGTCAAAGATAGATTCTTTCTCAAGAAGTTTTGTCATCGGACGAGATATTTTGGAGAAATCTTTGATGAATCGGCAGTAAAACCAAAGATGTCCTAAAAACTTCTAACGGCTTTGACGTTGGTGGTGGTGGTGGAAGTTTTGAGATGACATCGACCTTTGCTTTGTCGACTTCCATTCCAAGACTAGAGATTTTGTGCCAAGCACAATTCCTTCTTGTTACCATAAAGTGGCATTTCTCCCGCTTGAGAACAAGATGTGCACTCAGATCTTTCGAGCATTTTATCGAGATTAGAAAGGCAAGCTTCAATGAATCTCCAAAGATCGAAAAATCATCCATGAAAACTTCCATGGAGGTTTCTAGCATGTCTTGAATATGGCGATCATACACCTCGAAAAGTCGCGGTGCATTACAAAGACCAAAAGGCATACGCCGATATGCGAGGTTCCAAAAGGACACGTAAAGGTGGTCTTTTCTTGATCGTTAGGATCGATGGGAATTTGGAAATATCCCGAAAATCCGCCGAGGAAACAAAAGAATTTATTTCCGCTAGTCTTTCAAGCATTTGATCCATGAACGGAGCGAAAGTGATCCTTTTCGTGGCTTTGTTTAACTTACGATAGTCAATACAAACACGCCAACCGGTGATGCTTCTAGTTGGAACTAGCTCATTTCGCCATTAGTTACAACCGTCATTCCTCCTTTCTTAGGAACACAAGGAATGTGGCTTACCCAAGGGCTATCCTCAATTGGGTAAATGATTCCAAAGATCGAGAAGTTTAATGATTTCCTTTTAACAACTTCTTTCATGTTGGGATTGAGTCTACGTTGACGTTCTACCATGTGTTTAATCCTTCTTCGAAATTGATTTTGTGTTTGCAAAATTAGGACTAATTCTCGATATCGATGTTTTCCAAGCAAAAGCTTGTTTGTGATTTTGAGTACGGAAACTAAACTTTCTTTCTCATCATCCTCGAGCAATGAAGATATGACTATCGGAAGAAGTGAGTTCTCCTCCGATAAGCATATTCAAGATGATTAGGAGAGGTTTGAGTTCGAGATCCGTGGGTGGTTCTTCGATAGAGGATTTTATTCGCATCTTGTCATTGAAAGTGATTTCAAAATTTTCTTCCTCTTCCTCTATTTCTTCTTCTTCCGAGTTATCTTCTTCAAATTCTACTTTCATGAAATCATCAAACTCTTTGTCGAATCTGCTTCATTGATTTTTTCGTAAGTAGTCATGAATGGATCGGATTCGCTCAAGAATGCATCTAATTCCTCATCGCTGACTTCATCAATAACATCGACGTTAAAACAAGTGTCATCACCGAATGTGGGTAGCGCATTGCTTTATCGATAAGAAAAGTGATTCGATCTTCCCAACCCAAGGTTGAGTTCTTTTCCTTTAACTTTGATGATTGCGCTTACGGTATTTAGGAAAGGTCTTCCTAAAATGAGTGGGACTTTACTATCTTCTTCCATTTCCAAGATTACAAAGTCCACGGAAAATGAATTTACCGACTTGAACAAGCATATTCTCAAAGAATTCCACGTGATATTGATAGGAATGATTTGCCAATCGGATGCTCATTTTTGTTGGTTTCAGTCGTTGTTGCACAACTTGAATAGAGTGAATAAGGCATCAAATTGATACTTGCGCCAAGATCGGCTAAAGCATCACATTTAACGTTATTCCCGAAAGTACATGGAATAAGAAAGCTCCTGTGATCTCCGAGTTTTGGTGGAATTTTGTTTTGAACTATGGTCGAGCATTCTTCGTTAAGAAAAGTTGTCGATATTTGCTCAAGCTTGCTTTTGTTATTAAGAAGTTCTTTCAAAATTTCCATAATTGGGCATTCCGCTATAACATCAACGAGAGGAACATTGAGTCTAACCTCTTTGATTATTTCGATAAACTTTATAACGCCTTCCATCTTTTCTTTCTTTAGCGCTGAGGATAAGGAATTTTTGTGTATACGCCTTGACGGGTGGAATGTCTTTCTTTTGGTGGTTTGAGTTGTGTTTGGTTCTTCGCTTTCATCCTCACTATCAACGGTGACAGAGGAGTATTAGGATTAGGTGGTGGATCGCACGAGACCACTTTTGTGAAAACAAAGATTGATATGTTCATTTCTTGTTTGGGGTGGACTGTGACGCCTTATCATTTGATGGTTTTGGATTGGATTGAGTGTTACTTGGCAATGAACCGTATGGTCTAGAGGAATGTTGGTCGAAAGTCCGCTAAGCTTGTTTTCAAGATCTTGGATAGATGCTTGATGATTTTTCCGTCTTGCTCAACTTTGGCTTTGAGATTAAAAATTGATTTTTATAAAATCATTTATGGATTTTTGACCACCACGAATTCTCTCATGGTTTTTCGAATTCGGTTTCTTCCGCCTTTTGTCGGAAGTTTGGTGTGGTGGATCGCCGCCTCGGGTTGAGAATCACGGTTGTCATCCCTTGGTCGGCGATCTTGCCAATTTCCGCATTTCGACCGTAATAATTACTACGATATCCTCCTCCACGGTATCCTCCTTGAACGTAATTTGCTTCTCCTTCTTTGGTCCACCCATAGGTTTATCGTCGCACTCGGACGATGGGTGATTTCTCCACAATTGTTGCATCCGTCTCGCATGTCTTTCATTTCATCTTTGATATCCTTGTATTGCGAGTTGATTTGTGAGGTTAACGCCCATCTTCTCCATGAGTTTTGAGGTATCCGTGTTTTCGACAAAAGCAACGGTTTTTCGGAGAGGTTTGGTTTTGAATCTTTGGACCAATCAAGTTTGAGAAGTACTCGATCTTCGAGCAATTGATGTGCATCGTTGGGAGTTTTATAGAGAAAATTCCTCCAAAGATCAAGGATGCCTTGAGAGATTTCATCTAGTCCATGGTAAAAGATTTGGATAATGGTTCCTTTGATAATCCATGTCCATGACAACTACGGCAAATCTTTCATTCAAGCCAAGCTTCGACAAGTGATTCATTTGGGTTTTGGTTGAAAGACGAATTTCTCCCATTAATCGATCAAACATGGCGGTGGAAAGAATCGCTCACAAAAGCTTGCCTCATCTCCTCCCAAGTATTGATGATTCCCGGGTTAATTCATTGTACCATACTTTAGCATCTCCGCGAGTGATGATGGGAAAAGTTTGAGTTTGATGGCATTGACATCGGTGTCGCCATAACGAAACATGCCGCAAATTTCGATGAATTCGCAATGTGCTTATGCGGATCGGCCACGCACGCCATCGAATTGTCGGTCTTTGATCATAGAAAGGTGATGTCCCTTCACGGTGAAGTTGTCACCAAGGTTAATAGCAACAATAGCACTTTCGGAGTTGGTGCTACGGTTCGGTTGGTTCCCACATGGGTTGATCGTCCGCCATGGGAAAAGGTAAATTGGTGAAAGGGTTGTAAACAACTTTGGCTTCAATGAGGTTATCAAATGGTGGGTTTGGTACTCTTGGTACACGATTTTCCAATGGTATGAAACGTGTTCTTCTTCTTCTTCGAATCAAACGCTCGGGTTGGTAAGAGGTGTAATTGGTTCTATTCCCGCTGCTCGAGTGTTCATACAATGACCCAGAGAATCCAGCAATATCTAAACACACGGACAAACAACGAAAACAGCTTTATATGGAACAGAGAAGGTAACCGGATCGGTCATGGATGCGACCGATCGGTTAGACCGATGAATGATGGTAAACTCAGAACCGATTCGGTTGAGGGCAACCGATCCGTTAAGGTTTCGTGAAATTTTTTTTTTTTTTTTAGAATCGGCCGAGGAAATTCAAAACTTGTTGAAACACAATCAAATCCCCGCAGCACGCGCCTAAAACTTGATGTGCCCGGTTGGTGCAAGTTTTAAATTTATAAAAGGTGAATTACCAATATTACTAATAACACATACGAGCAAGTATACTCGTCCGTTATAGCAAGATTATGAAGGTAAGTCGATCGTCATAGGATTTGAGTGAATCGAGCACAAGTTTGAATTAACGGAGTCTATCAAAACATATAACAAAGCAAATAGATATAATGAAATTCAGATGATTAAAAACTACACTTGCTTAAACTAGTATCATATCATAGATTAATGTGATTGTGTTAACTACTTAACATGTTGGTTGTGATAATTAGTTGAAAACTAATCTATTGTTCTTACAAGTTAAACCTTGATCAAGATTTTAGTTTATAAAACAAGCATTAAGTTTAACCAATCAATTCAAGATCAATTCAAGTTTCATAAGTCTACATCATAAACTTAAACACAAAACATCCACTTGTTCATCAAATTGCTTAAGAAATGGTCAATACAAAAGGTAACCCGATCATAGACAAAAGGCTACAATTGATTCTCAACAACTAATCTTACGACCATTTAGATGTTTCCAACCAATCCAATTTGATAATCAAAAGCGCTTCTATTACAACCACACCTTAGTTCCTTTGTATAATCAAGAATAATGGGTAAAACAATCATCCATAGACAAAATGATTATGACTAGTTGAACAACACGAAGTTCTTTCGACCCCAACGATTATTACCAATTAGCCAAACTTGATTAACAAATGTCACTATGAAACTTTAGCACAATTGGATCTTAGAATTAACTTGAAATTGAATTAAAACATGTTAACACAATCACTAACTAATCATATGATAATCAACATCATTTAAGCAAGTGTATAAAGAAACTAGCCACTCATAGCAAACATGAACATAAACTCATAACTTTGATCATTAGAAAACATGATTAAAAGTCTTACAATGCTTGGAATAAGATTACAAATGATGAAGTAATGATTCCCAAAGGATCGTGGTGGACTTCTTAGTGTTTTGGCCTCCAAAGGTGGAACTTCGAACTCCAAACTTCTCTCGGATTTCTAAGGACGAATTTTAAGAGGTTAAGGCTTGGTTTGATGAGTAGAGAGCTTTGTAATTGAAGTGTGTCTCATATGCTCACAATTAGCCTCTATTTATACTAATTCCAAGGCCTAGGGTGTTAAATGCTTAACTTGGCCTCCAAGGAGTAAGGAAGGGACTAGAATACACCAAGAGAAGGACCTAGAATCGTTTGGATGCAAAGGGAAGCTTAGTGATGAAGATTTGACAATCGCAGTTTTCTCCAACCGGATCGGTCATACGACCAACCGATCCTACCGGTCTTCAATAATAACACACCGACCGATCCGGTTTATGGTCATGACCGATCGGTCGATCATGGCAAAACATTAATTCCGACCAAATTCCAACCGATCCTACTGAAGGTGTAACCGGATCCGTTGGATCTTCCGAGATATGAAACTTGATCTTCACTTTTTACTCGGACTTGTAGAACTTGGTTCTTCAATCACTAAGGTCTTCAAAGGTACTGGGATTTAGCTTTATTCGAGACGGAATCTTCGATTAGTACGATATTTCCACATTTTCCTCCATTTCCTCGCACTTGGTTATAAATACTAGACAAACATCTCTAGATACGATTAAGTACTAAAATCACACAAATATAACCAAATAATGTATATAAAAGTACACACAATGCTACTAAAACATGCACAACCGAGTGTTATCTCGGTCACATGAAAACTTGGTACAAAACAATGGTCCAAATATACATGGATGGCCTCCATGTGAAATGCATAAGATCGTTATGGCAAACCTCTATACCGTGAACTGTGTGCATCGCAGTTTTTAACCGCATCAAACAATCATCAGGTCAAGGTTAGTTTATTTTTTTGTTATTCATTGTTGATATACTTACACTTATTGTCATGTTTAACATCCAAACATTCACACACATATGTTGCCCTTTTTTTACAGATGTTGGTCAGCACCAGAACATACACACTGATAGATTTACACCATGGTAGTCGTGGGCAAGGAATATGTGCACCAATGGGTAGTTCTTTGGGACTCGATTGCAATACCCGAAACAATTTGGAAACTAATTTGGCCTAGACTGCTTTAAAAAAACATGCTGATGTGATGGTTGATGGCACGTCTGATAATGTAACTGAAGGTAGATTTATGCACTCTATTTTAAAGAAATTGCTTATTGTGTTTTTTTTTTGTTGCTTGCATGCAAAATTAAATGTAAGTTTCTCTATTTTTTGGGTATGCACTGTAGGGCCAACTGCTTATCAGCACAATGAATCAAATGTGAGACATAATGTTGGTTTCTACATGAATGAAGGTAGTCTAATGTATTTTGTTTTTACACAGCAATTTAGAATCACTAAATCACATTCTGATGGTATTTTTTAAATTGGAATAGGATCAACCGCACATGATAGCAGATGTCCACAGCAACCTCGAAAACGAGGCAGACCGCGAAAAAAGATGGCCAACGAACAGGTTAAGCGTTGTCGTCCGGCTGATAATGTGCGCAACATTGGCCAACCGATCACTCCATATATGATGGAAGGTAGCCTAATGTATTTTGTTTTCGCACACCGCTTTAAAACGACTAAATCACATTTTGATGGTATTCTTTAAATTGAATAGGATCAACCGCACATGATAACAGTATGTCCACTGTGAAGTTCAAAAGCAAGGCGCATCGCTGAAAAGAGATGGCCAACAAACAAGTCGACCGTGTCGCATTTACCGATAATGTGCGCAACATTGGCCAACAAATCACCGCAGATATGATGGAAGGTAGCCTAATGTATTTTGTTTTCGACACCACTTTAGAATGATTAAATCACATTCTCATGGTATTCTTTAAATTGAATAGATCAACCACACATGATAATGTATGTTCACAGAAACTCAAAAGAGGCGCATCGCGAAAATAGATGGCCAACAAACAAGTTTACCGATGTGGTCCGGCTGATGATGTGCACAACATTGGTCAACCAATAACTCCTGATATGATGGAAGGTGACTTATGTTGTTCTCTTTTCAAATGCAGTTATTCAAATTTGATAGCTTCCTGTACAATACCAAATTACCCTTTGGCAGTATTGTTTTATGTCAACAGGATTACGTGCACACAATACTGGTCCTTCAAAAGAAACTAGAAAAAGAAAAGAATCAACTAGTGGCCTCACTAAAAGCCATGTGCAGAATGCTAATTCGCATGATGGTGTACAGACCGTCACTGACCAACTGCCTTTACATATGACTGAAGGTCAGCAACCGTGTTTTCTTTTGTGGCAATTTTTTTGGAATGCCAGTTGTTTTGATGCAATATTGATTTTCAATTTTGTGTGTTTCTCTTCAACCAGTCACGCCAGTTGTGCATGGTCATGTTGACATTCATGTTGCATCTGATAAATGTCATCAAGCAGAAACTCGGAGAAGAAAAAGACGTGCAAATAAGGCCTCCAGAACATACATGCATCAACCAAATTCAAATAGTCATGTGCACACCATTGGTGAAACATCCATTTCAGATGCAACTGAAAGTAAGTTATCTTTTGCCACACATTTTTACAACCGAGATTGCTTATAACTTTTATGATACTTTTTTTTGCAACAAAGAATATGTTGGGTTTTAGGTTCCTTGGATCAAGAATTACTCTAAGCATCGGAACCACGGATGTGCTTGATATAATCACTTGACGTAGGATGTAACCACGGATGAAGACAAACCGCGCTAGTAGAAGAGTGTAACCACGGATAATGATATGTAACCACCGCTAGTCTTGTATAGTCGGTTTAGTTTATTGTATTAGATAAATATGGAAAAGATATTTATCTTGTAGGTTACGATCAGATAATGTATAGGACTCTTAGCCTATAAAAGGAGATCCTAGGTTAGGTTAGATATACGATGTTTTATATCTAAGGTCGATACACTTCAAGGTTGCAAAACCCTAATACCGTAAGAGTATTCAGATATCAATAATATTGAGGTGTTGAATGTTTATTGTTCTTCTTCTTAAGATTAAGTGTTAAATTCGCATAATACTTAATAAGTTTTCGTTATAAGTCATTTATATTAGATCGCTTGCTCAACCGGGATCAACAAGTGGTATCGAGCTTCAGATCTAGAAATTGTAACCAAGAAGAAGTCCGTTGCTTTATTCAAGTAAGTTAAGATGTCTAACGAAACTCACATGGTGATCGCTTCAAAGGTACCCATGCTCAAGCACGCGAGTATCAACCGGAGAATGCGAATGAAGCAATACATTCGTATGATTGATTATGCTCTCGGGATGTCGTTGAAAAGGGTGACACTCTTCCTAAGAAGGGTGATGATGGCAAAGAGATAACTATTGTTAGTGAACCCGATAAAGCTAAAGGAAAATGGAGATCAAAGCTCACAAGATTCTATCTACGGAATACCTAATGAGTTTGCCTTGGATTTTGATCAATATGAGTCTCGCTAAAGATTTATTGGATGCTCTTGAATTAAGGTTTGCCGGTAATGAAGCTACTAAGAATTCAAGGATGAATATGCTCAAGCATCAATTTGAAACCTTCAACGCTTCTTAGTGGAGAAAACTTGATGGCACATATAATAGACTTCAAAACTTATCACCAACTCAAGTCATGAATTACAAGTTTCTTCAAGAAGATATTAATTTGAAGTTCATTAGAGTTTATCATCCGAATGGGCTATTCATACAATTGTGTGGAGAAATAAGGAAGATTTTCCTAACATGACTCTAGACAATTTCTTCAACAACTTGAAGGTTTATGAGTCCGAGCATAACTTTGCTAACACATCTTCGCTAATCAAAACATTGCTTTTGTATCCACTAATCACAAAAGCCCACAAGATGTATCCATCCTGCCTATGGTATAACCACGGTTATTGCAAACAATACCACCAGTAGTGATAATGTCGTTGATGGTGCAATATGTGCTTTTCTCGTCGATTTAACTACCAAGAGTTATCAGGCCGAATCAAGATCCGGATCAAATTAATCCCGATGATCTTGATGAGATTAATCTTCAATGGCAAATGGCAATGTTGACTCTCCAAGCAAGAAAGTTTCGAGGAGGACCGAAGACAAAGTTAAGTATGATGGTCAAAGGAGAGTCGGATTCGACAAAAGCAAGATGGAGTGCTTTAATCGCAAGAAGAAAGGTCACTTTGCTAGGAATGTCGAGCTCCTAAAAGAATTGAAGGCATTAAGAAGACAACAAGAGCTCGCCGCTTCTTCAACTTTGGTTGCTCGTGATGGATTGGTGATTATGACCGAGCGATCGATCAAGAAGGTCCAAATGCGCTTTTTCTTGCTAGTGAAGCTTCTAAAGAGCATAACTTTGCTCTAATGGCCTATGCTTCATCTTCCTGTTCAGATTCGAGGTATCTAATGATTCTAAAACATCTACTTGTTCTTTTAAATCATGTTATGATAACTTAGAATCTCAAAAGCTATCACCGAGAGTACGAGGAAAGAAGTAGAAAGATTGACTCTAGATAACTTAGGTTATAGAGTTGGTCTAGAGGTGTGGAAGAGAAGCTAAAATTCAGTATTAAATGTGAGTTTGAGATGTAGAAAAGATCAATATACTAGGTGGTGAAATTGATCTTAAAGATAGAGAGATTAAAATGCTTAAAGATAAACTAGCAGAGGCAAGAGAGTGTAAAAAAGAAGCCCTAGATGAAAAAGAAAACATGTTGTTAGGGTTGCCAAAACACAATATGCTTCCGATTTAGTAAATAAGCCAATAGGTCAAAACTGCTCAAAGATGGTACCGGTCTTGGATACAATAATATGCCACCACCCTCTTTGATGAAACATGCACCACCGCTAAAGAACTGCTATTTAGTAGTGAATTCGCTTTAACAAACCCGTAGAAGAGATAAATAAGATCAAACACCTAAGATAAGTTCGATAAGTCATCCGATGCTCCCATAATAGAAGATTTAGAGAAAGTTAAGAAAGTTGATTCTCAAAGAAGTCAACCTTGTACCTAGATTTGGAGCTAAAGTTACCAAGAAAGTAGTAGAGCATGGAAATACCTAGGGAACAGATGAAACAATATAAACCTAGGGGTAATCAAAGAAGCTTAAATGGTCTAATTTCTAATGATTAGGTGATGAGTTTCAATGTGTCAAGAAAGCTTGTTATAACTGTGGTAGTTTTGAGCACTTACAGAGAAATTGTCATAAAAATGCACCACCAACCGAATCATCGGAGGAGGAAAATCATCAAAACTTTTCAAGGAAAACAAACCTCATCCTAACAAAGAACTTGATTCCTAGGGCGGTGTTAATGAGGAATGGGAAAACAAAATCAATTGTCATCAAGTTGCACCTAAATGGGTTCCAACCATCGCTAATCAAAATGTAAACACGGCTAAGGTAGTCAAACCATCGATAAGCAAAACATCACCAATGAATCAATACAAGTTTTAAAAATTGTAAAGGTGATAATCGACACAAAGGTTGGAAATCATTTTATGTTGTTAAGGCCTCAAATAGTTGGCAATGGAAGCCTAAGACCAAGGTTTTACCACATGTCAATTGTGCATCAATGGACCTAAAGAAATTTGAATATTTTGATGATGATGTATGCACTCCAAGTCAAGATTGGCTGGGTCCACAAAAGGAACTAATTTGTGTAATTTAATGCGCGTAATCTTCAAACCGAGCTAAAAGATAAAGGATTTTGATAGTGGTTGCTCTGGGCACATGACTTGGGATGGAAGCAACTGAAGATTTTGAAGCTTTGATGGAGGATATGTGGCATTTGGCAATGATCCAAAGGGAGGAAAGATACTTGGCAGAGGAACAATCGTATCAGGAATTTAGACTTTGAAAAAGTCTATTTGGTATGTGGACTTAAGTACAATTTATTCAAGTTTCTCAAATGTGTGATAAGAAAAACTGGTACTTTTTGGGAAACCGAGTGTGGTGTTGTCTCCCGAGTTTAAGATGCTCGATGAGAAGTTTATACAACTTAAGGTACCTAGGAAGGAAAATATATATTGTTTTGATCTTAAAGATGTTCTTCCTAATAGGTCCTTATGTTTGTTTGCTAAAGCATCCGAGATGAGTCAATATTGTGGCATGAAGGCTAGGTCATCTCAATTACAAAACAATCAATAAACTGCAAAAGGAAACTTAGTGAGAGGGTTACCTTCAAAGGTTTTTGAGTGTAAGGAACTGTGTGGCCTCGTCAAAAGGTAAACAACATAGAGCTTCTTGTAAGACCAAAACTGTAAACACCATCACACAACCATCGCTTATGCTTCATATGGACTTATTTGGACCTACCTTTGTTAGAAGTCCGAACCATAAGCAATATTGCCTAGTTATCACCGATGATTATAGTAGATTTTCTTGGGTATACTTTTGGTCGCTAAGAGTGAGACTAGTGAGATTCTCAAGAGTTTCATTACTAAGATAGAAAATCTAGTAAACCATAAGGTCAATGTAATCGATGTGATAATGGAACCGAGTTTAAGAATGATGTGATGAATCGCCTGTAGCTAAAAGTATTGAAAGACAGTTTAGTGTTGCAAGAACACCACAATGTAATGGTGTAGCCGAAAGGAAGAATGTAACACTAATTGAGGTCGCTAGGACCATGTTGTCGAGTCTAAGTTACCAACTACCTGGGTGAAGTCGAGGAATTGCATGTTATGTGCAAAATGTAAGTAAGGTAGTGAAGCCTCATAACAAGACCCCTATGAGTTGTTACATGATAGGAAGCCAATGATTGCATTCCTAAAACCTTTGGGTGTCCTGCTACCATCTTGAATACCATAGACTACCTAGGCAAGTTTCAAGAAAAGTAGATGATGGATACTTTTAGGCTATTCTACTAATAGCAAAGCCTTTAGAGTATACAATAGAGGACTAGAATTGTTGAATAGAACCTACATGTTCAATTCGGTGAAAAGACTCCTAGTGTTGAGACCAAAGGACCAGATTGGTCGCTTAACATTGATATGCTAACCAAATCTATGAATTATGAGCCTATCATTGCAGGAACTTCCACTAATGTTAATGCAGTACACAAAAGGATTCTCGAGGCGTATACATCTTCCAAGGAAGTCGATTCTCCAAAGGAGTTCTATTTGGTTGAAAAGTGGAAAGTCGGTTCTGCTCCTTCCATCATACACAAGCAAGGTCCCACCGATGATGATGTATCAATAATCGAGGCAATGTTGATCATCATCAAGATAAGGATGAGTTGTTGAAAGATAACTCGTCGGTAGAAAAATTGAAAAGAAGAAAAAGCGCCTGCAAGCACCGCTAAGCCTCACCGAAAGCACCGATAGGCCAATCAGAATCACGACAAGCCATCTTCTACCACCGATAGTCCAAGTGAAACCCCGCTAAAAGTATCGGTGATAGTACTTTCTTTGGACCACATCCAAAGCCACTATTTGGTGATGAGGAGTATCCACATGATCCTAATATGCCCGGTTTGATTGAAATTGATACTCCCACCGATGATGAAGACATGGATGATTTCTTTAATGCCGATTTGTCAAACTTGGAAACAAATATTCATGAGAGTCCAATCACCACTACAAGGATTCACAAGATTCATCCCAAGGAACAAATTCTTGGAAACTTGAATACTCCAGCTCAAACAAGAAGCGTGGTTAAGAACATCGAACCCTTTCCTAATACGGGTTCTTTGCAAGATCTCTTCACAAAAGAAACAGTCATAAAGATCTCGCAAAATTTCTGCTTGCTTGCTTTCTGCTCTCAAAAGAGCCCAAGAGAGTGGAAGAAGCTTTATCGTAAGAAGGCCGGGTAGAATCAATGCAAGAAGAGCTTTTACGCTTTAAGCTTCAAGAGGTTTGGACATTGGTTGATCTTCCTAATGGTAAAAGGGCAACTGGGACTAAATGGGTGTTCGTAAACAAGAGGATGAAAGAGGAATTGTTGTAAGAAACAAATCAAGGTTGGTTGCTCAAGGATACACACAAACCGAAGGTTTGGACTATGATGAAGTGTTTGCACCAGTTGCACGGATAGAGGCTATTAGATTGTTTTTGGCTTATGCTTCATTCAAGAATTTTGTTGTGTATCAGATGGATGTTAAAAGTGAATTTTTGTATGGCACTATTGATGAGGAGGTTTATGTTTGTCAACCTCCTGGTTTTGAAGATCCTGATCATCCTGACAAGGTTTATAGGGTGAGAAAGGTTATGTATGGGTTGCATCAAGCTCCTAGGGCATGGTATGAGTGCATGTCTACTTATTTGATGGACAATGGGTTTAAAAGAGGGCTGATTGATAAAACTTTGTTCATTCAAAAGCACAAAGATGATATTTTATTGGTTCAGGTTTATGTAGATGACATCATCTTTGGCTCTACAAACAAGGAGCTATGCAGAGATTTTAAGAAACTTATGCATGATAAGTTTAAGATGAGTTCTATGGGAGAACTCACTTTATTTTGGGACTATGTGTTCAACAAAGGATCGATGGTATCTTCATTAGTCAAGACAAGTATGTAGTGAGATGTGTTAAAGAAGTTTGGGTTTCAAGATGTAAAGAGTTCAAGTACACCAATGGAGACTCGTAAACCTCTCATACTGATGATGGAAGTCCCAAAGTAGATTTAGTTGTATAGATCCATGATTGGATCTTTGATGTATCTTATCGCATCTAGGCCGATATTATGTTCTCAAGATGTGTGTGTGCAAGATTTCAAGTCACACCAAATACCTCACACATGAATGTCATAAGAGGATCTTTAGATATTTGAAAGGTCATCCAAAATTGCGCCTTTGGTACTCTAAGGATTCCCTTTGATTTGGCGGCTCACACGTATAGTGACTATGCCGAGCTAGTTTGGATAGGAAGTCTACTACCGAGGATGTTAATTTTGGGAAGCAGACACTTTTGGCAAAGGTAAAAGCAAACTATTGTGGCTAATTCTACAACCTGTTTAATATGGTCGCCGCTAGTTGTTGTGGTCAAGTTCTTTGGATTCGTAATCAATTGTCGGATTTTGGGTACAATTTTATGCATACTAAGATTTACATTGATAATAACAAGACAATTTGCATTATTAAAAATCTGCTTTTACATTCTAGAACTAAACATATTGAGATAAGGCATCACTTTATTAGAGATTGTAATGAGAAAAGGTTGATTCAAATGGTAAAAATCCATATTGATTTCAATGTTGCCGATCTTCTTACCAAAGCTTTGATGCGGGAGGTTTCAAGACCTTGTTGTTAGTATTGGAATGATTAATCTCTAAATTCTCAAATTGTTTTGTACCAGCTTGTATAAGTATTGGACTATTATTATGTAATCTTAGTTTTGCTATTCTTGTTTCTAACCATCGATAGTTTTATACAACCCATCGCTTGTTGTTCGTGTTTCTACTAACCATTTTGCGATAAAAGACAAGTCATTATAGAAGCTAAAGGAGTATCAAGTTAAATTGTTCATTCATTCATCAAAATAACATGTACCATACTTACAATGAAACTTCAAGTACAAATTAAAAGACTACTTATACATGATTTCCTAATACTATCCTCACCGTTGATATGCATGATTGTCGGATATGCATTTGTCATATGCATGACCAAGATGATGAAGCAACTAAGGATCAAAATGGGAAGGATGGATTGATGCAAACGAAGATGATGAAGATGAATACAGAGATGAAGCACAAAGGACATAGTCATATCATACTTGCTTCTATGGAATCACTCCTAAACTATATTTCAAGTGTTTGTAATTAATATGTAATAGGTTGCTTAATTAGGCTTTTATGTTAGTAATTATGGCAAGGCTTATGTAGAAAGCCCATAAGCCTTGGCCCAAGCCCAATAAGGAAAGGAAGGGACTTGTGTGTTGCCCTAGCTCCTTCCCTATAAATAACGTTGTAAACCTTCATTTGAAGGTTGGTTGTTCACTTTCATTCAATATCCTACGCATAACCTTTTATATATCATTCGTGTGTTTGTGTTTAAGTGTTCATCCGATCACTCTTATCTATTTCTAACATATTGATGCTTGTGTTACAATATGGTGACCTAACAATGGTATCATTCGCCATCTAGTTGGGTGAAACATTTTGTTTTTGAAGTTATTTGTATACGCGTGGTTTTGTGCTTAAACTTTCATACGCTTAAAAGCTTTAATTTTTACACTTTAAAACTCAAGATTCTTGTACTTTAAGGTTTATTTTGTGTTAAAGTTTAAGTTTTAGCATAAAGTTTGAAACTTTACGTGTGTAGAATTGTTTTTGAGCTTGGTTTCATTCGTGTAGTATTTTCTACGCGTAAGGTGAAAAAGTGTTTTGGATCATCAAGTTTCATACTTTTGTGTTATTTTGGTGATATTGAAGCTTTTTCATCATAAAATCGGTTTCTAAACACTTTTGTGCTTAAAATCGTTTTGGTTAAGTTTGGTACTTCCTACGCATAGTAAAACCCTAGTTTTACTCAGTAAGCATTCAAAGTCTACGATAAGCTCCTCATCGCTTGATCTTCAAGGTTATTGGTTTACTCAGTGTTTTCTTGCTTGGATAAGCCCGAAAACACTTCGACTTTGGATATCTTTTACATCGGTATAAGTGTAAAGGATTTTGGGCAAACCCTAGTTTTACGATAAGCTAATCTTACGCCGAGAATTCTTTACGCCTAAGCATTTTCACGCCTAAGCTTGTCTTACGATAAGCTAATCTTACGCATAAGGATTCTACTACTAAGCCTTTGGTTTACGCCTAAGCTAAGTTTTCCTCAAGTCTACGATAAGCTATTCCTACGCAGAAGCTCTATTTTTACGCGAAGTTGGTTTTTACGATAAGGTACTTTCTACGCTAAGTCGGTTTTCTACGCATAAGGTTACTTCATCAACAAAGTTTCATTCGACTACAAAGATCCATCATCAACACAAGTTTCAAGATGTCTCAACCACCATACTCTAGCTACTTTCCTCATGTGTATCCTCAACAACAACAACAACAACAACAACTCTATCAACAATATCCTCCACCATCAACACAACAAATGCAACAATTTCAACAACAATTTCCTCAAGGAGCAACTCCACCACAAATGATTCAACCACCCCTAGTCTACAAGTACAACCTTACACAAACTTTCAAAATCAACATCCATCCAAGTATGCTATGAAGGAACCGTCTTGGTTTGAAAAGATGTGTGAAGCTTTAAGTAGCCAACAATCCATTCATGAAGCTGGATCACTTGACAGACCTCCAATGCTCACTCCCAGAAACTACGATCAATGGGTGATAAGGTTCTTTAGGTTTTGTGACCTAAAGAAGCCACATGGAAAGTTTTTGAAGAAGGTCATTCTTGAAGGTCCATTTCGATGCCTACTATCACCGCATCGGAGATCCGAATGCTAATCCACCAAGAGATGATATCACCAACGTTGTCGGTCTTGATCAACTTACTACCGACCAACTTCTACACTTAGAAGCCGATGAACTTGCAATGCAATATATCCTTTTGGGATTACCCAATCCGATATCAGAGTGTTGATGCTCTCAAGATCGCTAAAGCAATGTGGGAGCATATTCATCTTCTAATGGAAGGCACATAACTCAATCAAGAAGACATGGAATCCAAAATCTACTTAGCATATGAACACTTCATGATTGAACCAGGGAGACATTAGAGTCATATCATCATCGATTCTCGACATCATCAATGACTTGGAAAACATAACATCATTATGCCAAGAATTGCGTCAACACTAAGTTCCTTAGTAGTCTTGGTCCCGATTGGGAAAAGTATGTTATTTTCATCCGCTGCTTAAGAATCTTCATCATGCTACATACGGATTGTTGTACGACTATTTGAAGCCCCACCAAAAGGAAGTTGATAGAGAAAGGATCATCCGTGGAGTCCCTGCTTCACCTTCATCTCTGGATAATCAAACTCTAGCTTTGTGGGCTCAAGCCTGTTATCCTCAATTCGCGACCTTACAAATTGTCTTCACAAATCCTACACAACCAACTGCTACAATTACACCATATGATCCGTCACAAGAACAATCCCAAGAAACTCAATTGGTTCCATACAACAACAATGATCAAGCACTTTACGTTGAATCTAATGAGGATGCGTAAGCTTTTGATGCATTGCAACAAGGGTTTGTCATGATTGCTAGAGCCTTCGCCGATATTCCAACAAATCCAACAATCGCATTCGCACCTCATCAAACACAAGGAATCAAGTCGTTGTTAACAATGGACGTGTTGAAGTTCGTAATCGTGGTAATGTTCGCCGATGGGTAGTGGTCAAGGGTTTAATGCTAATGGAAGGAATAACATGGGTGCTCCACAACAACGAGCTCAAGTGGTTGATCGTGGAAATGCTCGACCGGGGTTAATGGTCTTCGTTGTTATAATCAGAATGAGAAGGGTCATCCGCTAATGCATGCCCAAAGCCGAGGACAAGAGGCAACGCTTATCACAAAGAGGCTTTACTCTTGGCTCTCAAGGATGAAGTCGGTGGAACTCTTACCAACAAGGAACAGAGCTTCATGGCAAATGCAGATTCGATGATGACATGGAGGACTTGCAGCTAATGCAATGTGATGTTAATGGCAAACATGCAAGAACTCCACATGAGTGACACAGCCCAGTGTATGACATCGACGGCTTGTCTCGTGTACCGGATCAAACTATATTCATTATCGATCCGATATCTCCGCCAACATCCGCATCCGACGAGGATCGAGTGTTCAACATGAGCCATCTACATCTCATTCGATGATAATCAAATAGATCCCGTAGTTATATTTGACGATCAAGATGACCTTATGGTTAATATTGATAATCAAGTTGACCCGTGGTTATATTTGAGGATCTAAATAATGATCGTGTTAAGACTCACGCTGAACAAAATGAACTCGTGTCTAATCCAGATATTGAGCTCATGACCTTAATTACGGACCAAAAATCTCGAATGGAAAAGTGCCAAGACATCAATAAGAAATTACACGATAAAATTGCATCGTTGACTAAGGATAATGAATGCTTAAAGTTCCAACTCAACATTTTTCAAACAAAAGAGAAACGTGAAAAGGTTTTGAAGTCGATTTGCTAAATCATACCAAAATGAAAAATCTTTGGAAAACAGATATGTGATCTAGTTGCATCCAAGAATGCTTTGTTGTCTCAAATAGAACAACCGAAATATGATCATAAACAACAACTTAACGCCTCACACTGAAACTCAAAAGCCAAGTCCGAGTTGTTAACTTGTCAAAACAGCTTTGTGAATACAAAAGCATTCAAGGAAACAAATAGATGACTATCTTGAAGAAATTGTCGACTTACAAAACAAAATCAAAGAGTTTCAAATGTTGTTTACAAACATGGTGAGTCAATCACAACTATTCAAAAGTTTACTTTAAACCAAATCCAAATGGATATGGACCGAATCTTGCCGACACAAACCTAAGTTTTCACATAGAGCATTCAAACCAAATCCTCAAGTTTACAAAGCGTAACATAGAATTGATGATTCCATTATGAGTGTTGTTGAATATAATCGCATGGAGGAATTAGATGCGTATGACGAGAGTCGGTCAAAATTGGAAAATGTTGTTTATAACAAACCTTTTAACTATTCAAAAGCCATAACTTTCGTCACACAACAGGATAATTCTAACACACCTTGGGTTATCACACCTACGTCTGAGTCTTCTAATGTTGGTTCCCAACCCAATACTGCACAAATTAATGGTCCTTTACCTTCACTCAGTGAAGTAAAAACATTACCCGAACAATGTCAAATTCTTAAATATTTTGAAACATTCATATCGGACATCAAACTTTTGGAACGTGAAATTGAAATCAATTCTGAAATAAAAGTTGAACATTTTCAATCGCCTCATGCGCGAGCACAAAGAGATATTTTTCAGAAAAGAATTTTACCTCATGTCCGAAATTTGAAAATGTGTGCAATATATTGGGAAAGGGATTTTCACAAGGAGCTTGGACTTATGAAAAGAGTTTTCGAGAAAACAGAAACATCGATTTCAAATACTAAACGTAAAAAGAAAATGTTAAGAAAAGATGTTGATCGACTCTTGGAAGATGTTATATGTGCTGATACCATAAATGTTGTGTTATTACATTCTGTTGCATATGCATTTGATTATATCGATGTTGATTCTGTTGAAAATGTTGAGAATACCGATAATGTGTCACAAATCAAGTCTTTAAAAGTTGAAAATGAGCGATTGTTAAACGAGCTTTCAAATGCAAAACGTCGCCTTCAATGGTGTCAAAAGATTGTCAAAATCGAGAACTCGCTTTGCAAAACAAAATCAACCAGCTTGCATACCAAAACGCTTAATCCAAAAATTGAGCAACCGGATGATGAAAACGTGTCTTTGAAGTGTCAAATTTCAAAATATGAACAAGAAATTTCAAAAGTTAAAACGGAATATGGTGTCATATTTGATTTACTCAAAAAGACTCGTGCTCAAGCGTCAAAAGATCTTGATGATCATCTTGCATATACCAAAGATGTTTTACGACAAAATGGAAACACTCGTTCTGAAAATCAAGATTCGTTACACACTATCCATGATCTAAAAGCGAGTTGGTAAAACTTAAGCAAGATAGGAATAGTAACACAAACGTAATTGCACCAGAATTCTTAGATCGCCTAATGACACATCACAAGAAACTAATGTGCTTCCCTCATCGAAACAGAATAGTTGCCTCTTTTCCCAACGCTAGCACTTCACGCCTTAAGAGCACATCAAGGAAGAATAGGAAGTTATGACGTAAGAAAAGAACAATAAAGACCTCTCAAGTAGAAGAACACCTTAGGACTTTGAATAAGACTCAAGTTGCACCCACTTTAGATATTGCGTTCGACAAATGTAATGGAAAAAGTGATGTAACGAATGTTGAATCTTTAAGTACTTTAAATGTTATGTTTGAAGCTTCTTGTGTTGGTTGTCGAAAAGCATGTTTTCGTTGTCATGATAAATGTGTTGCTAATGCTATCTTATCTCGTAAGCGGAATAATAGAAAACGGAATACCTCTAGGCCCACTAATGCTTCTAAGTCTCGTAGGTAAACCACCTCTAGTGTTCCGGCCACGATCATTGATGTACCCATAGAACCCCTTCACCTCCTAGGAAGAACTTATCACCTAGTGCATTTACTAAGACCAAAGCTAAGACTAGTTGGAGATGGCGTAAATGGTTACATAATACACTTGGCTTTAAATGGATACCTAAAATCATAAACATGTGTGTTTCATGGCGTAAATGGTTACATAATACACTTGGCTTTAAATGGATACCTAAATGGTTCATAAACATGTGTGTTTCAACTATAATCGCATCGGAACCTCTAACTCTTCGGGTTCCACATCTACTTCTATTCCATCCGTGTCGTCTGTGTAATGCAGTGATATGATCATCCTCTCGATTGTTGATAGCGGATGTTCCCCGACACATGACAGCAATCTCAAATCGTTATCAAACTTTGTTTCAAAGTTCATTGGCACCGCCAGTTCGGAATGATCACTTTGCAGCTATCATGGGCTACGGAGATTACATCAATGGTAACATCGAAATTAGCAGTGGTTTATTATGTGGAAGGTCTCGTCACAATCTCTTCTCGCTTGGTCAATTTTGTGATGGAGATTTGGAAGTTGCTTTTCGGGAGAAAACTTGTTTCATTCGTGATCTACAAGGAAACGATCTTATGTCCGGTACCCGCACATCAAGTCTTTACACAATCTCAATGCAAGACATGATTGCTTCATCTCCCATATGTCTACTTTCAAAGGCAACATCTACAAAATCTTGGCTATGGCACCGCCGACTCTCACACTTAAACTTTCAAACCATAACCAATCTTGCACGATACAAACTTGTTGAAGGTCTCCCAAGATTTTGGTATTCTAAAGATCACCTATGCTCACTTGTGAACAAGGGAAAAGCACTCGTGCTCACTTTCCTTCAAAGGTGGAACACAACTCACAAAGATGTGCTTCATCTTCTTCACATGGATTTGTGTGGTCCGATGCGTGTGCAGACGATTAATGGCAAACGCTACATTTTGGTAATTGTGGATGACTACTCAAGATGGACTTGGGTTTATTTTCTTCAAGTAAAGATCAAGCTCCACGATGATCATCACCTTCTCACGAAAATTCAAGTTCACCCGAACACAATGACAAATCGTAATGCATAAAGGAACCGAATTTGTGAATCAAACTCTTCGTGCATATTATGAGAAAGTGGGAATTGAGCATCAAACATCTATTGCACGAACACCGTAACAAAACGGAGTTGTTGAAAGACGAAACCCGACGTTAGTGGAAGTCGCAAGAACAATGTTAATTAATGCTAAACTTCCAGACACTTGTGGGTCAAGCCGTGTCAATCGCATGCTACACTCGTAACCGCTCAATGATTACTAAACGCCACAACAAAACACCTTATGAGCTTATCCACAACCGTAAACCGAATCTCAAACACTTTCATGTATTTGGATCCCTTTGTTACCCAAATAATGATCGTGATGACTTTGGTAAGCTCAAAGCCAAAGTCGACATTGGAGTCTTTGTTGGATATCGTGAAAACTCTAAGGGTTACCGGATCCGAATCGTCGACAAGGGAGATTATGGAAACGATTCATGCAAATTTCGATGAGCTTACGTAAATGGCTTCGAGCAAAACACTTGGAACCCGGACATAACCGTCTAAACTTCCCCAAACCCCATCATCACCGAACCAAGCCTACAACTTACTCACAACAAATGGAACAACTATTTGCTCCTCCGCTTAGTGATGATATTGATCAACGTGCTCAGATGTATCAAATGTTTCACCGCTCAACCCGATAATAATCCAATACCGATACACCGAAACAACAACAACTATTGAAGAAGCACCTCCAATTGATTCTACAACAACAACCGAACAAACCGCATCCAATGACGCCGAACCACCGATGATCTTCTCAACCATGAAGTACCCCAACCGCAGATTATGATCCAAATGCGTTCTTCAACCTTTTGCAAATGAAACCGCCACTCGATGTTGCGGAATCATCTACAAGTCATTTGAATCCTCCTAACTGCATAATGTATATCAACATCAACCCTCCACACATCGTTGGACTAAAGACCATCCTCTTGTGAACATTATTGGAAACCCGAATCAACCAACAGAATTAGACAACGCCTTCAGATCGACGGTGAACATTGCATTTATGCACTTACCGCTCGCCAAGTCGAACCCAAAATATTAAAGAAGCCATGACATATGACAACCGGATTGAATCCATGCAAGAAGAACTTAATCGCTTTAAACGTCTTGAAGTATGGGAATTGGTTGCAAAACCAACAGGGTCTATGTTATTGGTCCGAAATGGATTTGGAAAACAAGTTGATGTCAAGGTACGGTTATCGTAAATAAGTCACGCCCGTGGCTAAGGGTTAGGCTAAGGGTTATAGACAAGAAGAAGGGATTGACTACGAGGAATCATTCGCACCGGTTGCTAGACTTGAGGTCGTTCGGATTTTTCCGCATTCGCGCTCACATGAACATCACGGTCTTTCGATGGATGTCAAAACCGCTTTTCGAATGGTAAACCAAGGAAACGGTCTATGTTAGTCACCCGAAGGATTTGTTGATCCGTAGTTCCCTAATCACGCCTACAAACCGAACAAGGCTCTCTACGGTCTCAAACAAGCCCTCGGCGTGGTATGATAAGTTGTCATCCTTTCTTATCTCTCATAATTTCGTCAAAGGATCGGTCGACCCAACACTATTCATACAATATCACGGGAACACATTTTAATCGCTCAAATTTATGTGGATGACATCATTTTGGGTCAACACATCTAAAGTACTCAAACGCTTTTTCAAAACTTATGAAAAACATTTTGAAATGTCCATGATGGGTGAACTTACATTCTTTCTAGGATCGCAAGTTCATCAATCACCCCGTGGTATTTTCCCGAGTCATCCAAATATGCTCTTGAAATTTTAAACAAACATGGAATGCAAAATCGTGATACCTATGCCACACCAATGGCACATACCAAGAAACCGGACGCCGATTTGCATGGGAAATTGGTTGACCCTACCAAATACCAAGTATTATTGGGTCTCTCATGTATCTAACAACCAAGAGACCGACATTGTATTTGTTGTATATCTTTGCTCCGCTATCATCGCGACCAATCGAAACTCACCTCTCGAGGCTAAAAGAATCCTCCGATACATCAAGGGAACCATTAATTTGGGAATCTGTATCCAAGGATTATGGTTTTGAACTAATAGCTTTTTCAGACGCCGATCACGCAGTTGCTTAGATTCTCGGAAAAGTACTTCAGAGCTCTACAATTTCTTGGTGATAAACCGTGTCATGGCAATCAAGAAGCAGGATTGTACATCATTGTCCTCAACCAAGGTAATATGTAGCCATGTCGGCGTGTTGTGCTCAAGTCATTTGGATGAGAACACAACTCAAAGACTATGGTTACGATTTGATGTAATCCCGATGTATCGCGACAATCGAAGTGCTATTGCGATCTCGCAACTCGCTCAACATTCAAGTCTAAGCACATCGATCTTCGATATCATTTCATCAAGGAGCATGTGGAAAAGGGTACCGTTGAATTATATTTTGTGGTATCGAATATCAATCGCGCACCTTCTCACCAAAGCCTTAGCTCCCGCTAGGTTTACCGAGTTGGTCCACCGGATTGGTATGAGGTGTTTGACTCAGAGGAACCGGACGAACTTTTAAAACAATCTTAAAACCACCAAACACCAAAACCTCTTTTGTAAATATTTTTCAAAACAAAATACAAAAATATAAAATCTATAAAATACAAAAATATTCTTCTATCTAAATTTCTTTCAACATGGCAAGTACAAATCTTCCGTCAACACTTCACTCTTTCAAAAATTTCAATATTTTCACGGTTAAGTGTTGAGGGGGAGAAAGTAAATATTTTATGTTTCATAAAACCTTGTACTTGCATGTTACCCAGTATTGGTAGTATCTTTGATAATGGTGGACACGCTTGTTTCTTGACACCTCGGACCCAAATTTGTAAAATTTCTATTTCTAAAGTCGAGGGGAGTGTCGTCAAGTTTCTTTCCAAACTTACACTTCATACTTAACCAAAATGGAAGTTATGGGCTATGGATGAAAATGGTTGAGGTGGAGGGACCAAAGTTGTCAAAAGTTTAAACTTATTTTAACAAAACACTTCCACCTAAAATTTCTTAACACATTTATTACACTCATTTATTTTTTCAACCAACCTCATCCCACGCCTAAGATTCAATCTTCAATCCGTGTTTTAAACTTCAAATTTGTAAGTGGTTTAAGATTCTTGAGTAATTCTAAACAATGGTTTTTAATTGTATGAAAATCCAACGGTTAGATTTTGACTCTAGGCGATGATTTTATGTTCTACGATATGCGTATGAACATGAAATCACGTTTGAGTGTTTTTGATGAAAATGAGTGTGTTTTCATTGTTTAATATCATGTTTTAAAACCATTTTCATCAATAAAATCTACCCGTAAAACGCTTTTAATCACTTTTCAAAAATTAGGGTTTATGCGTGGATTTGGGGTTTTTTCGATTGTGAGTGTTTCGGATAATTAGTTGCTTGTATGATGATTGTTACATGCTTAATTAACCAAAACCAACCTTGAATCATGCCCGTAAACACTGAATTTTGTAAAATTGAGATTTAGGGTTTAAGTCTCGTTGAATTGGGTATTTTTGATTCTTGAGGTTTTGATGTTAAAACTTGTTGAAAACAACTCATATAGCTTCTAAGACATTCCGTAATGAATTTGGTGCAAATCCTATGGCTAGATTTCTTATTCGTAAGATTTGAAACTTTAGGGTTTTAGTTTACGATAAGGAAAAACCTACGCAGAACCATCATAAATTGTGATTCCATGTGGATGAAAAGGATTGAATAATGTGTTAATGGATATGTTATGATGAATTTATTTCGTGTTATTACGTGCAAAATCGTAATCAAGGTTAAAATGGAACTCACGATAAGGATCATCTTACGCGTAGAAGGTTACACGAAGAGAAATTACGTAACTCTTACGCGTAAGGTTCTACATGGGGACCACGCGATCCCGTGAAGGATATGCGAACTTGAGTTCACGATAAGGTTCACTCACGAGTAAACCTTACGCATAAGCTCCCACATACGCCACGCGTAAGCTTTATGCCAAGAGCTCTTTTCCCACGCTGTAATATTTCACGCGAAGAGGAGTTCCTACGCATAAGCTTATAACTACGCGTATGGTCACAACTGTTTATGCATAAGCTTGTAACTTTACGCTTAAGCCTTATTTTAACCATAATTAAGAATTGTTGCGCTTACAAACTTGTAAATAAATAACTCATAACGTCACGGAACCAAAATGTCACTAATAAGCTATAATGGTTATAATGTTGTGTGAATGAGTGCAAATTTGGACTCTAAAATTCAAAATTAATAAACTCACGAAAGTCATCACGGCTACATTGGATTATTGGACAAACAAGTGACATTGGACTCGTAACATTCATTAACATAACACATTCAATAATTGGACAATAAAATCAACTTTGACTAACGTAATGTCTTTCGATATGTTGGTTCTTTTGGCTCAATATCTTCGATCACAATATGGACGCCACAATGGAAAATGTTAACGCACCAAACGTACTCACAATGGAAGATATTTTCCCTACCGGTTACAAGATGAAGATTGAAAGAATAACCTCAAAGTGGACTTTGATAACTTCACATGCTCGAGTCTTCATGTCGTATTGTTGTGGATATTTCAAGACTCATCCCTACAACAACATGCTCACAAATTTCGCAATCAAGATCAAAAATCTATATCCATCGCCTGCACACTATGAAGAAGGTTGATGGTCAAGATGTTGTCACGGTGACTCTCAACAACAAACAAGTCACCATCATATTATGGATTTAAGAGCAATTCTTCGCTCCCCGCTATCCAAACCGCCGAATATGTTGCTACTCCATCGGAAGAGGCTACACTCCAATTCATGGTCGATATTGGCTATGATGAAGTCATGGGATCATTACTAAACATTCTCAATTGATTTAAAGAACATCCCTCACCGTGGAGAACATTATACATCATGATTGCCAAGTCTGCTTCGGACGTGATAGCGGTTATGAGCATCCTAAGCTCATGGAACCGCAAATATTCGGGGCATGGTCAACAAGATGCATATTGACTTCGCAAGTCCGATTTGGGAAGACATGATGTCTTACCTCAAGAAGCCCGCACCAAGGTCCCCTACATCGATACACTAAGTTGTTGATCCAAAGGATACCGGAATAATCTGGACATTCCTTGAGACTTGATGACCCCAACCATCACTCCGTTGTTTGAGCCTACACTAAATGTTGTCGATTCAAAGACTCAACAACAAAGAAACAAGGTGTTGTTTGCTCGATCGCTTTCTCACCGATGATATCAAGAAACTTCAATCATACTCACGATATCAAGAAGCAAGAGCATCGTGAAAAGTTGGCTTCATTGATGAAAAGTCTTCCGCTATACCACCAAGAAGACCAGAGATCGGCAGTCGAAGAAGTGCAAGAAATCGAAGTACCCGCAAGTATCCAAAGAGAACTCATACCTCAAAAGGAAAGTTCCATCAAAGGTTGCCATTCCTAATCCTCAACCGCACCTAAATTAGAGGACGAAGACCGAGGATACCGACACGGATGAAGAGGTTCACTACTCGAGTCGTCACATGATGATACGACAACAGCTTGAAAACCTCAAAGTCCCAAACCGACAAGGGTAAAACTCCAGTTGAAGAGCAGGAAGAAGAAGAGAGTTCAGATGAAGAACCAAAGGATGAGGATAAAGACTACAGAAAAACACTGAAGAATCTCAGGCTACAACATGTTGCTAAGGAATTTAATCTTCAACAGACTAGAGGCCCTGGAGGTTCCAGTGGTGGTAAACTTACCATACCAATTCGTGATGCGGTTAATCAACCCGATAAGCGAATTGGTGCCACCACTAAGGAATCCACATAGCAGCAGCAACAATCTTATGAAGTTCCATTCACCTTTGAGGAGGAAGAAGAAAAGGAAAAGGATGAGAGGATCACAGATAAAGATATTGAGGAAGTCGCTAAAGAAAGAGTCAAGAGGAAGCTCGAGCTAAAGTAAGAAGAGGCTGTGGTAAAAGTCAAGAAAAAGCTAAAGTCGAAAAGAAGTCGATGATTATCTTCTAGATAATCCCGAACATAACCCGAACAAACTTCGAGCCACCAAATGACCTAGAGCCTTCTCATGACTCATCTTCGTCCGACTCATCATCTCATTCATCACCACCACCATCCAAAGACGCTACCACCGATCCGCATCCAAATCGGTTAAGAAACCAACCGATACTTGGGCATCACGGGCAAAGACTAAAATTGTCAAAGCCGTCGCAAGTAAGGAAGAAAACGTGGTCAACAAGAAACCGAATCAACCATGCCGATGTAATCAATCTACTTCAGACTGTGATAAACGAGTTTTCGGGAGAAAGGGAACAGATTCAACAGTTTCTAAATAGAGATATCCAAGGGGAAATGGACAAGACGATCAGAGAATATACTCACAAGTTTCTTCTCGACACCGTCCCTGGAGTGACAAGAGAGATGTTCGCCAGACAACTCTATCCTAATCTCATGCGATTGGTCAAGCAAACAATGGAATCTACTCCTGTAGCAATGCAAATCAATCCAGTCCCGCCTACGGTTGTCTCCGATGCAGAATTGATTTCCAAGCTTGTTTTACAAATGTCTCAACGATCCGCAACATTTACTTCTGACGAAGCTAAACTATTTGAGGCATTGCTGGAATATCAACTCAAAACTTCATGCAAAGAGTCAGCTGAAAGGGCTAAGCGTCCAAGAGACGATGATGATGCGGATAAGGATTATGAGCCGAAACGTAAGAAGAAAATGACGAATCATCATCTATACCTCCACCACCCCAAAGGACCTCCACCACTAGAAGATCTCCACAACGTCCTCCCGCTAAAGACAAACCTCAGGACTCGAGTCTCCACCACCAACGGAGAAAACTGGTGATCACTTTGAATACACTGGTGGTGACGATGAGGAGATTCCTGAGCCCCAACAACAACCTCCTTCTTCTACATCAACCAAGCAACCAACATCATCCTCCAAGCCAAAGAAGAAAAAGTCAACATCAGTTGTATCATGGCTAGATGAAGATGAAACTGAAGAATATGACTGGTTTTCAAAGCTTGTTGATGCAACCCCTCAATTACCGGAAGGCCAAGAACCGGTAGATGGTCGAACTCTGGAGCATGCCAAGTTAATTCAAGAAAAGTTTAAGGTGAAGAAGATGACGAAAGCGAGTTGAGACGAATCAAGAACGAAGCTTTTCAACCGCTAAAAGACGCCCGATAAAGGCAATTGAAGTCGAATATCATCTCGACAACATAGCACGAGCCATGTCCAACAACATTGATTGGCTCAACCCTGAATCCAATATCGACTTCACCAGACCTGACAAGGCTCCATACTACACCGACTGGACAAAGCCACTACCCACCATTGGCCGACCTGATCAACCAAAGATTCCCTACCGATATTTCTTCAACAATGACCTGGAATTTCTTCAGCACGGTAGCGATGTAAGCAAGAAATACGCTACCTCACTCACCTTCCCTTTCCCGACAGCAATCTTCTCCAACAATGTGGCCATCGAGGAAGAAGCCACACATATGTTCGTTGATAATGTGGTAAAGTATGACCTCGATGCACTATATGGAATTCATCATTGGCCTGAACGAAGAAGAATATACTACGTGTCGCTGTGTACTCAAATCAAAAAGGAGGTGTACATTGACCAACGGATCGTTGCCATAATGAATGTTAGCCTGCTCACCAAGTGGGACTACTCATTCTCAAGAAAATCGTAGTCAAACGCCAAGACGAACAGAATATGACTTTTTCAAGCGGATTTTCCGAGATTGTCACCAATGACATTGAAGATATGTATCTTGCCAAGGTACAAGGACGAATGCGACACTTCTCCATGAACATCCAGCTCCAAGACATCAAGTCATTGCTAATATTCATCAAGCATCGTTATCCAGAACGTGTTGAAGACCTTCAACTTGCCGTGGAATCATACCAAAACGTGTTAATCTCACCAAACCACGCCTAGACCTTCCCGATATCAACCACCGGCTCAAGACACCATTCTCACGAAACCAAAGTTTGGGGTAGTTTACCGCAGTGAACTTCACCGTAATTGCTTCATGGCATGCAAGGAGCTTCACAAGTTTTGTGATCATACTTTGAAGAAGGTTCGGATGGGATGGCATATAGGTTAAAGGAGATTCATGAAGGCATAGGGTCAAGAAGAGGTGGAATTCAAGGAAAAGAGGATGCGAAGAAGATCATTACAAGGATTGATGAAAGGTTGTTTCGCCGGGATCGATAAGGACATTGGAGAGTTTCGTGGGTGGACGTCAGAGCATATCTCTAACAGCTATCAACGCCCGTAAAGAACTCCCGGTGTTATTGACGGACTTCCCGGTACTCCTTGATTTGTTTCTTTCATTAAATATTTGGATGTGTTGATCTATATTTGACAATGGCTTGTGCACACATAATGTTGTACAACCCGTACTTGTAATGAAAGGACCCCGTGGTACGATCTGCCACAATCCTTATAAAAGGAGCGAAAGCTTTTACTTTTGAGTAAAACTTATCAAAACTTTCATTTTTCAAAGTTTTGCTCAAAAGAACAAGTACTTCCCTTATGATTTTCAAAACCTCAAAAGTTAATATCACTTGTTGAGGGGAGTATTTGATTTAAAACTTTGTTCACAAATGATTCTTCGTGGAAATCTTCCCACAAAACTCGAAATGGACATATTCGATATCAAAATTTCATCAAAATAACATTTATATGCCATTTTGAGGGGAGAAAAATTATGTGATAAGAAATATGTTGTGAATTGCTATTGAATCTTCGTGCTAAAGACTTAACCAATGAATTGACGAGCTCTTAAATGTTAGTAACTCGAAAAGACTTGTTCCGGACGGGTAATAATTTCAAGCTAGTTCGCTAGTGATGTAAACGTGTCTCGAAAGGACTTGTCTTAGTAGAATGTACCATTCGAGAAACTCTTGGTAGACATGAACCTTGACGGTCAAACCTCCTCACCAAGGAGTGTTTACAACTTCAAGTCGACCTAGTCGTTGATGTAACCGTGTCTCATGGGAATTGTCTATCTTGAGTCGATCAATTCAAAAGTGCGCGCTCTTCTCTCACCGCGAGATGCCAAAATACTTAAGCACGTGTGGAGGGGGAGTATTTCTGCAAAATACAAAACTCTCACAGTGGTACAAAATGTTTTTACTCATAACCACTTTGAGAGATTTTCATGAAAATGGTTTTATGGCAACATAGGTTAGTCATGGAGTTATAAGGTGACTAAGGTTAGGAATAACCGTCCTATGATCCGCCAGAGCCGGAGGGATCTACCCAAGGACACCACCAATAGTTAGAATATAGAAGTCTTTAGGTATGATTATAAAAGGAGAAAATGAGAATCGGAGAAAGAAGGAGTTGAAGAATTAAAAGAAAAGTAAAGAAAAGGGTGAAAAGAAATAGCCCTCCGCATTATTCAACTTAGGCGCACACCGGTTCAATTCATATGCTACCGGTTGTCACTAGATGACACCGTATTGAAGATTAAAGTCGTCATGGACCCAAAGGACGCATGCACTAAACCTTCTTAGCCACTCAAGTTTCTCTCAATGTAAGCTTGTTTCATTCTCACAGGAACCCTACGTAAACTATCGGCTTTCTCTTAGAGATTGCCGGTATTGAAGAAGGAGACCCTCTCCCTAGTCTCCGCTCAGAAAACCAAAGCGCACTATTGAGTCTAGAGCCACGAGATTCATCAAAAGATCTCTTAGGAACACTTGACATTTCATCACTTGTCGCTCAACAATAAGGACGCAAGTGATACATTCTAGAGTCCTTCACGATCTTAGCAACTGTCGAGAACATTTATGAGGGGTTCACAACCGTGATCCTCGTGATTGAATGGAAACTCCCGCCGTGGTCAACATCAAACAAACCGACAAGCAGTCACTTTGGTAACTCCTGTGGGTTACGCTTAGTGTTGTCTCAAACGGTCTACAATCGTGGGTGATGCTTCGTGTACCTCAACGACTCACCGAACCGTAGATGTACTTTGGTATATCGTGTTAGCCTCTTGAGGGCATCCGTTTCAGAACAACCTTTGCTAGAATTAGAGATGTGTCTTCACATTATGTTGTTGACACTCAAGTTCGAACTTGTAAGCGCCGGAAATCCCGCTAAGGAGATTCCTTTCAAGAATCGAGTCCCGAATATGTGGGTCATTACTTGAACTTGTTCAATGTAATGCCAACCGTCCCTTACGGATTCGGACGGCCGATTCGCCCGACCAAGGTGAATGGAATCAAGACATTCATCAAGAGAACAATTGTAGTAATCAATTCTTTATGAAAAGATTACAATGATCAATTGGTGTTCGTGATCGCATCGAGATGTATGCCGATGGATGCTCATGGAGGAAGAGATCGTGCCGATTCTCCACATGCTCATACCAACAACATCACAAAAGAAGTTCTCTCATAATCAAAGGCAACACAAAGTCATAATGATTCTTCATCTAATCAAAGAATCTACAAAGTTATAAAGACTCGAGAACTACTTCACATCCGAATTCATTGTCAAATGAGCGTGTGAGCATGTTGGAGAAAGACGTGGAGACACCGGAGCAACGAAGCGGACCCGATGCAACAACCACAACACAACCATCACAATATCCACAAAGAACAAAGAACAAAGAAATGAAGACGCCAAAGTCGAAAACTTCAAAGAAAACAAGATCCTCACACTGGGAGATTGTTGAATCAAGGCACTTCTTCTCACAAGAAAGAAGAATGTCAAGACGCCAAAGCAACTATTACATCAAGACCAACAACGTTTCAAGATTACTTAAGTCATTAATTACCAACACTTAGGGGAGATTGTTGGAATCACTCCTAAACTATATTTCAAGTGTTTGTAATCAATATGTAATAGGTTGCTTAATTAGGATTTTATGTTTGTAATTAAGGCAAGGCTTATGTAGAAAGCCCATAAGCCTTGGCCCAAGCCCAATAAGGAAAGGAAGGGAACTTGTGTGTTGCCCTAGCTCCTTCCCTATAAATAATGTTGTAAACCTTCATTCAAGGTTGGTTGTTCACTTTCATATCAATATCCTACGCCTAAACCTTTCTATATTGATCATTCGTGTGTTTGTGTGAGCCAAACAAGTTTCAATGTGTTCATCCGATCACTTCTTATCTATATTTCTAACATATTGATGCTTGTGTTACAATATGGTGACCTAACAAGGCAATTTGTAGGGTGCTTGTAACCCATGGTTTTTATAACATTCACATATAATGTTAAGTGGACTGAGATTCAAAGATACATGGCTCAGTTTCCTCATTTGGCTACAAAAGATAGAGCAAATATAGTATGTAGAGTCTTTGAGCAAAAGGTTAAATCATTCGTGAAGTTTATGAAGGAAAGGAGAACATTTAGACGAGTCACAGGAGGTACGGCTATTTTTATTTATAAAAAAAACTTGCCATTTTATCATTCAATCACATTTGTTGACTTAATGAGTAGACAATGTGGTATGCCAACATGTTGTCCTAATTTTAGTTGTTGTATTTTTTGCTATGCAGTGTTGTACACTATTGAGTTTCAGAAACGTGGGTTACCGCATTGTCACACACTGGTCTGGATTTCTTCGTCCAACAAGATCGAGAATGCTCAAGATGTGGACCAATACATTTCTGCAGAGCTACCTGATCCTCATGCTGATCCGCGCACTTTTAAAATTGTTTAAGAGATGATGACGCATGGACCCTGTGGTAAGGCCAACTTGAATGCGCCATGTATGCAAGGCGATACCTGCACTAAAAAATTCCCAAAGAAATATAATAATGAAACTTTCTTTGATGACAAGGGTTATCCACATTATCGAAGAAGGCAAGGAAATTCTTTCACGACAAAAGGCCAAATGAAGCTTGACAATGGATATGTCGTTCCATATAACCGTGATCTATGCTTGGCATTTGAAGCTCATGTCAATGTGGAATACTATGGGTGGAGCATGCTCATAAAATATCTGTTTAAATATATATCAAAAGGAACTGATCGAATCTTTGCCAAAGTAACAAAGTCTGTTGGTGAAGCATCTACTTCGTCAGCACATCCAGAACAACCTATTGATGAAATTCGGAATTATCTTGATGGCCGATTCATATGTCCTCATGAAGCGTGCTGGAGAATCCTCAAATTTGAAATACACAACAGAGAACCAGCGGTGCAGATCCTTTCGGTCCATTTAGAAAACATGCAACATGTAACTTTTAGAGATGGTGATAATTTAGAGTCTGTGGTTAACCGTCGTGATCACAAGCTGACAACACTGATAGAATGGTTTACTTACAACATTGAAAATGAAGATGGCCGCCATTTGACATACTTGCAATTTCCATCAAAGTATGTGTGGTATGGAGATCGAAAATGTTGGTCACGTAGGAAAACTAACATATCTTCTATTAGAAGGCTAGCATATATACACCCAACTTCAGGGGAACTTTTCTACTTAAGGATGTTATTATGTCATCAAAAAGGCTGTAGAGGCTTTACAAAGCTCAGATCAGTCAACCAAATTGTCTATCCTACATATCGTGATGCATGTGACGCGCTTGGTCTACTTGGTGACGACAAGGAATGGGACACAGCTCTTGAAGAAGCATGTGAGTCAGCTTCATCACCATAACTGAGGTTCCTTTTTGCACGGCTTCTTACTCATTGTGAAGTTTCACAGCCTTTGCGATTATGGAATAAATATTGGCGAGAAATGGGCCATGATATTCTAGCAATCATCACACAACAAGTGCGCATTCCCAACTACTTTGTCAATGATGCTGAATTGGAAGGATACATATTATATGAATTAGAAATAATACTTAGCAGTTGTGGCAAATCAGTGCAAACTTATAGTTTGCAGCCACCTCCAAAAGAGCTGCTGAAGCAATTAAACAACCGCCTATCAATGGAAGAAAAGAATTACAACAGAGAAATGTTGGCGCAACAAAGAGATGAGTCGGTTCTAAAGCTAAACAATAAACAAAGAAGCATATATGAGCTTATTATAAATTCTTTTAAAGCAAATAAGCAAGAGTTAATATTTTTATATGGTCATGGAGGAACCGGGAAAACTTTCCTATGGAAAACAATCATTAGCACCATACATTCGGAAGGTAAAATTGTATTAACTGTTGCTTCTTCTGGGATTGCTTCTCTTCGTCTTCCATTAGGCTGAACCGCGCATTTAAGATTCAAACTTCCACTTGAACTGACATATGAGTCGCTTTGTAGCGTTAAAAAAACACTCACATATGAAATATTTTAAAAGAAACCGATCTCATTATCAGGGATGAGGCGCCAGTGAATGACCGGCGATGCTTTAAAACATTAGACAGGACTCTCATAGACATATTAGATGCACCAGATGTTTTGTTTGGTGGAAAAACAATCGTTTTAGGTGGTAATTTCTGGCAAACACTGCCAGTCAAAAAAGGCGCGCCAAAATGGAGATAATAGCGTCGTCTATTGCAGAATCACACCTTTGGCCATATTTTCATGTTATGATGCTTAAGGAAAATATGAGGCTATTCCGCTCAGATTTGACTCTAGAAGAACAAAGTGCAGCACACTCCTTTGCAGCATGGCTTCTTGATATTGGTGATGGTAAGATTGGTGAACCTGATAAAGAAGACAGCAGAGATTCAGCATGGGCTGAGATTCCTTCTAGATATTGCATACAAGATGATGAGCAAGGCCTCTCAAATCTCATAGATTTCATCTATGATCAGCCTACGCTTCAAACACCTTCAGCAATTACTCTACAAGAAAAGGCGATCGTATGTCTAAAAAATGAAACAGCAGACATCATTAATTCAAAAGTTTTAGCGATGATTCATGGTGAAATAACAACTTAGGCAAGCTATGATGTAGCCATACCGGTTGGGAACAGCGGAGCCGAAACAGAGATGTTGTACCCTACTGAATATATAAACACATTTAAGCTGCCAGGCTTCCCGCCACATGAGCTAGAGCTCAAAGTTGGATCACCAGTGATGCTTTTAAGGAATGTTAACTTGGCGGGTGGTTTGTGCAATGGGACACGTATGATAGTCACAAACCTGATGTCAAGACTTATTGAAGTGCAGATCATCACAGGCACAAGAGTGGGCAAAAAGGTTTTCATTCACAGAATAACACTAATCCATAAAGATCCAAATCTTCCTTTTGTTTTCAAACGCACTCAATTCCCAATAAAGCTCTGTTATGCTATGACAATCAACAAAAGCCAATGCCAATCTCTAAACAAAATTGGTGTTTACCTTCCTGATCCAGTCTTTGGCCATGGCCAGTTGTATGTGGCTCTCTCTAGAGCTACATCTCCTCATGGATTAAAAGTTCTTATCACACAACAAGAAAATCAGAGACCAAATATCACAAATAATATTGTTTATTAAGATTTAAAAAAAAATAAAAGACACATCCTTTGTTTTGACAACACAAATATAGCCATTAATATTTGCCTTTTTTGACAGCAACCTTCTTGCTTCTTTTGCTACTAATTTAGGGTGCTTTAATTTTCAGTTTATGCATTCTTTTTTTTAGGGAAAATGATGCAAATAGACCGCGTGCCCTGAGGCTTATCACTTTCCGGACCACTTTTATTTTTAATTTGAGAATGGACCGAGGGCAACCGTTGTCATTGGGCAACTCATCGAAATTGTGACAAGTGTCTCGTATGTGTAAGGTATTGTTTTTTGGGCAACTAAAAAGCGTTGGGCAACCGTATTTTTTAAAAAGGGTTTTTTGGTCATTTTACCTAATTCTTGTCAAGTCAAAGTACATATACTTTTTACATAAATAAATTATGTAAAAGATTGGGTAAAAGTGTGTTCTTTCTACTGCTTCTTCTTCTCATAACACTGCTTCTTCTAAATACAGATTCAAACACACACAACTCATCAATCTTAGCAAATTTCAACACCCATCATCCAAAAACACACACCCACACACACTACTCTACCGAATGGCTTTCCATTGCACTCTCTCTTAGTTTCGATAGTTATTGTTTTGCGTGTAAGCTTCTCAAAATGAAGGCACTCATTCTTGTTGGGTCTCGTCGTCCCCAAGCCAATTAACGGATGTTTAGTTTCAGATATCATGTGTAATATTGGAGTTTTGCAAAGGGTTCAACAAGTGTTTGATGAAATGTCTCAAAGAAAGAGGGATAATTGTTTTCCTCTTATGTTCTTGAATTGAGGTATAGTTGTTTTCATCTTATGTTCATGAATTGTGATATAACTGTTTTCCTTTTCGGTGGATCAAGTTTGTTGCTATGATTGTAATGGTTTGTTTCTCAATTTTGATGCTTCACTATTCACATACAATATAATGGAATCGAAAACTTTTAGCCTTTAAATTAATATGCCTTTAGGTTATCACAATGTTGTAACCAATCGCTATTGGGTTGTATATTGATTTACTGTGTTACCACTTTCGTGAGGACCCAAGATTGGCAATGGCTTTTTCTCGTAGCTCAAGAGCTTCTGTTGTACCTATGTTGCTTGTCAATGGAACATTTAGGAGAAATGTTCGTGCATATCTTGATTCTTCTATTCGCAAAGATCATTGCGAGGCTAAGGATCATGGATCTCTTAAAGGTTCGATTTTATACCTTATACCAACTTTTCATCTATAAAAGACTAAAAGCTTTTTGTTTGTTTTTTCTTCTTCTTTTCTTTCTCGTACTTCACCGTAAATCATCTTTTCTTTGTCAAGATTAGTGGTTATCTTGCTATTTAGTTTGCAAAAAATCTATGCGAGTTATAAGTGTGTGCTATGATGATAAATCTAGGTTCGATTGCTCTTTTGGTTAATGTTACTTTTTAATTTGTTATGACAATTTTGATCTAAATTTACGCGTGAATTTCGTAATCAAAGTGAATGGTTACTCTTATATTGAGCCACACGATCTCATATATGATCATTGTTATATGGTTTATAATTTGACTAATACCAAACACTTCAAACCGAATGTTGCAACTTCACATGCATAAGACCATCATGTCAGATTCGTAGCTTTATTTGTTGATTTTACAACATTGGATAATAGGTGTTCTATTCTCTATATATGTGAATTCAAGAACACCGGATATTTGTAAAATTGTATACATTTGTATTCAATGCAACTATTGCTAATATACAACAAGCAAATTTACAGGAAATTATATACTAGTAGTGTAAATAAACATGCCTACTCGTGCAATGAAAAAATAACTTACATTTTTTCTCGTAATTGCGTGGTCACATGCCCATAGTAGCTCCACATTAGAAGTTCCAATTTTTCGTTTATCCATGGTGAACCATTGTTAGTGGACAAACATCATCAGCAAAGGCACTCTCTCGATATGGTTATTGTAGTTCAATCGATTCACCATCATGGGAAAGCCATCTATAATGCAATGGGAAATCATTGTGGAACTTGAGGTGAATTTCTTTGGATATTTTAATATTTTTTAATTTAATACTAATCGTAAATATCCACCTTTTTTTGAACGAATCATAAATATCTACCTATTATATATGTGAAACCCCAAAAATGACCGTGGATCCTCAAAAGAAGCCACGTGTTCAGCAATAGTTTGTCGCTATTGGGCTTTTGCCAATCGGCATTCCATAAAGTTGACCTGGTTTTGATTGCCATTATAGGTTGTTCATAGACTGTGTTTGCTGATTAAAGGATTGTCGCATTAAGAAAAAGCTATATCTTTTAATTGGGAGTTTTAAAAACCACAACTATATTTGCAGGAGAAGTTGTCGTGTTTAAATAGAATTTGGAAATAGAAACACACAGAAGCTTGTAATTATACAAAGGTGACATGAATATGGCTCATTAGAACATCAGATATTATACAAATTTAGGCTCGAGGTGCCTAGAATAATTTGTTTAATTATATATCATATTATAACCTGCACAATTTAGTAAATTCTTTAGTGTTACAGTGAGGTTTGATTCTCAAGTTGTAAAGGGTTATATAAAAACCATATTATTCCTTATTTGGTTATGTATCTGCCTTAAGATCTCTTCTGTGTAAGATGTGATTTGTCTGTTGTCTGAGAGTGTAGATAACTGGACCTAGATCAAGGTGGCAAAAACGGGGGAAGTTGGGTTTGCCGAGCCACAAACACTTTTTTTTTCATCTTTATTGCATTCTATATGAGTAACATGTAAACTATGATTTCAACCCATTTGATTTGTATCCTTTAATTTGAATCTTAACCCATTTATTAGTAAATGGGTCAAAATTGACATTTCTATTTCATACTTATACATCATGTACTACCGCATTGGGATATCTAACGGGTTTGACCATCTTCAATGGGACATGCAGGAGGCCCATAAAAGTTGCATTGGGTCGCTATTTCGAACATATTCTTTGGGTTGCTTCCGCTCATCTTGTTTACAATCAAGCTCATGAAACTGCAATTGAGGTATTCCATGTGTTGAATTTGAAAACTTAGGTTTTGTAATTGTCTTCCTTTAAATCTATTAGGATAAACTAATTATTGTCTGAACATCTGAAGACACTTCACATTTTTATTTGTCACTCGTTAATCGTTATCTTCTATTGCCAGCATAAATGGGAGTTGGCTTACTCTTTAAAACATGGATCACTGTTTTTGTATGACATATTGAATGAGCAGATATACTTAATGTTCTGATATATAGGTTACCTGAAATGTTTCAAGATATTAATGAAATGAGAACATAATATCGTGCATTGTTGTAGACTTAATACATTAGGATGCCATGTAAGGCTGTTTAATACTATTTAAAAGAATATATATGTATTCCCTCTAGTCTTCAAGAAGATTCAGCATTTTACTTGGCATGTAGTTAAAATAGAACTTCTAAGTAGTAGTTAACTATCTGAAATGTCCACTAACAAGACAGAATTGAGGAATAATTGTAGATGAATATCAATGCCCTCTATTTCTTGTAATGATTGCTGCTGGCTAGACTTTTATATTTGTGAACGGAAGGAGTGTAAGCCAGTTTCATGTTGATGCCTTATGAAATCTATATATATATATATATGGGACTACATATGCCATATCATTAATGCTTAGTAGGCATTTTAATGTTGACATGGTGCATCTATGATGAGGTGGAAATGCCACCATGGCACTACATCCAATTACATTATAAAAAAAATTGGTCAATGGGAGGATTCGAACAATGGTCTATACAATCACAAACAGCACTCCAACCACTAGACCATCTATGTTTTTGTGATGGACAGTGTAAACCAATATTGATAAGACCAAAATCTGCTATAATTGATACAAATTCTACATTTTATCCCCTAATCTTAACTATTTTTTGAAACCGAAACACATAACCCGTTCATCATTCCATTAACAATATCCCTAAAATTCTGCTTCTTTCCTAATCTAACCCAATCATAAACTGCCGTATCTTCTCCAATTACATATTCAACAACAAAAATTCAAATCAAAACCAATAAACCCAATATGATTTGAATTTTTTTTGTAAAGTTAAAAAAAATAACACATACTGATCATCATTTACATGAAATCTCACCAACATCGAAATCATCATCAGAGGTATGTTTTTCTATTAGATTCTCATAATGTAATTGTCTTTTTTCATGAAACTAATTGTACAGTCATGTACATATGATATTTCATATGGCTGTATTTATAAAGGTAGGTTTCTCAATCTTTTAAACTCTAAATGAATTTTGAATTGGATTGGATTTTATTATCTTGATGATTTCATATAAATATTTGTCTTAAAAACGATTAAAAGTTGCTAATATTCTTATTTCTACGTTAATATATGCTTCAGGAAAGTGTATAGGGTTATTTCTACAGTAATATATGTTTCAGGGAAGTGTTTGTGATAATGTTTGGCTGAGTTTTGTATATATGTTTTAAGGTTGCACACCAAGTGTTCGAGATAATGTCTGAATGCATTTTGTATGTGTGTTTTATGCAGATGGCTTGCCCATCCTTAAACAACGCCAATGATATTCACGACAATGGCAAATAGACGGTGGTGTTGTTGTCCAAGTGATTGCTTGACTCATACTTTTTGATTCTTTATCAGTGTACCAAGAATTGTCTTGAATAATATGGAAAACTAATGATGTTTTTTACCTCACAGGATTGTATTGAATTGTTGAATAATCTTATCCACAACAATTCATCCAATCAGGTTCGATTTATTTCATAAATTATATGTACTTGGTAGGTTGAAGTTTTGTATTTATTATGTGAACTTTTAAACGTGCCATAGGTTTTGCTGAGGAAGACTATAGGCTTCGACTCATTGGTATCGATAGTGAAACTTCGAGGGAGCACCAAGTTCAGTCAACAAAAGGTTAGACATCAAACGAGTATGTTCTTTTTGCATTCCCTTTAAATTATTTTATTAGAAGGTATGATACAGGATGTCAATGGCCGCCTAAGATTATTCAAGGTATGAGAACTGCTGTAAAAAATGAGACCATCAATCGGCGACATCATTTCTTTTATAATGGTTTATACACACATTCTATTGGCATTCATAATGTTGGCGTATGTCGGATTCACAAAGAAGAGGTGGTAGCGTGTGCTGGAAAGGAATAAGGTTTGCCTGATTTTCTTGAGCTTTGGTTATGTAGACATGCTTCGTATTTCATATGCTTTTTAGATCGCTTTTTTTCTTTACTTTGGGCCTATGAATTTTGTGCAGTTGTATCATTTGTGTCTAAATTTAGGAAAAAAAGGCCTCAAACTGAAGCAACAGACGATTGCCATTGTATCATGGAAGAAAGTGTTTGTAGTGGCGCCCCAGAAGTAGCTTCATGTTTCACGGTTGACGCTGAAAGCACACCTGATTATTGTGAACGACTCCATGTGTGTGAAGAAGAAGCAAAGCTGCAAGCTTTTCTGAAAAAAATATCAAAAGTATTGCAAATGGAGCTCCCGAGACGTCCTATTGGTTAGCCTCACGCCATAGATGAAATTCGTACATGTATACATCTTTAATATTTTTACTTGATGTCTTTATATTATCCGCATATGCACAATTTTTGGCTCCCCCTATTCCAAAATTAAAAAGATCTTCTGATGCATGACATTTTCATAGACAATGCATTCAACAATATGTTGTGATTTTCATGCGACAGGAAATCATGAACTTAGCAAATCAACAGGAAATGCAGGTGCTAGAGTTGGTTGTGGTAATTTTCATCTTTCTATCTCTCTTGAATGATGTTAAAGTCTTTAAGATTAAAATGACGACCCTTGATAGTTTCTAAATTGGTTTAAATCAAACAACGCATTATCATGATACGGGTCATTTGGCTGATTGGTGGTTATAGCAAGATAGCGCGGATTTAACTGTCAAAACCATGTCTCATCAGTGTTTTTAGTTAAACCCGGTCACCTTATTTACTTAAAAGCTGATTTAGATCATCTGGCTGGGTTGGGTAAGTGGTCGAAACGGGACCAATTGAGACGGGCCATTTTTAGTAAGGGTTGATTCGGTTGAAGGTAGATTGGGTTGAGCCATTAACACTCTTTTGCCCTTTTTACAAAATATCTAAATTAAGAATGACTCCATTAGTTGTGACTACGATACACACAATATAATCACATAAATAATCTAGATCTTTTGATGACATGATTTAGGAGGTTGTGTACATCTAAAATAGACTTTGGGTCAACCTGTTTGACCAATTACTCTTTTAGCTAAATTTCTTGATCTGACCCCTTTGAGACCTTAACTCATCCATGATTGACTATATGGGGTTGAAATTGCTACCTCTACTTTTGGATAATGAATGTTCAGGACAGGGAAAATGAATTATTTCAAATTGTTTATCTAACAAGTGTTATCGGGCTTCAATCTTCTGTGTAAAGCTTAGCGAGCAGGCTCCTCAATGCTATTATAGAACACTCCTGGGTTACTTTGTACAACATGCATATACTTCGTAATCATGTCATGAGATCCAAATTATAACTAATGAAGCATGTCTGGTATGTACGTTTTTGGTTCGTTTCTGTAAATCTTAAAGTTACTGTGGTTGCATTAGTATTGAAACATGTGAGTATACAATCAGAGAAAAAGAATAAAGATTGTACAACCATCAAGTACCTCGTCTCATTGATTATCATTCAACATCCTGGTCAACAATTAAGCACAACCCGTCATGAGACGTTATTTAGATCACATAAGCCCGTATTTGGTAATAGATTGATTGTGGTAGAGTTTTATGTCTTATCCGTATGTTTTCTTTTTTCTTATAATAGGGCAGTTTCCATTTATATATACAGCTACTGGTTGATGGAACATGTAACGGGGCTAGCAACAATAGTGCACATAGATAAGTTAGTTAATGTACTTGTAGTAGGGTCGCAAAATATTGAGATTTCAAGTATACTCGGAAAAGGTCAAATTCATTCGGATCAAAATATGTAGAAGATTTTAATTGTGGGTTCATCTTACAAACCTCTTGTCATTTTTCTGTTTGAATAAATGCAAATGTATTAAATACAAATCATATTGCAACTGTTTATATGAATCAAATGATTTGGAGGTTTATAAAGTATTAATACACTTTGGTCCATCATTTGTTTAATTGGTTTGGCCATTTACACTGTTGGTTAAGATTTTACTTTTGATATGTTGGAGATAAAATATAACACTAATAGAAAAGTTAGGAGATAGATGCCAATTTTTGACCGATTCCTAATACTGGCGGACATCCTAAGAAAGGTAGACTGTTGTGTTCTTATTGATGTGTATGCGGAACATAGAGGACTATGCAATGGTACTAGATTGTAAATATTACGGATGGGAACGAATATCATTTAAGCAAAAATAACATCTGGTGGGAGTCTTGATAGTATATGTGCAATACCTATAATGATCATTAGCCCTACGGATAACAAGATGCCATTCAAACTGGATCACAGACATTTTCCGGTTTAAGTTTGTTTTGCTATGACAATTAATAAAATTAAGGTCAAACATTATCGAAAGTTGGACTATTTTTACCAAAGCCGGTATTCGTACAGCTGCAACTTTATGTGATTGTTTCAAGAGTAAAGACGAAGAAAGGTTTGAAGGTACTTTGTTGTGAAAAGGATGGAGAATCCACCAACAACTGCACATCAAACGTTGTGTACAAAGAAGTTTCATTTTGTTTATGAATATCCATCGTGTAATTGATTTGTTTTAATACTTATGATTGTTATTTTTACATACAATACTGAGCATTATATTTTTGTTTCAATTTTTTTTTTAACATACTTTACGTCCATATAACTTTGTCAAACAATATTATGAAGCTAACCCGCCCATTGGGCGGGTTATAAGCTAGTTATGTAATATAATAATACGTGATTGGGTATGTCAATCCGATAGACTAACATGCGATCGTTATACAGATCGGTATGGTCATTGGATGCAACCCGTTGTCGGTTACTTTCGTGGTTGGCATATCTCACGCTTTAGTCGATATAATTGCAAGGAGCTATTTGCTAACGACTCTTGAGGAGTCTATACGAAAGTTAACTCAAGAATTAACCGTTATCGTTAGAGCGTACATGTATCCTTATTTATTGATAATTGCACATGATTATATATTTAAATGATAGAATAACCGAAACAAAAGTTCATGATTTACGGTAAAGTGAGTTGGCCTTCGGATCTTTTAGCATCATAACTCCCGTAAGATTATGGTTAATATCTCAGATCCGGATATTCTATATATTGAAGGTAGCAATTGGGTGGTTCTGACGGTTGGGTAGATCTTTTTTAAGCAATTAAGAGAATATAGTTCATTTTGATCCTTTTTACTTTTTATTTCACTTATTATTTGGTTGTAAATTGTCAAAAAAGAGTTTTGTGCTACTTAACAAATATTAGCTGAACAAAGTTTTAAAGCCTAGACACATGAGCGACAATTAGTCGACAAATATAACTACGTTGTTAACCGATGGAAATGAGTAAGTTGAACTATACCTTTTTATCTCATTATGTCACTGTTTCTATTTATAACTATTTGATGTATGTGTTATATTTTTAGATATCGACAGTTGCAGGGGACCTACGTTTTGTGGATGCGATAAGAATGTTAACTAGTCTGGAAGATGCTTCCAAAGGGTTAGTCATTTGACTTATAAATAATATCTATTTCTCTCATCTCGTTGCCTGATATGATTTTAAAATTTGTCTTTCATAGGTTTGTAGATTATGTGAATGTTACGGTAACCAGCATGCACCAGATTCACTGTACCAAGCAGAGAAAGGTTAAGGTCGAGTTTGATTTGACCACAATTCCTGCATTTTTGGTTGTCTTGTTTGTTCTATGGATGGTGTTGAAGCCAAGACGATCGAAGGCTAAGATTAACTGAGTTTTTAGGTTACAATGGCGGCTCGGGTTTCATTCATATCGACTTGATACTTAATTGAAGAGAAATAGGTTCAGACTATACTAGAATGTAACTGTATTTTTTCGAAATCAATAGAAGGAATTTTTGTTACTTGTTATTTAGTAATTTCTTCATAATATTATATCAAGTGACATTTTTTTCTTTACTTTCTTGTGTACTTTGCAATTACTTATTCTTGTATATCCGCAACCTACCAGTTTTATTTGGATATAAAAACATTTGCAATGGTGTAGAATCAAATTAAATTTACTTGCCAGTCTTTTTAATTTACTTTTTCAATCTTTATGTTGGAGTTGAGATGTATTTTGTTTTTCAGTTCTTTTGTGTACAAGTTTACTGTAGAGGGGTTGAATGGGTATGGTTATCAGTCAAAATAAGTTGCATTTTGGTGCGTAGTATGCTTATCATAGTTAAGGAATAGTATCAAAGTGGTCCCGTGTGTTTGCTTATATCGTTTCTCGTTAGTAAGAAATGTAGCAAAGACAAAAGATGAGTTCGTGTTATAAAAATAAAAATCATCATTATCGTTTTAAGATCAATCTACTGTTTAAACAATATACAAATTCTCCATTCACATAAATGGTCATGCCCAATTCATGTTTTTAATCCATGGCATCACCTATGAATCATGAGAGTTGTTTTTTGCTTCTATAGTTATACTGCTCATGCTCAAGTATCGATTCTGAGGCGGACCAACACAACAAGTCTACTCTTATCTTGTTTGTACCGAGTATCAGATTGCTGAAGTCTCAAGTATATGCTAGATGCTGGAAACAATGGTGAAACTACCTGAAATATCTACATTGAAATTCATACGGTGCTTGCGCTATCTGCTATGATGACGGACATTCATTCTACTTGAACATGTTGAACAGGTAGGTCTAAAGTGTCTGCTAATTCCTTCCCATTTGTCTCAAACGGTAGCAACATAACAGTTACACCTGATAAAAGTATGGTAACCTCAAACAGAATTACTGGAAGCGTTTGGTGGCAACTACTACTGATTCGCTCCCAAACCGTCAAGTTTTATCACTCAAGCCGGCCACTTGTGAATGGCCGACCGTAACAAACTTAAAATGGCTCAAGCACGAACTCAATGAAGATCTGAGGAGTATAGTGTTTCCCCGGGTCGTTATGTCCCAGCGAGCTATGCAATGGATCACCCAACGAATAGTGATCGAGAGATTTGAACGGAAAAGGTTTGAATTGATTATAACCATGTAAAAGCCAACAAATTACGAGAGGCTTAAATGCAAATTAAAGAAAAGTAAAAGATAAAAATATTAAATAAACGCTATCACTATTTTTAAAATTGATGAACGTTTAAAACTTAAAACTTACGCTTAAATAAAAATTACGTAACGCACAAAATAAAAAGTGAGATCTAAGAAATAAAAGTCCTAAAAATATGAAATGACATTTTACAATCCTAATGATAAAAGAAAATTTAGAGAAAAGAAAATTATTTTTATAACTAATTATCTAATTATTATTAATTAAAAACTATTTTTAACTATTAAATAATAACCTAAAACACAAGAAAATATGAAATAAGGCTTGAAAAATAAAATTAAGACTTAGAAAATCTAAAATATCAAAAGAGAATTTTCAAAACTATTTTTGTAATTTTCGATTATTTTTGGATTTTCTAGAATTAAAACTATTAAAACTAATTAAATTACTTAAAAATACAAATTTAACTAAGAAAAATATGGAAAAATATTTTTTTGGCTTTTTATATTTATCTTAACTTAAGAAAAATGAAAAATTATTTTTTTGAAGCTTTTCTTAATTATTTGTATTAAATGCTATTTAAAAATGCTTAAAAACTAATAAAAATAAGGAAAATTAGCAAACTGAATTGGAAAAATCTGAAAATTTCAAGATAAGCTTAAAATAATATGAGGAATCTAGGAAAAATAGAAAAACAAGGTGTTGTGTGAAGGAATATGAATCGATGTACAAGTGCTTATTGAAATAAGCACTGAATAAGCCAAAAGAAGACCAATAAGCTCCAACTGCTTACGAAGCTATAAACCTGCTAAAATAACTCAAAATGAACTAAAATCAACAACTCCAAACCACTTAATTGCAAGTTACCAAGATTTGAGTGATTTGACTAAAGTGCAAAACAATGAGTGGCACTACTTTTGAGCTTAAGTTCAAGCTTCCCAATAAGCTACAAATGAAAATGTAGTAGGGACTTATTCTAGACACGGTTGGCTATCTATAACCCAAAACTAGACTAAGGAGAGCTCGATGAGCTTGTTGCAAGACCGCAAGAACTACACAAGTCCTGTGCAAAGTCATGATCATCGACTCGGCTTGCACAGTGGAAATGAGGCCGATTCACAACCCTTTTGAAGCTTTTAAAAATTTGAAAAAATCAAGAAAATGGTAATAATGAAATAGACCATTAAAGTTTATGCACCCACAATTTCACTTAATTTGAACCGTAAATGAAGCCATCAAAATCTACTCAACAGTGAAAACAGAATTTCATGTTTTGACCTTTTTGATGATTTGAAAATTGACTTTTTTGAGATTTGGATCAAATTTGTGAACTGACAATGATATTTAAAGGTAAAGTAAGACTAATACAGGCTATATCTGCTGAGTTTAACACTAAATACAAGTTTACACTAGCTAATTCAAACTGAGATGGACACTAGGACTGAATTTCTGCAACTTTGACTTTTCCTATGCTAACATGAGAACTAATGCCATTTTTATCTCTATCTATCCTAACTGAAACTACACTAGTGAAACTTAACCACATTAAACTTCTAACACAAATACTCGCCTAGTGCCAAACACTAGTTAAGCCCACCGAAATGCAATTTACCTAATCAAGAACTCAATGCCACTCTATAATGTGTTTCATTTATGATTTAACCACCAAATGGAATCCTAAAAGTGCAAGAATGATAGTCATATCAGACAAGTTAGAGCTAAACTACTTAGGTAATACAACAGCAGTGTAAAAGATATTTCAAGAGCAAATTTGAATCACTTACAAGTGTGCAGCCATGATGCAGCTTAACTTATTACCACAGTCCACTACCCTAACTGATATAAACCCCAAATGAGACTTATTTCAACCCATTTTCACCATTAGCACCAAAGAATCGATCGCCATAACCTTGTAATCGCAAATTGACTTTTGTTGACCACTTATGAAAATTATGCAACACCCACGTGTTGTTCCACTTAACTTAAATAACTTTTAAGAAGCTAAAACAAGTTATCTTGAATCACTCAAGGATTAAAACTTAATTTTGATAAGACATGATTTTAAGGAAACATAAAGAAAACATAACATCGTAATTTGATTGCTAAAACAGATGAATTGATACACAACTTACTTGTTCCTTACATAAAAGCTTGAAACCCAAATTTTAAAAGATTACATTTAAAAAGTAAACGATTACATGAATTTAAGTAATTGGTCTAAAAACAAGGACACCCACTTCTCTGTCTTCTTTCTTCATTTATATGCTCCATTAGGTTTCTCCACCAATCCTCGGCCATTGATTTTGCTCATTTGATCTCCACCTTGATTTCCCATTTTGGCGCCAAAACTTGTGCACGTGGGTATGTGTGATTTGGGACAGGGAAAAGATATTACTTGTGTTTTGGAGGGTAGTGTTTGGAGGGTAGGAGTGGTTGTGATGATGGGGGGGGTGGAGTGTTGCAGGGTGTGTGATGATGGAGATGACAGGGGTAACCCGTGAGGTGGTTTTTTATTATTTATCGTGGGCGGGTTTTGACTTATTTAAACCGTGGGTCGGATGGGTTTTGACCGGGTATAGGGGTTAACGGGTGGACTGGGTAAGGATTTGGGCTAGATATTGGATTGGGCTTGGGATTTTACTTGGACACAAGGTTTAGTTAAGGGATCAAACATGTAAAATTCAAAACTGCAGGGACCACTCATGTAAAATCTGAAATTGTATCCTAAGGCTAAACTTGACAATCCCCAATACTTCAAGGACCAATTTTTGCAAATCTCAAATAATGTAGGGGCCATTTTTGCCAAATGTGAAACTCCGGGGACTAAACTTGAAATTTCCAAAATTTATCAAAAGGACCAATTTTAGAATTACCAAAGGATTAAAAATGTTTATTTTCCAATTTAAAATGTCCAGGGGTAAATCCTGTCAATCTTTGAAATTCCAGGGACTAAAGTTGCCATTTTTGAAAGTTGGGGGACTGAAACTGCCAATTATGCAAACTTAGCTCATTTTTCATCTGATTTTAAACATTTTGCATCTGAAACATATAAAATGCAATTTTGAGATATTTTCAGTATTTTGATGCATTTCTAAGCATTTTTAACCGTTTTGCAGTTCATATTTGACCAAAAATGATGAGTATTTACACACTCATCAATCCCCCACACTAAACTATTGCTAGTCCCTAGCAATCTTTTGAGAAAACATAATGGATTTGAAACTCTTTACCAAAAGCCATTACTCGAGTAGCCAAATGTTTGGTTCAAGTAAAACCATGGTACACCGATAACCATGTGATTTTGAGCAAACCACCACTTTCAACGGATTTGATTTTGTCTTTACCGTAGTCGCTTGCTCGACTAGCCAACTCTTAGATAAGTTATCAATATTATCTTTGGTGAGTCGATTACCAATTATGGTTTTTCCATCGCTTTACCACAAGCCATAAACTTGCGGGCTAGCCAACTCTTCACTTTTTAGGATATGGTGAGTCAATACCATACAATTTTGGGCAAAGTGCAAGTCGTCAACGGATTTGAGATATCTTTACCAAGAGTCGTTTGCTCTCGGATTAGCCAATCCTTCGCTTATTAGACATGGCGGATCGATAACCAATTGAGTAAGTGCAAAACACTTACTCCAAAAAATTTTTGCCAAAAACGGGAATTGGGTGGTATAATTATATGATAAAATTCGTGAGAATTCCTTTTGTTGACCAGGTTTCATTATTGTTTAAAACTTAAATACAAGCTTAAAAAAAGCTATTATAAGCTAATATAAACTTGTTTTAACTTGGAAAGAAGCTGATTGAAGCTTGAGATTCAGAGATTGAAATTGAAAAATTCAAGAGTTAACATGAAATTTGAAACATGAACATAAACTGGAATTTAGACTTAAAAGAGTTGCAATACACTTTAAACAAGTTACTTTTGATACATAGAACCTTAAAAATACACCTAAAAACTATTTAAGATATTACAAGCTAAAACGACATACATGTTGCAAATCCATTATGTTGTAGTATAGTGGTAAGTATTCACTTTGTCACGGTGACTAAGGAGTTCGATCCCCAAGTGACGCCAAAAATTTGATTCGCCCCAAACCGTCAAGTTTTATCACCAAGCCGGCCACTTCAGAATGGCCGACCGTAACAAACTTAAATGGCTCAAGCACGAACTCAATGAAGATCCGAGGAGTATAGTGTTTCCTGTCGTTATGTCCCAAATGAGCTATGCAATTGATCACCCAACGAATAGTGATCGAGAGATTTGAACGGAAAAAGGGATTTGAATTGATTATAACTACAGAAAAAGCTAACAAATTACAGAGGCTTAAATGCAAATTAAAGAAAGTTAAAAGATAAAAAATATTAAATAAACGCTATCACTATTTTAAAATAGATGAACGTTTAAAACTTAAAACTTACGTTTAAATAAAAATTACGTAAACGCACAAAAAAAAAAAGTGAGATCTAAGAAATAAAAGTCCTAAAATATGAAATGACATTTTACAATCCTAATGATAAAAGAAAATTTAGAGAAAAATAAAATTATTTTTATAACTAATTATCTAATTATTATTAATTAAAACTATTTTTAACTATTAAATAATAACCTAAAACACAAGAAAATATGAAATAAGGCTTGAAAAATAAAATTAAGACTTAGAAAATCTAAAATATCAAAGAGAATTTTCAAAACTATTTTTGTGATTTTACGATTATTTTTGGATTTTCTAGGAATTAAAAACTATTAAAACTAATTAAATTACTTAAAAATACAAATTTAACTAAGAAAAATATGGAAAATATTTTTTGGCTTTTTATATTTATCTTAACTTAAGAAAATGAAAAATTATTTTTGAAGCTTTTCTTAATTATTTGTATTAAATGCTATTTAAAAATGCTTAAAAACTAATAAAAATAAGGAAAATTAGCAAACTGAATTGGAAAAATCTGAAAATTTCAAGATAAGCTTAAAATAATATGAGGAATCTAGGAAAAATAGAAAAACAAGGTGTTGTGTGAAGGAATATGAAACTGATGTACAAGTGCTTATTGAAATAAGCACTTGAATAAGCCAAAAGAAGACCAATAAGCTCCAACTGTTTACAGAAGCTATAAACTGCTAAAATAACTCAAAATGAACTAAAATCAACAACTCCAAACCACTTAATTGCAAGTTACCAAGATTTGAGTGATTTGACTAAAGTGCAAAAACAGTTGAGTGGCACTACTTTTGAGCTTAAGTTCAAGCTTCCCAATAAGCTACAAATGAAAAATGTATAGGGACTTATTCTAGACCTGGTTGGCTATCTATAACCCAAAAACTAGACTAAGGAGAGCTCTGATGAGCTTGTTGCAAGACCTGCAAGAACTACACAAGTCCTGTGCAAAGTCAGTGACATCGACTCAACAGACAGGAAATGAGGCCAGATTCACAACCCTTTTTGAAGCTTCTAAAAATTTGACAAAATCAGCAAAAATGGTAATAATGAAATAGACCAGCTAAAGTTTATGCACCCACAATTTCACTTAATTTGAACCGAATGAAGCCATCAAAATCTACTCAACAGTGAAAACAGGAATTTCATGTTTTGACCTTTTGACAGATTTGAAAAATTGACTTTTTTGAGATTTGGATCAAATTTGTGAACTGACAATGATATTTAAAGGTAAAGTAAGACTAATACAGGCTATATCTACTGAGTTTAACACTAAATACAAGTTTACACTAGCTAATTCAAACTGAGATGGACACTAGGACTGAATTTCTGCAACTTTGACTTTTCCTATGCTAACATGAGAACTAATGCCATTTTTATCTCTATCTATCCTAACTGAAACTACACTAGTGAAACTTAACCAGTTACTAAACTTCTAACACAAATACTCAGCTAGTGCCAAACACTAGTTAAGCCCACTGAAATGCAATTTACCTAATCAAGAGCTCAATGCCACTCTATAACAGGTTTCATTTATGATTTAACCACCATTGGAATCCTAAAAGTGCAAGAATGATAGTCATATCGCACAAGTTAGAGCTAAACTACTTAGGTAATACAACAAGAAGGTAAAAGATATTTCAAGAGCAAATTTGAATCACTTACAAGTGTGCAGCCATGATGCAGCTTAACTTATTACCACAGTCCACTACCCTAACTGATATAAACCCCAAATGAGACTTATTTCAACCCATTTTCACCATTAGCACCAGCAAATCAGATCAGTTACAACCTTGTAACTGCAAATTGACTTTTGTTGACCACTTATGAAAATTATGCAACACCCACAGAAGTTGTTCCACTTAACTTAAATAACTTTTAAGAAGCTAAAACAAGTTATCTTGAATCACTCAAGCAGATTAAAACTTAATTTTGATAAGACATGATTTTGGCGGGAAACATAAAGAAAACATAACACTGTAATTTGATTGCTAAAACAGATGAATTGATACACAACTTACTTGTTCCTTACATAAAAGCTTGAAACCCAGCTTAAAAGATTACATTTAAAAAGTAAAACGATTACATGAATTTAAGTAATTGGTCTAAAAGCAGTGACACCCACTTCTCTGCTTCTCTCTTCATTTATATGCTCCATTAGGGTTTCTCCACCAACTCGCCATTGATTTTGCTCATTTGATCTCCACCTTTGATTTCCCATTTGGCGCCAAAACTTGACGCTGGTATGTGTGATTTGGGGACAGGAAAAGATATTACTTGTGTTTTGGAGGGTAGTGTTTGGAGGGTAGGAGTGGTTGTGATGATGGGGGGTGGAGTGTTGCGGGGTGTGTGATGATGGAGATGACAGGGTAACCCGTGAGGCGGTTTTTATTATTTATCGCGGGCGGTTTTGACTTATTTAAACCTGGGTCGGATGGGTTTGACCGGGTATAGGGGTTAACGGTGGACTGGTAAGGATTGGGCTAGATATTGGATTGGGCTTCGATTTTACTTGACACAAGGTTTAGTTAAGGGATCGAACATGTAAAATTCAAAACTGCAGGACCACTCATGTAAAATCAAATTGTATCCTAAGGCTAAACTTGACAATCCCAATACTTCAAGGACCAATTTTGCAAATCTCAAATAATGTAGGGGCCATTTTGCCAAATGTGAAACTCCGAGGACTAAACTTGAAATTTCCAAAATTTATCAAAAGGACCAATTTTAGAATTACCAAAGGATTAAAATGTTCATTTTCCAATTTAAAATGTCCAGGTAAACTGTCAATCTTTGAAATTCCGGGGACTAAAGTTGCCATTTTGAAAGTTGGAGGACCTGAACGCCAATTATGCAAACTTAGCTCATTTTTCATCCGATTTTAAACATTTTGCATCGAAACATATAAAATGCAATTTTGAGATATTTTCAGATTTTGATGCATTTCGAGCATTTTTAACCGCTTTTCTCATATATTGATTAAAATGATGAGTATTTACACACTCATCAATCCCACACTAAACTATTGCTAGTCCCTAGCAATCTTTTGAAAAACATAATGGATTTGAAACTCTTTACCAAAAGCCATTACTTCGAGTAGCCAAATGTTTCGGTTCAAGTAAGAACCATGGTACACCGATAACCATGTGATTTTGAGCAAACCACCGCTTTCAACGGATTTGATTTTGTTTTACGAAGCCGTTTGCTCGGACTAGCCAACTCTTAGATAAGTTATCAATATTATCTTTGGTGAGTGATTACCAATTATGGTTTTCCATCGCCTTTACCACAAGCCATAAACTTATGGCTAGCCAACTCTTCACTTTTTAGGATATGGTGAAATAATACCATACAATTTTGGGCAAATTGCAAGCCGTCAACGGATTTGAGATATCTTTACCAAGAGCCGTTTGCTCTCGGATTAGCCAATCCTTCGCTTATTAGACATGGCGATCGATAATCAATTGAGTAAGTGCAAAACACTTACTCCAAAAAATTTTGCCAAAAGCGGGAATGGGTGGTATAATTATATGATAAAATTCGTGAGAATTCCTTTTGTTGACCAGGTTTCAATATTGTTTAAAACTTAAATACAAGCTTATAAAAAGCTAATATAAACTTGTTTTAACTTGGAAAGAAGCTGATTGAAGCTTGAGATTCAGAGATTGAAATTGAAAAATTCAACAGTTAACATGAAATTTGAAACATGAACATAAACTGGAATTTAGACTTAAAAGAGTTGCAATACACTTTAAACAAGTTACTTTTGATACATAGAACCTTAAAAATACACTAAAAAACTATTTAAGATATTACATGCTAAAAAACGACATACATGTTGCAAATCCATTATGTTGTAGTATAGTGGTAAGTATTCACTTTGTCACGCGGGTGATTCGTTCGATCAAGAACGCGTAAAAATTTGATTCGCTCCCAAACCGTCAAGTTTATCACTCAAGCCGGCCACTTGTGAATGGCCGATCAGAACAAACTTAAAATGGCTCAAGCACGAACTCAATGAAGATCCGAGGAGTATAGTGTTTCCTGTCGTTATGTCCCAATGAAGCTATGCAATGGATCACCCAACGAATATGATCGAGAGATTGAACGGAAAAAGGATTTGAATTGATTATAACTACGTAAAAAGCCAACAAATTACAGAGGCTTAAATGCAAATTAAAGAAAGTTAAAAGATAAAAATATTAAATAAACGCTATCACTATTTTTAAAATTGATGAACGTTTAAAACTTAAAACTTACGTTTAAATAAAAATTACGTAAACGCATAAAATAAAAAGTGAGATCTAAGAAATAAAAGTCCTAAAATATGAAATGACATTTTACAATCCTAATGATAAAAGAAAATTTAGAGAAAAGAAAATTATTTTTATAACTAATTATCTAATTATTATTAATTAAAAACTATTTTAACTATTAAATAATAACCTAAAACACAAGAAAATATGAAATAAGGCTTGAAAAATAAAATTAAGACTTAGAAAAATCTAAAATATCAAAGAGAATTTTCAAAACTATTTTTGTAATTTTCGATTATTTTGGATTTTCTAGGAATTAAAACTATTAAAACTAATTAAATTACTTAAAATACAAATTTAACTAAGAAAATATGGAAAATATTTTTGGCTTTTTATATTTATCTTAACTTAAGAAAATGAAAATTATTTTTGAAGCTTTTCTTAATTATTTGTATTAAATGCTATTTAAAAATGCTTAAAACTAATAAAAATAAGGAAAATTAGCAAACCGAATTGAAAAATCAAAATTTCAAGATAAGCTTAAAATAATATGAGGAATCTAGGAAAAATAGAAAACAAGGTGTTGTGTGAAGGAATATGAATCGATGTACAAGTGCTTATTGAAATAAGCACTGAATAAGCCAAAGAAGACCAATAAGCTCCAATGCTTACGTAAGCTATAAACTGCTAAAATAACTCAAAATGAACTAAAATCAACAACCCAAACCACTTAATTGCAAGTTACCAAGATTTGAGTGATTTGACTAAAGTGCAAAACAAGTTGAGTGGCACTACTTTTGAGCTTAAGTTCAAGCTTCCCAATAAGCTACAAATGAAAAGCAGTAGGGACTTATTCTAGACCGGTTGGCTATCTATAACCCAAAACTAGACTAAGGAGAGCTCGATGAGCTTGTTGCAAGACCTGCAAGAACTACACAAGTCCTGCGGTAAAGTCACGATCATCGACTCGCAGACAGGGAAATGAGGCAGATTCACAACCCTTTTGAAGCTTCTAAAAATTTGACAAAATCAAAGCAAAAATGGTAATAATGAAATAGACCAGCTAAAGTTTATGCACCCACAATTTCACTTAATTTGAACCAGAAATGAAGCCATCAAAAATCTACTCAGTTGGGTGAAAACAGGAATTTCATGTTTTGACCTTTTTTGACAGATTTGAAAAATTGACTTTTTTGAGATTTGGATCAAATTTGTGAACTGACAATGATATTTAAAGGTAAAGTAAGACTAATACATGCTATATCTACTGAGTTTAACACTAAATACAAGTTTACACTAGCTAATTCAAACTGAGATGGACACTAGGACTGAATTTCTGCAACTTTGACTTTTCCTATGCTAACATGAGAACTAATGCCATTTTTATCTCTATCTATCCTAACTGAAACTACACTAGTGAAACTTAACCAGTTACTAAACTTCTAACACAAATACTCGCCTAGTGCCAAACACTAGTTGCTTCCATCGAAATGCAATTTACCTAATCAAGAGCTCAATGCCACTCTATAACGTGTTTCATTTATGATTTAACCACCGGAATCCTAAAAGTGCAAGAATGATAGTCATATCGCATAAGTTAGAGCTAAACTACTTAGGTAATACAACAAAGAGGTAAAAGATATTTCAAGAGCAAATTTGAATCACTTACAAGTGTGCAGCCATGATGCAGCTTAACTTATTACCACAGTCCACTACCCTAACTGATATAAACCCCAAATGAGACTTATTTCAACCCATTTTCACCATTAGCACCAGCAAATCAGATCAGTTACAACCTTGTAACTGCAAATTGACTTTTGTTGACCACTTATGAAAATTATGCAACACCCACAGAAGTTGTTCCACTTAACTTAAATAACTTTTAAGAAGCTAAAACAAGTTATCTTGAATCACTCAAGTGATTAAAACTTAATTTTGATAAGACATGATTTTAGGGAAACATAAAGAAAACATAACACCGTAATTTGATTGCTAAAATGATGAATTGATACACAACTTACTTGTTCCTTACATAAAAGCTTGAAACCCGATTTAAAAGATTACATTTAAAAAGTAAAACGATTACATGAATTTAAGTAATTGGTCTAAAACAATGACACCCACTTCTCTGTCTCTCTCTTCATTTATATGCTCCATTGGGTTTCTCCACCAATCTCGCCATTGATTTTGCTCATTTGGTCTCCACCTTTGATTTCCATTTTGGCGCCAAAACTTGTGCATGTGGGTATGTGTGATTTGGGACAGGAAAAGATATTACTTGTGTTTTGGAGGGTAGTGTTTGGAGGGTAGGAGTGGTTGTGATGATGGGGGGTGGAGTGTTGCAGAGGGGTGTGTGATGATGAGAGATGTGGGGTAACCCGTGAGGCGGTTTTTTATTATTTATTGCGGGCGGGTTTGACTTATTTAAACCGTGGGTCGGATGGGTTTTGACCGGTATAGGGGTTAACGGGTGGACTGGGTAAGGATTTGGGCTAGATATTGGATTGGGCTTGGGATTTTACTTGACACAAGGTTTAGTTAATGGATCAAACATGTAAAATTCAAACCGCAGGGACCACTCATGTAAAATCTGAAATTGTATCCTAAGGCTAAACTTGACAATCCCCAATACTCCAAGGACCAATTTTGCAAATCTCAAATAATGTAGGGCCATTTTGCCAAATGTGAAACTCCTGGGACTAAACTTGAAATTTCCAAAATTTATCAAAAGGACCAATTTTAGAATTACCAAAGGATTAAAATGTTCATTTTCCAATTTAAAATGTCCAGGTAAACTCACAATCTTTGAAATTCCGTGGACTAAAGTTGCCATTTTGAAAGTTGGGGACCGAACGCCAATTATGCAAACTTAGCTCATTTTTCATCCGATTTTAAACATTTTGCATCCGAAACATATAAAATGCAATTTTGAGATATTTTCAGTATTTTGATGCATTTCTAAGCATTTTTAACCGTTTTGCAGTTCATATTTGACCAAAAATGATGAGTATTTACACACTCATCAACTACCTATTCCAACTGCTATCAAAGGGCATACCATCCCTCCTATTCTGCCTATCGCTGTAGCTATTCCAACTCATGTTGCTCTTAAGTTCGTTGGATACACCTGAAATGTTGTGGAACCAATGATAACAATGAGCATGCTTGTAGGTATGTAACCATAGCTATAGAAATGTTCCAATTTTATGGGTATTCTAACAAAGGACATTGATGTGCTATTTCATCATGCTTTTAATATTTATAAAACTTGAATAACTTAGGATAAACACATACTAATGGGCAGAGTACCCGATCAGATGTAGTAAAGCCTTAAGTAAATCCGAGTATCGTCCCAAGAGAGTTGTGACCTTGAAAAGAACTAAGTTGATTAGATAAAACATAGGTAATATATGGTAGACAAAACTGATGTAATTATTCTACTTACACAGACACCAGAAATTTAGGTAAAGAGAAGGATAAACGAAGCTTAATAAAGAAAACAAATATGAATTGAATCCCTATACTAAGATTCAATATAGTGGTTAGTTATCACCGCACTCCTTTGGTCGATTGTCATGGCCTATGGTTCTTAGGTTCCTCACCAAGATGAGCAGTCACCCGGATCATTCGGCAACCTAATAGCGATCATTAAGCACCATATCTACTAGATCTAGACGGTGGGAACCCGGCCGTTAGAACTTAGATTCCCCAACCTCTTAAGCACCTCTACTTGATAAGTGATCCTTGGTCGATTCGCACACGAAGAGTGGTCGTACTATGGCCAATTCCTTCCATACTTCGCTATCTATTAGACTGGGTCGATTGGTCATATCTCCCACCCTTTAGATACTACCAAGCTTATAACACTACTAAGGCTAGCGATCTATGAAAAGACTAGCAAATGTCTATAAAGAATTATAGAGAATAACATTAACATAAATGCAAACTTAAATTAATACCATGAATTCATAATATAAGATCTAGAAAATATAAAAGAATCCAAACTTGAATACAAAGGAAATCGAAAGTAGAACTTCGTTATTCATGCTCCTAAACCATGCTTCTTCTTCAGAGTTTGATCTCCCAAACCCTAGAAGGTTTGGGAAAGGAGAGATACTCCAGATTGATGAAATCGTCGATTATTTATAGGCTTCAAAATAGTTACGGCGTAACCTATTTGGTAGTTACGCCGTAACTTTCTTCAATCTTTAGTGCTTATCCATTTGCTACGGCGTAACTTTGTTCGGTGTTACGCCGTAGTTACAAAATTCCAGTGTAAGTCATAGTTACGGCGTATCTTAAGCTGAGACTACGCCGTAGTTTGGTTACGGCGTAACCTTATCTAAGGATTACGCCGTAGTCATCAAGATCTTCAGTTGCGTCGAATCTGCATATGGTTACGTCGTAATATGTCATGAAAATGTCAAATAGTAGCATCCTTGCTTCCAATGCGTCCCGAAATAAAATATAAAGGAATAAGGAAGTTTTACTAATAATATATTCAAAATGTGATGATAAAGGGGAAATTAATGCTTAGAAACTCGGGACTATTTGATGTTATCGACATACCTCTGGAGCATAGATACAAACAACAATGAAGCTTCTTTGAAATGAACATCTGAGCTCCAAATAGAAAGCCCGTGGTCATTATCGCTCGATGGACAACTAATGGCGTAATAGAACAAATCACAACTAACATGATCTCCATGGGAATTTTACTACCTACTCTATCCAATATAAAAGTCGCTAAAGCAAGCCCGGAAGCTCGTTGAATACACCCACATGATTTATTCAGATTTCGGTTATATGTTGTTAAGAAAACAAACTAAACGCAAAAGAACTTGAATATGAGGTACCGCCAAGCTAGTGATGAATACGTTTACATAGAGGCTAGAATCCTCAATATTTTCTAATTGTAAAGTGGTTGGGTCACACCACTTTGCCCGATGCTTAGTTGTGAAGTCAACAATACAATGCCATATCGAAAACGTGTTGCCAAAGTACAAGAACCATAAGAGAAGCGTCGTTCGGTCAATTTTGGTGACAAAAGCATAACTATGGACGAGGTGTTTCCTTGGCAATTGTTGGATTCATTTTTTGGATGAGAGTAACGCAAGCTTTCTAATGATCGCCTTCGATGGTCGATTCGTTTATGCGGTCACCATGCGAGACCTTCGGAGATCTTTACGGTTAAGTGTAGCTCCATTGGCAAGAATAGATTGTGCCTTGATTAATCTTCCTTGTGTACAAAGGTATCTTGGAGACTCGCATGAGACCATAAAACAAAGAGTGCTACAAGAGATGGAACAATGGATAGTCCTAGTAACAATCTCCAACCATAGGTAGGCATGATTCACTGAAACAATATTATGTACGAGATACGAAAATTCGTTAGATAAGGAAGAACTCGAGGCTAAAAATAAAGAGATGAGCTTCTATTTAGGTGATGTCATTTACCCACGCCAGTGAAGCTTCCATAATTGTTCCAACTGTCCAGAAAGTCGAGAAAACAACCATCCAAGCCCCTCTGTTTGGAATGGGAACAAACTCTAGAAACCATGATGTAAATACATGGCCACACCCTAAACCAACACCAACTATGCAACGAAGAATTAACAATGATATGTAATTTGGTGCGAAAGCACTCAATAATCCGGCAACACTAGTTATTATAGTTGAACCGAGAAATCCTTTCCTGCAAGGTCAAATCACACAGGGACCATTACGACTTTACGACGTTACAATTAAGATTTAATAAAGTATATTTTTACCTGACTTGTAGCATAGAGCAGTCATCACTTTCAAATTTAGGTAAAAAAAATCTTAACATTGGTTTGATAAGAATATTAGTCTATATGACATTCAAATTTGGGTACAGTGGCATTTGCATCTTTTGACAGTAATGCTATCTAAAGGAAAGTATAGTTGCTGTAAGATGTTTGTAAATTAGTGTCATTCCCTAAAGAAAAACTCATTACATTGTTAAACATGTGATGAGACTAATCTTAAATAGTACCCACACGTATCAGTGTGTGCATTGGCCAGATGAAACAAATGACCCTGTGGTTATGGATCGCTCGATACTGTTCAATGTTCATATACCAATTCTGAGACATAATTCTTGGCTTGTGAGACTCGTGACAAATTCTTAATATACCATAATTTCTCTGACTTTTTCCTAATCCGATCCCTACAGATAGTAGTGCATACTTACATAAGAATATACTACTATGTGATTCCAGGGGAATTCTATGAGATTAACATCATAACAAACGACATATAATGCACTTTGCATATAAAGGTAAATAAATATCAAGAAAAAAATAATGGTAAGTTTACGCACCTATCTGATGTAGGGTAAGCTTCCATTGGATTATCTTCTTGTCGTCCTCCTTGGACACGACATGGCTGAATCTGACGCTCCACTATTCCCTCAATACACACCTACAAAACAAAACAAAACAAAAAATAAGCATTTCATCAAACACCTTATCTACATTAACTCAAAAGCCAAAATAAACACCCCATCCACCAACAATTAAAACACATCAAGAAAAGTTAATTATACCATAGATAGTATAACAATCTCAAACATTTTATAAGGGTGATTGTAATTAAGATGTGCTTACTGATTTATATTTTTTTAATTTTTTCATAAGTACATGTGATGTGGGTTAAAGTTTGGGATTAATGAGAGATCTGATTATTTTTTGAATTGAAGAATGAATGTTGGTGTGATTGAATTTGGGGTTTTCTAATTTTCAATTTCAAAATCGGGTTTTGGATTTGGCAGTGTTGTTGTGTACTTAGATGAACATGAAGATGGATCCTAATTGCTGCTGATGCTATATGTAACAAGAAGAAAGACTTGATTGGATTTTGTGTGGGTGATTTTTTTTAATTAAAAATGTAAAATGACTAAAATATCCTCGTGTATAAATACAAGTTGCCAAAAAATATAAAGTTGCCCAAAAAACAATACATGACATATACCTTCAAAATACGTACTTGTGTCATAAGTTGTCGGACACATGGCAGCCCCTGGTTGGGTCCAAGAAAATCGGTGGGCAACTGGTCTATTTTCAAATTTCAAAAGGGTGTGGTCCGAAAAGTGATAAGCCTCAGGGCGCGCGATCTATTTGACTAATTTTCCCTTTTTTTATATGGTTTTAGGCATCTTTTTTTATTATTAGCACCACTTTACAATTCAGGTTGGCCGATACTGTATATTCATAAAAACATTTGCACAATCTTTTGGTCCTCACCATTGTATACATAATGTCATCACAGCTACATATTAGTATCTTTTAATTTTATAAAAGTATCATAAAAGTGACTAGCCGAAGGTAGATTTGCTAACCACCAAATTTAGGTACCATGTCTCATGATCTTACTATTCAAATACTTATTCCATTTATCATTATTAATTTTCGAATATTTTTTTGTATCCAACTTTCTTTTTTATCACTTACCAGCACAATGAAAGAAAATGCAACTGCTATGGTACAACATGGCTCTGAAGACAAAAGGATTGAAAGCAGCAGCACACCACAGATTGTAACGATTCGTTAGTTAAACCCAACATCTCACATCAAAGTGCTCGAAGCTAGAGTATACAAAAAATGGACTTCAGTCGCTTATGGAAAAAAGGATGCAAGTGGATTCTCTGGAAAAAAAAAAGAGATTGCATTTTGTTGTATCTTGATAGATCAAGAGGTATGTGTTAGTTAAGATAATATAGATAAAATATGCCAACCCTTCAAATTTATCTAATAACAAATAACCATCAACAGGGGAATGCTATACAAGGCAACATGAATGTTAGGGAAGTTGACTATTTCAACCCAAAAAGCTAACTTGGGGAGGTCTGCATGATTTCAAAGTTCATGTGTGAACCAACCAATGCTTACCAACAGAAAATTAACAACAAAACAAGCCTCAGATTTGGGAAAGCTACAAAGTTTGATGCTATACAAGCACCAAACATCCCCCACCACTACTTTGATTTTTTTTCGTATAACCAGCTTCAATACATAATTCCTACAGAAGATGCAATGGGGAAAATGCAATACCCAATTGTTACATGTAACCTTTCTACTCTCAAATGTTTCACGACAAAGAGAATGGTAAAATCCTAAAACTTATCTGCTTACAGATTACATAGAATGTTTGCGGTCGACAGGAGAATTCATACGCAAACCAAATGCCAACCAAGAAGAAACTGTTTATAGAAAAGTGGATATTGAAAATTTAAGGTACATTAATTTATGTTTAAAACTTTTTTTTTGCTCAAGAATAAAAAAATCAAGATTTATCACCTCTCTTATAACTTGCTAATCTTACCAGTGGTAATGTTGTCGAGTTCACTATGTGGGACGAAATGGCTATAAAATTTGAAGAGGCTCAGCTTGAGATAATTCAACAGCCAATTATAATTGCCATCAGCTGTTGCCGAGTCACAAAATTTAGAGGTATTGCATTAACGAATTATAAAAACTTAAATGCCAAATTCTTACGACATTTTGAAACAATACCATGGCAGATTACCAGCTGACAGCAACTTCTGCAACACGTTACTACTTAAACCCACAAATACCGGAAGCTAACGAAGCAAGAGCAAGGTAAAATCTTTAAATCCAAAATTTGAATATTACATCGCGTTGAAATTAAAATTTGTTAATTCTAATTTTACAATACAAAACAGGCACAAAGAGAAGCACCAGAAAACACCACCGCTTCGGATTACAAAGACTCCATATGAAGCTATTGAAAAAGAAAAGTTCCGCAACAGATTCCCCCTAAAGACACTTCTAAAACGGGATCCTGAAAGCTATATGGTGAGTTTTCTGTAACACAAAGTTGAAAAACCTAACATTCAATTACAACTTTGCAACAAAGTTTAATGGCAAAAAATATCACACCTAACCGTTTGCACAAACATTTGTAGGGGGTGCACTTCACAACTGAGGCAACAATTACCAGCATCAACATAAAAAGAGATTGGTACTACATGTCTTGCAGTGAATGTGCTTCCAAAGTGAAAGAAGAGGAAGGGATGTACCGTTGCCTGAACCATGGAAAACAACCAAAGCCATCCTATAAGTACGTAATTTTCTAGCTCAACTTCACATAATATTAAAAAAAAATAGATAAAATAAAAATGAAACCATGATCATTTCACCCATGAAACAAGCGAGTTTATTTTCAAAGATTTTATCACGCACTCCATCCGCAATGGTCCCAAAGGACTTTCTTTAGCCCTATGCATGACGATATTACTGGTATTCATGCTCAGAGTTACTAGCGAACCACAAAGCAGAAGACCCACAGGAAATACCACCAGAAATTTTTGCTATTGAAGGTCAGAAAAACGTTTTCCAGATCCATTTCAACACATCAGGTCAAACAACAGATTTTGTTGTCGATAAAGTTTTTAACAAAAACAAACAACAAAAGGAAACAATCAAGATGATAGAGGCAACCTCAGGTAACATCATTTAAATCAACCATTTCTCTTATTTAAAAAAAATACTACCTACAAATATTGAATATTTGGTTATGGATAACTAGGAGCACCAACGATACCTCTCGCACCAACAACATCTAGAGCAAAACAAAAATGAAGAAAATGACATCGCAGAAACACAGAAGCAAAAAGGTAACTCTTACAAATTTAATATACCATTTTATTAGATCAAAAATGTCAAAATCATATCATTTGCAAGTTCAAATACTGAATCTTTGTTTATGAATAACTAGGAACACCGCCATCACCTCTCACAATGGCAGAACAACAAGATCTGGAACACCAAAAGGATAAAGCAAACGACTCAAAAACTGCAAAGAGGACATTGTTTCAGGATGATCAGGAAGATGCAAAAAAACAAAAAGGTCAGTCCTGCAGATTTAATAGCCCGTTTTATTCAATAGAATATGTTACAATCATCTCTCATGGCTTTCACACAAATAGTACAACAACATTGATGATAAAATCACACACATACATAATTGCAAAGACAAGCAATAGCATAAACCACACTTAATTAGCACACACTCAGAAATCCATCAAACCCCTAAGTTTCTGAACAAAGATGTAATTGTTACGAGCATTCAGCTCCAATTCACGTGCCAAAATGCGCATCTGCATAATCTTTTGGTCATCTCTAGCTTGAACCCCCCCCCTTAGATACTCTGTTGTTTTCTGATCATACGTGTTCCCAACAGTCTCTAACTCTTGAATGAAAGTAAGACTTTCACGAGTGATACCAGCCAACCTTCCAGCAAGTGCAGTCATCTGATGTGCCATCTCAATATCTTCACCTAAAGATTGGTAACAATACAACACTAGGATATCAGACCAATTGTTAGAGTTAGCCTCACTCTAAGCTGGTCGCACTTAGGATGTCTAGACATCTCCTTTTCTTACTTCTTTATGACAACTTAAAAAATAAACTGCTTAAATAACAAGTTGCCTCAACTGTCTTAAATAGACAAGCGGCAGATAAAAACAAAACACCCATAGATACATCACTGTTCTGTAAATTTGTTTTCGCCTTAATTTATCCATACTTAAATTACAATCTTTATTATTGCTTTTATTCATTACAATATCCTACACATGCATGTTACAAAAACATAAACACCACTTTGCTAAACGCACACACATTATATGACACTGCACATCGACAGTTAGAAATCCATAATTCCCTTAAGCTTCATCACAAACACATCCTTATCACGAGCACTTAAATCCAATGCATTTGTCATTGTTACTATTTCATCAACCTTTTGATCATCTTTTCTTTGAACTTCTCTTAAGTATTCCGCAGTTTTCTTTGCAAAAAAGTTGTCCACACTTTCCAACTCTTGGATGAAACGACCTCTTTTAGTAATAATGCTAACTAATCTTACACACAGTCCATTTATTTCTCGCGCCATTTCAATGTCCTCTATTGAGGCTTCATGACAATAGAAAGCTAGCATGTCTGGCCAGTTGCTAGAATTAGCATCATTTCTAAGCTTATCACATTTAGGGTGGCTCGCCATTGTTTTTTGTTACTTATTTTGCACAACAGAGCAATTGCTTTGTGAAAAAATTAATATTCAGATTGCATCTTTTAAAGACAGAAAGCAAAGGCAAACTTCCTTTTCACATGCCTATTTCACAATTGCAATCAATGTCCTCACAGTTCAATCCTTCAAATAATGCACAAATGCTCCACTATTATTCAATAACAACAAAAGAAAATCACAAGTGCTACACCATTTGTGCAACTACATTTATAATATTTGTCTGAAATCACATGGCATTTATTCAGGATTTTAAATAATGCATGCATACTCTACTGTGACTCAGTTAAGGCTGAGCATCGGGCCAAAACCGACCCGTCTCGACCCGATCCCGACCCGTCCCGAAACCGACAAGGCTGAAAATTCTAACCGATTTCCGACCCGATTTTAGTTCGGGTAATCCCGAGTCCCGAAACAAACCGGTTTGTATGGTTTTCTTTGTGTTATCCCGAAACAAACCCGATTCCCGACCCGACCCGAGTCCCGAGTCCCGAGTCCCGACAAGGCTGAAAACCCATCCCGAGTCCCGACCCGAGTTAAGGTCGGTTTGTGTCGGTCGTTATCGGTCGGATTCGGGCGTCGGTCGGGATTGCTCAGCCCTAGACTCAGTAGCAACATCAGAAAATTGCAAATTACTTTACTATTTGTGCAGCTACTTTAAAATGCAGCCACAAATTGCCATTGAATTTGCTTTTTCTACTTACACATCCTCACAAGAATTACTATTTGTGAAGTATGAACAGACATTGAAAACAGTACAAAAAATTGATAATTTTGCATGTCATTTACATTTCTCAGACTCTGCACACTTATCAAACTTTAATATAACAATTATTTCTGCAGCCACTTTAACTTGCAACCACAAATTGGCACTGAACCATAGATAATGCCATTTATCTTCAACCATCCACACATTGAAAACAGTAAAAAAATATTATTGTTGTGCATGTCATTTTACATAAAATTCAAATAAGCATGCATCTACAAAAGCAAAGTTTTATTCATAGCAAAATCAACATAGTTCACTGAACAAAAGACATCGAAATACAAAAAACTGAAAATTAAAACGACTTTGCTGCCAACATACTTAGGAACAACATCCACCATAGCAAGCACCACTAATCCTTTAGATCCATCAGACCTACATGACGCTGCTTTTCAATTCTCCCTTCACGGGCTAGATCCAAAACACCAATCAACGCAGCTAAGATATCTCGATCTCTCTGCTGCGTCTCAATCATACAGTTAACTGCTGTTGGATCGATGTACTCTAACCAAACTAACTTAAATAGTTTGTTAAGGTTTAATAACCTCGGATAAATCCTAAGTTATTAACAATGAAACACTGAGTAATCTTTATTAAGTATGCGGAATTTACTTAATAAATCTAAGAAGAATATAACTTTAACTTTTATTAATAACTCTAAATCTGCTTGTTATGCGATTCTTTAACAACTCTAAAACACTAATAATAATCGTACTTTATGATTCTAAAACTCTTCTAAAACTCGACTTCTAATGCCAATCTAGGGTCCTTTTATAGACTCAAGGATAACCTAGTCGGTTTACAATTTGTATCCTTGTACGACAAGTAATCTAAACATATAATAAACAAAGCTTTCCATAAATGAATATAATAGTTCTTTAGCTTTGCAAGATTTTGACTTCGATAAAGAAGACTTTGACTTTCTCTTTAGCAAGACTTTGACTTTTCCAAGATTTTGTCAATCTTCAAGATTTTAACATTCTTCAAGACTTTCATATCCCAACAATCCTCCCTAACTTGAATTATACTTGCTTGACTTCAAGTTCCTTTGTGAATTTATCTTTAATGACTCTATCTTCAAGGAAAGATTGTGTCTTTGTCTTTGGATTGTATCTTTGTAAACTCGTGCTTATATCATTATTATCAAAGTATTCTTTAAAAATTTATTCTTTACAAGATCATTCAACAAACTCCATCTTTTCAAAGAACACAAAGAACATATGACAATTTGTACATTAATTCGGCTTTAAGTTGCAATCTATTCTCATCACTTCCGGTGTAAACTCTGTGAGAGGTGAATCATTGAAAATTTAATGGATTTAATGTCTCTTTACCAAAGCCATTAACTCTGGAGTAGCCAAATGTTTTGATGTGTAAGATCATGGTACACCGATAACCATATGATTTTTAGCAAATCATCGCCTATCAATGATTTGATTTGTCTTTACCAAAAGTTGTACCCTTTTGGACTAGTTAGTTCTTTCATCTATGGTGAACTAATTACCAAATAATGGTTTTCCACGCCCTATACCACAAGCCATTTTCTTGTGGGCTAGCCAACTCTTCACATTTATCGATATGGTGAGTTGATTACCATCCAACTTATTAGCAAGTTGTCAACTATAAAACGGATTTGAGATATCTTTACCGAGCCGTTTGCTCATGGATTAGCCAATCCTTTTGTAACCATGGTGGATTGATAACCTATTGGTGTTACCATCTCAAAACCATTTATTTCTATTAACATTTGTTTCAAAATATTTGTCACTTAACAAAAGTTTTCAAAAATCATTAATTGGTTTAAAGCATAAGCGATGCTTTAATGAAAGTACTGTTTGATCGCCAGACTTTGAATAAAGTAATCGATATATCAAAATTTATTCAATTAAAATTCATACCGCTTATTCATCATCATCACCATAGTAGTCCATCCGATAAACAGTTTGATGACCATAAGAGCAATTTCATTGTCTTCTTCAACTTCTATTCCATGCTCTAGCATTCTCCTCATAAGATCTCTCAGAAGAGGATATCTTCGTCGCTAACATGTGAATCATTGTCCCATCTTCTAGCTCTAGAACATGTACTCCGATTCTTCAAAAATCTCCACTAACAATCTCCCAAGCTTCTTGGTTCTTCCAAATCTCCAGTTGCTTTGTTCTTCGCTTCCCAAACAGTTGTGAGATCCCAGTAAGACTAAACCAACTCCTTCCGATGTATTATGTTCAAAATAATCTCGCACCAAATGATATAAATGAAATAAATCCACCCTATCTATTATGTGCAATAGATCCCATAGCATGTTGAATGTTCAAACTTTCATCTTCTATGAAACATCGATAACTTCCATCCTTTGACTCTACAACTTCAAAAGTGGTTATTGGAGATTTGTTCATCTTCATTTCATCATCATCTTTAGAATACTCAAATTCTACAATCCTTAAGTAATTCTTCGGTTCATCATCGATGTCGGATCTTAACTCAACTTTCTTTAATGGTCGTATATCTTCAACTTCGCATTTTCTTTTCTCTCTTTAAGCTTCCTTTCTTAACATCTTCTTTCTCGAATATCATCATCTTTATAATCTTTGATATCTTCAACACTCTTCTTATAAGCCTCAGAATGACTTCATACAATTCTTTCATATTAACATAATTCAACTTGTTCAATCCAATATATCCTTGACCTTTTAAATACGCCATCATTGCATTCCTTTCCTTAGCAAGATTTGGTCTTCTTGGTAGAGAACAAATAGGAATAGTGACTCTAATATTTCATCGACTTCAAGATTCAATTCCTCTTGCGGTTTCTCACCGCTTCTATTCGAGATTCTTCAATTTCCTTAGCTTCTATCTTTAGCATTCAATTCGATTTTGAATCTTTCTAGTCGCTTCCTCATTCATAGCAACTTGAAAATTTCTTATATGTGCTAAAGTAGGTTTCTTTTTCTTCTTTGTCTCTACCAAGTTGCCCTTTCCTTTATCTTTTGGATCAATAACAAGTTGAGAAACTGTTGGTTGTTCCTCTTCTTGCACTCCTGGAATGCTAACACCCCTTGGTTTAGATAAATCATGCAGGATTTCAGCAATGGTTTCATCATCACTTGCTGTATGTATAGGTTTAGGTGTATCAGCTTCCTTTTCTGGTATAACTGTTGAAGGACCAGCTTCTTCTTCATATAAAATAGTTGAAGGACCAACTTCCTCTTCAAAATCTAATACCCTTCGAGTAATCAATTCCTGCCTATAGGTTCCTTGTTGAAAAGCAGTACTTTGATCTTTAGTACCTTGATCATCAGTACTTTGAACCGTAGTCTTTTCTTCCTCAGTACTTTCAATGTTGACTTGTTCTTCAGTACCTTGAGGTTCATTCTCCTTTTCTTCATGAAATTCATCATCTTCTTTCAAATTCTCTTCTTCTAGATTCCTCCCCAATTGGACAGAAGAATGCTGTAGAACCTTTTTGCCTTTGGTGGTCTTCTTTAAATGCCTTCGCTTCTTCTTTTCAGCTTTGACCCATAATCTGTGATGTGTAACCAATGGCCATACAAAGTTCTTAATCTTCTAAACTTAAGCTTCAACTTCTTAATCTGACTAGCTTGTTTATCAAAAGATTTCTGCAATCTTGCCATCGCCCTTGTCGAGTATAATTATCTAACACTAATCTTTCGGTGGTATAGAACAAGATCTCCTCCAGAAGATGATGAGAATATAGGAACATCTTGTTCGGTGATAGCATAGGAGGAGTAGTATGGTGAGATGAGGTGGGAGAAACTTGATTACCTTCATTATCGCTACCACAGGAAGCAAGACCTTGTGTTGAAGTTTCTTGAGATACAAGACGGAGAAGCAGTACTTCGTAGCGCAGACCTTCGCGTTCATTACTAACTTCACCTCATCTCGAATAGCTTGAACAATCTCCATCATAGAAGTAGTCAATGGAGTGTCCCCGCCAATGAATAAATCACTCTTCCTTGCCATAAACGTAAAGATCTTGGTGGTTGCACCACAATGTAATAAATCAAGAGGCTTAGGTATATCGCCAGTTGTTTGTTCGGAAACACTTGAATAAACCTTGGATACATCAACCATCTTGAACCATGAGAGATGTGTGAGAGCATTCCATCTAGAATCAGCCTTGAAAAGTTGAAAATTCGATCTGTAGCTAATCCCACTATAGCAGATGCTATGCTAGACCCAAATTGCTCCCATGATGTACTTTTAGCACTAATACAATGAAGTAGTACATGAACCAAATACTTCCATTGAGAACAAAATAAGGGTTTCCTGAATGTTTGTTCAGTTAAGGACCCTTCATAGCCAATGTTGCTAAATGTATCCCAAATCAGTTGCTTATCAAAACGAACAGCCCCTTCTTCATCATCAAATAATAAGTCTTCACGAATAGAGGCTTCAGAACTTTCACAGCTTCTCCCGAAACTGTTGCTTGAATATACGAATCATCATTCTCCATATGAACCCTAACAGTTGCCCAAAATTGTTGAATCCATGTCTCAATGATATCCGGTTCCACTAAAAGTGCAGAATTAATCGGCGACCGGTGAGAAAATCAATGATATCATGAAAGATCTCATTAGCTTCAGTCTTTTCTAAATTCGCCACCATGTTGTGTTTTGAAACCAGACACGATTTGCCATTTATGATATATGTTCGCGTAAAGGGATATAGCGAATAATATGGGTGAAAGAGAGAGATATGGAAAAGATTATAAGTTATCAATATGAGAGGGAAAATCGGAGAATAGTTATGTATAGATGAGATTTAAAAATCACGACCCTTAATAACAAAGTTACCGTTAGTAGTAGTTACCCTCAATATTACCGTTGGAACAATACTTTGATACGACACGCAGCAAGATTTCCAAAGAGCAAGATTTTCCAAGCAAGACTTTCATAAAATCAAAAGGCGATTTTCCCATTCTCCTCTTTTCAATAGCAAATACAATGATAAACATGAATATCCTCCCTCAAACAATGCATAGGACTATACTTACACTAAATAGTCCTCTCCTTAAATGTAGGTCAAGAGTTAATCATGCCAATGCTTCCCACCAAGTGATTGAATCTTGAAACATCAAAGCCTTTGGTGAGTAAGTCACCACATTATCCTCCGTGTGAACCTTGACCACATTAATAAGCTCGTGCTCATAACAATCTCGATGAAGTGATGCCTAATCCGAATATGCTTGGTCTTGGAATGATAAACCTGGATTCTTCACAATGCAAATGGTACTCTCATTATCAATATTGATAGGAGTATTCTTGAAATTGAACCCATAGTCCAATAGTTGATTCGCATCCATAAAACTTGTCCACAACCGCTGCTGCAGCCCACATATTTCGCCTCAAGAGAGGATGTTGTCGCAATAGTCTGCTTCTTGCATTGCCATGAGACTAATCTTCTTCCAAGATATTGGCATCCACCTATGGTTGATCTTCATCATAGTTGTCACCGCATAATCACTATCTCGAAAAGCTTCCAAGTGAAAAGGTGAATCCTTGGGATACCACAACCCCAACTTAGGTTGTTGTTTTAAATAACTAAAAATCCTCTTCACTGCATTCAGATGAGAGACCTTTGGTGAGACTTGATATCTTACACATAGACAAACAACAAACATAATATCATGCCTAGATGCAGTGAGATACATAAGACATCCAATCATGGATATATACAACTTGACTTCAACAGGTTGTCCATCTTCATCTTTTCCCGCTGAGTTGATAGACTTGATAGGTGTAGTTACCGGCTTCATAGCATCAAATTGAACTTAAGTATGTCGATACATACTTGTCTTGACCGATAAAAATACCCTCCTTAGATCGCTTAACTTGAAGTCCTAAAAGAAAGTTAACTCACCCATTGAACTCATTTGAAATTCATTCGCATCACCGTTCAAACTCCTCGACCATGGATCGCTTGGTAGCTCCAAATATAATATCATCAACATATACTTGAACCAACATGATATCCTTTTTGTCTCTCTTTATAAACAAAGTCTTGTCAATAGCCCCTTCGTAACCATGTTGCAATAAGAAAGTGAGAGCCTCTCATACCAAGCTCTAGGAGCTTGATAAAGGCCATAAAGAGCCTTAACTACCTTGTAGACTTTGTTAGATGTGTAGGATCTTCAAAACTAGAGGTCGTTTGACATATACCTCCTCCGTAATTTTGCCATATAAAAGGCACTCTTGACATCCATTTGATAAACCCGAAATCCCATATAGGATGCAAAAGCAAGAAAGATTCGAATTGCTTCAATCCTTGCTACAGAGCAAATACTTCATCATAATCTACTCCTTCTTCTTGTCTCGTAGCCTTGTGCAACTAACCTTGCCTTGTTCTTGATGACATTCCTCTTTCATCTCTCTTGACTCTGAACACCCATCTTGTACCAATTACCTTCTTTCCATCAGGTAGATCACATAGTACCCAAACTTCTTGAAGTTTAAATTAAAGAAGTTCTTCTTGCATAGCTTCAACCCAACTCTCCTTAGTTAATGCCTGAGCTATGTTTTGTTTGATGATCTTTGTGATTCAGCCTGTTTGATGATCTTTGTGATTCAGCCTGTTTTGTTTATAAATAAAGCTAAGTAAAGCATTGTGAGGTGTAGAAAAACTGTAAAACCCTAAAAATCGTGAACGCGTTAAATGACCATAATGCCCCTAATCTAATAATCCATAAAATAAACGAGTTTGTTAAGTACTTATGATAATAAAATTATATGGAGCATTTGAGATTAAAACTTTCATTTTAACTTACAATATAAAAGTTGACACATTAAATATGTTAATGCACCTACTTAATAAACAATATAATAAAAATGTACAAGACTAATTTTGGTAAGGTGAATAAAATGTGGAATTTGTCTTGTGATTTGCTTGATGTTCGGCCAATTCAAACGCATGGGAGGCTCCCATATCCTTGCCAAACTTAAGATATTCTTATCCCTAAAATTCCTAGTCTCATTAATTTAAAACATCACAAGAAACCCTAGCCCCCAAAACAAAGTATACGGCAAAACAATTTCCTCTCCATCTTCTGTTTTCTGTCGACACATAACCATTCCAAAGAAGAGACTCCAAGGTGCTTGTAAACTGCTATCATCCCGTGTTCCGTACGAGGGTTGCTTGGTTTGAATTGGGTCGTTTTGCTGCTGTTCTGGTCGTGTTTATAAAGGCACAAGGGTGCTTGGTTCGCTTTGTTTTAGCCTGGTTCTCTTCCTCTTCTTTGCACGTTACAAGGCTACCTGGTGGCTGTTTCATTGTTGCTTGCCATGGGTTTTATTGTTGCTGTCGTAGTGATCTAGGGCACACCAAGGGGTTCCTTGGTTGGTCGTTATTCCTTGTTTTTCCTCCTCCTCGCACGCTACAAAAGGTATTAGCATGACTCTTTTCCTCCATTGTTTTCTCAGATCCGACGTGGGTTTTATTACCTTCACACGCATGGTTGTGTTAAATAAATCATGTTAAAATATGAACTAAACTTAAGTCCTGAAAACCTGATGTTGTACTACATAAAACCATGAAACAAATCTTTATATATAACGACATGTACACCTTATGAACCTGGTTATGTTATGTTTCTGGTCATGGTGTATGTCTTCCTACGCAAGAGTTTGTGCCAAAGATAACATGTCACACAAAATGTTGGAACAAAGCAACGTTAATCAAGGAAAAATTGACAACATAAAATCATGGAATAAAAGGTCATATATGTCGAATAAGGACTTCATGAATACTTGTCTCTTGAATCGATTTTGACCCACAACCACACGTACATGTCGCTATTGTTTATATCAATTTGAATGGAATTAATCACATGGGTATGTTTGTTATTACCTTGAGTCGACTAAAACAAGGAGTTAGGATTTCGATTGGTTATTAGCTTGGTCATATGGTATTTGGTTGGTGTGGGCCTCGTCATTATAAAAAACAACACAAGAGTCATATAACTTTGAGCTAATCAAGTGTAAATGAAATAAAGCATACATGACTGGGTTAAAATATTGTCGACTAGGAATATTGGTCTAGGGATTCAATTGGCTTCTTATTGTTGTCGATGGTTATTTTGGATGAAGGGTATGTTTCACCAACAAAGGGGTGTCATAAAAGAGTCGTGTAATATTTTGATAATCGAACTAAAATGGTCTAAAACGTACGATATCCATAATTTAAAACTATAGTATACTGGATCGAATTAATAAAGTTAAAGAGTTGTTTTGTAAATCATGAAGCTTGAGTGTTTAACTTGTTAATATAAATAACTAAGTGGACTAAAAGAGTAAAATGGGTAAACTTGTTATAATTACATCTAAGACCCTATACTTTGTTATATTTGCATTTTAGACCTTAAACTTGTAACTTAGCATAAATGACCCTTAAAATATGATAATACTTGTTTTCACTATTTTAATCTAATTTGACCTTGATTATACCATTTATGACTAAATCTGATAAGTATGGAAACCTGCTAAAAATAGAAAACCGTCTAAAATAAGTAATCTGATCTTATTAAAGCGTTATCTAATTCATATAGGTTCCGGGCGACGGGATTGATCTCCTTTCTTGATTTTACTTTCATTGTGATTTGCTTCAATAAGGTAGATATTCGACCTTTCTCATAAGGTTTCTCATGATCTCTTTGCATCTTTGACCTCTTGCCAATTTGATATTGAAACTTTGCTCGCTATTGAACTTTTGATATTGACCCTTTGCTATTGAACCTTTGATATTGATCCTTTGCTATTGGACCTTTGATAATTGAACCATTGATATTGGATTATTGATATTGATTTGTGAATTGCTAATATCGAACCTTTGATATTGATTGATCTCTATACTATACACTTTGACCGCCGATTGATACCCGAGCCATTAACTAGGCATGGGGTTCCATGTCCGTGTCATTGATGCACCAATGGCATGACTTTAGTGTGGTTGAGTGATGTTCACATCGTCCCTATTTTGTATTGATTATGCGCGCGGATATATTGTATGGCCACTATTGTTTTGCGGTATGGATGCATCCTAGATTTGTTTTGATTTATATTTGATATGATATGATATGTTTTGGTGATGCGGTGCGTGTGTGCAATACACCCTCACATTTTGGGAGCTAGATACTCCATTGGTTAATGAGGTCTCCTCCTATTGGTTTGGTATTCCGAGGTCACCCTCCGAATACAATGGCTACTATTGGTTACTTGGCTGCTATTGCCACTATTGATATGGTTTGTTTTGTTGGCTCGGGATAGATATCCCATGCACCTTACACTATTGATACACCTATATTGCACGCTTCGTATTCCCCAACGCCCATATTCTGTATTGATTGTCCTTTATCCAAGACCTTTATGTGACTCACTCTACTATATATATTCCATTGCTTTGATCTATCACACCTCATTCCGTTACTTCGACTATCGCTCCATTCACGCATCGGGTTATTATATGTCTTTGGATTGATTATGATATTCATGTTTATCGACTACCGATTACTACTAAGATATGTATGTATGCAATATAAGATTTACCTGTTGTCATCTCGATGATATGCTATCTCATCGTTATGTGATCCTTTGATTTGTCCGGTAACCGTGCTTGTGTGAAATCGATTGTTGATCCGCTTATCTTTTGTACCTCGCTCGATTAATCTCGTGGACTATGACTATCCGTGGTGTCCTTACCTACTTGTTGTTTACCCGCCATGTTTGCATTGGGTAAATGGTTCAACTTATGAAGTCTAGCTTGTTAACTTGTTTAATTGCCCTGCTATGTATTTAATTCATTTAATTATAGTTTTCATCAGTATTCCTACTTGTTACGTGTGACCGCCATGTTTTGACTACCGTTATGATCTCGATTATGTCTTCAACTAAGGGTTTTGACCATGTAAATTGCCATGCTCACTTATTAATTAATTGCTTCCGCTTTCTGTAGACATTTTTTGGCTTGTATGTCTCCTGATTCCCGAATTGATTGTATGACATATATGTTGTGTGGATGCTACCGCTATGTTTGCTTATGTTTCAGTTCTTGTATGTCCGGTTTGTATGTGTTTGTTTATATGACATCGCTTTGCTTTGCTTCTTTCTCCTTGTTATATGTTCGCTTGTATCTCAGATAATTGTGTTCTGCAGATCCTCATTGACTCATTGTTCTCATTTCGCGACTTTGTTATCCGCTTCCTTTGTTTCATTTCGCATTTCGATTTTATTTAGCTTCGCTTTGTTATATCCTGCTCACCTGGGCTTTTTAAGCTCGGTAGCATTTCTTTTCCTGCGCGGTGTTAGGTTTGAAGATGGGCTTTGATGGGTGAGAGTTGGATTATTTGAGTGGACCAACCCTAGATACCTTATTATTTGGATTTATTTTGTTGGGCTATTGTTTGGAGATTTCATTTTATTTTAGACATATTGGATTTTGTATTTTCCTTGTAAGTCATTGCTCATATGACTTGGTACTTTATTCTTTAAGGCTTTCGCTTGTAAGATTTTATTTGTATGTTCCGATATGACACCAAAATGCGACACTTCTACCCTTGTCGGGTTGGGGTGTTACAAAACCCTTAGCTTTGTTTCTGTAAGCACTCCTTGAGAAGAAGGTCCAATGATTTGACCAAGAGGGATGATCTTTATGAACTTTAAGGTAGGAGTCTCGTGGAACTTCATAAGCGTCATCCGTGTTTGTGTAATCAAGATCTTCATTGGGATCCGAGAAAATACCTTCATCTTCAAACTCATCATCAAGATCTTCTAAGCCGCATGGTTGGATCATCCAAATCATGCAAAGTGTCATTAACAGTGCAACAAGACTTTGATCGAAGTATCACAACCAGCACCGTGAGTGAACTCTGCGGTCTTTGTCTTTTCTTTGCTTCCTCATAAGCTCTTCTCTGCTCATCATCATAAGAATGTGCTAAAACATCTTGAAAAGCATCCGATTTAGTTCATCTTGAATAGATTGATCCTCACAGACAATGAGGATTTTGGTGCATCAAGATTTCTTTGGTTCAACAGATATTGGTTCTTCATCAGAACGAAAGATCGGTCTAATATGGACTCCATGAACACCATACGTAAATCTTCTCCATTGTGTACAAAGTTGATTTTCTTCTAACAGTACATAGTTCATGAAGAGTCAAAACTTCAAGATCAAACATCCAATCAGACCTTACCCTTCCGATTGTCTTGATCTTCTAAAAATTCAACATGAAGACAATCTTGAACCTTCTTAGTGACTACATTGTACACTCTAAAGCCTTTTGTCACAGTGCAAGACCTAATAGATAACCTTCTTCCGACTTGCCATCAAACTTGCCCAAATTATCAATAGTATTTAGAATAGTGAGAGGACATCCAAAAGGCTTGTAAATCGATGTTGGGTTTAAGTCCCATCAAGAACTCATAAGGTGTCTTCATCTCGAGGTTTTGTGATCGATACTCTATTAACACATAGCAAGCAAGATTTCATACCAAATTTCGTAATTGAATAGGTAAAAGTGAATCAAGCATAGTTTCGCTTCAATCAAAGTCCTATTCTTCTCTCTCGCAACACCATTCTGCTGTGGTGTTCTTGCAACGTCAACTCCCTTTTAATCCCTTTGTTAACACAAACTCATCCATAAGCTTGTTCTTGAATTCGGCCCATTATCACATCTAATAGTTCTAACCTTGAGTCTCGCTTGGTTTTCAAGTGCTATAATAAGATTATGGATAGCATCAAAAGTATCATCTTTAAATCCTAAGAAAATACCCAACCGAATCTATCGCAATCATCTCGTCACAACCAAGCAAAGATTTTTCTTGTTTAGGCTTGCAATTGCAACAGTCCAAATAAATCCATATGTACCCAATGGTTCTCTATCAGTCCTTTCCTCAAGCTTCTTGCATGAAGCTTTGTGTTGTTTACCCTTTTGCACGCCAAACATAAGTGATCGATCTTGTAAGTCTTTGAAGGTAAACCTCTAACTAAATTTCCTTTGACCGCTTTGTTGATATTCTTGAAATTTACATGGCCCGGCCTTCTATGCCACCGATGTGCCTCTTCGATGTTGCTTTGCCACTAAACATGTAGCTCTCCCTGAAGAGTGAAGACTCTTCATATCCGAGATCAGACACATCATTGGTTCTGGTACTCTAAGTACTACCAAGTTATTATCAACAAAGCTTGAATTCGTGGAAAGGATGAGACATTCGTGTCGTGAATAACACATGATGCTTTTATCACAGATTTGAGATAATCGACAATAAGTTGAACTTGAGCTCCTTCACATATCTAACATTCTCAAAATCTATGCTCCCTGCCTTGATGGTTCCTTTCCATTATTCTTTCTCCATTGGGATCATTCCCAAATGCAACTCTTCCTCCACAAATAAATCTAAAATCGTGAATCTCCTTGTCTCCCGTCATGCTTCCAGAGCAACCACTATCCACAATAAGATGATCTTTAAGCTCCTCCTCCAGGTTGCCCTCGAGATAGGGATGAGCTTGTTGAAGTAGCCATCATAGCAAGTAGTAACAGATCATCTTCACTCTCCATGCTCCACCAAAGATTCCAAAACTATCTTTAGACTCCATAGCAAGATGTCCGGGTTCCTCATCGAAAGTCGCTCAACCAAACTCTTCCACGTAATCCTCCATAGCTACCATACAAGAGGTTATCGTTCATCATCAAACCCAAGACTCACCAACCTCTCGATAAATTTCTTGAGCAACCAAAGCTTTTGTTTCGTAATAGAATTTCTTTCAACTCTAGCTTTGGTTTCTCACCATCCTGCTTGCTTGATATTTAGCAAACCTACATTCCCTTGCAAATGTCCAATTTTGATAATTGAAGCATTCAATCTTGGATTTGTCAAAAGTGATTCCTGCTTTGGCTTGAAGTCAATGCCTCTTCCCTGCCTTCTTCATAAACTTCTTTATCCTTGCAATTATCATAGCAACTTCACACCGATATCAATTTCTTCAAGAGCATCCTCTTCAACTGCGAGAGATCTTCTTCATAAGTGTGTAGAGAAGCTTGTTGTGCAAAGAAAGAGCATACAACTTCATCCGAGTGGATGGTTGATGGAGCTTGGCGAGCAATGGGGTTGAATAGGAAACAATACTTTGAGCAACAAGATTGAGTAGGAGAAGCAAGATTTTGGTGGAAGTACCGCCTCTTTTCGATGATAAAAAGGCAATCTTGTGAGATTTGGAACTGGTTTGGCCATTCATCTCATGCTCATACACCTTCGTGATGATTGTAGAGATCATCAAAGTCCATAACATCCAAACCAAAGTTGTCTCTCGATCATTGTAGCTATCACATGCCATGTCGATGGCGGACTTTAAGAACTTGAGATTAGCATCTTCAATGAAACCTCCGCTTTGTATAGCTCCAACATGTCGAGAAGGTTTTGAAATCATTATAAAAGATCAAGGTTTTCTTTCTCCAACAAATGAATGTTTCAAACCGCCGCTTCAACATATTTCGCGGCATCTTTTGGAAGCATCATTACCTCCAAACCTTGTTTCGAGAGCACCCGAGTTGCTTTGCATCTTTAGCATCATGGAACTTGAGAAGATGACCATCCGGAATGGCGTACAAGAGAATGTTGAGTGCCTTCTTTGATTCCTTAATGTTGCTGCCGGTAAGACCGCTTTAGGTGCTTGGGTTGTCCAGAATGTCAATAGGTTCTCGAACGACTTCATTACCATTGACAATTATATTCCATGCTGGTTGGTCTCAGAATTGCAATGTAACGCCTCATCTTCATGCTCCATAGGTCGATTCTCCTTCTTAATGATGTGTATCCTCATGGAGGTGATGGAAGGTGGTGGAACAACATCACGACATCTTTAGGTTTTAGGTTTTCTTAGTCGAGTTTCCACAAGCTCGATACCACTTGTTGGATCGATGTACTCTAACCAAACTAACTTAAATAGCTTGTTAAGGTTTAATAACCCTGATAAATCCTAAGTTATTAACAATGAACACCGAGTAATCTTTATTAAGTACGGAATTTACTTAATAAATCTAAGAAGAATATAACTTTAACTTTTATTAATAACTCTAAATCGCTTGTTATGCATTCTTTAACAACTCTAAAACTCTAATAATAATCGTACTTTATGATTCTAAAACTCTTCTCTAGAACTCGACTTCTAATGCCAATCTAGGGTCCTTTTATAAACTCAAAGATAACCCTAGTCGGTTTACAATTTGTATCCTTGTACGATAAGTAATCTAAACATAGAATAAACAAAGCTTTCCATAAATGAATATAACAGTTCTTTAGCTTTATAAAGATTTTGACTTCGACATCAAGATTTTGACTTTCTCTTTAGCAAGATTGACTTTTCCAAGATTTTGTCAATCTTCAAGATTTTAACATTCTTCAAGACTTTCATATCCCAACAACCGCATCGTGAGCCACATCATCAAATGGACCAAAAGATTGGCCCTCTTCGATTAGTTGGTCTAATCTCTCAATGTTAGTCTCAAGATCAGCACATTTCTGGCCGATGTACATGATAAGACTCTCATTCTCTCTCCATTCTTGCACAAACAGATATTTGAAGCAATGTTGAAGCTTGCTAGAACCACAAGAATGTTTTAAATACTCAATATTTGGTCTTGCACCCATAGTGGTTAAATGTAACCTGAGCAACAAATGGCACAATAAAGCCATCCTTATATAGCCGGAAAAACAAAATAAAATATAAAACAATTAATAAAAATAAAAATATATATAATAAAGAAATAACAAACATAAAAAAACATTAAATTTAAAAAAAAATCACAAACAAAATAAAAACAAATCCATTGTCCTTAACCCACAAACAAAGTACTAAGTTTTACTTATACATACAATATCTTACAACAACAGATGCAAAGATCGCATGACCATAATATTAAACAATAATGCAGACCTACATGAACTTCTACTCAGAAACACAACAACACTTAAAACCACAGAAAGCCACCCTAATTATACTGCTCCATAGTGAGCACACGACGACAACAAGCTTTAAGACGTGCTTCATGTGCTAGATCGACAAGAACAACCATTGCAACCCAACAACTGATAATCCTTATTTTGTGCTTCCCGCAAACATAAGAGGCCATTAATGTACCATGTGGTCATTTAACTAAAACTTTCACCCTCTCTCGAAGCGGTTCCCTTTTTTTTCCCAATTCTTGCACGCACATCATCACATTTTTCACTCAAAACCATGATAAGCCCTTCGATATCAGCCTCTTCATGCAAAAACAGCAAACGAAAGGCACAATGCAGCTTATCAGAACCACATGCTTCTTTCAGTTCATCAAAATTAGGAGTCGGTGCCATCTTTTTACACAAGCTTCTTAACAGATGGTTAATAAAGTATGACCTATACTCATACTCACATGGGCACTACTTATATAAACAAGAGATATAAACATGTAACCAGAAACAATATAAGAAATCAACCTGAAACAGTGTCAGCTTGAAGTGCATTTACTTCAAACAATGTCTACCTAACCATCACATGCTAATTTTTTTTGTTACACCAACTTTTCACAGGTTTTGTTTCTAATGTTCTTACTTTTATTATGTTTATGCAATATCAATGGAGCCTGCAGCTGCAAAAAAAAGGAGGACCAAGAACACATAAAAAAAGAAAGACAACTAGGTGTTGACTTACCGATGTAAATGTTTAAACTGCCATTGTTAAAAACTGATATGTTTTGCAACATATTTTTGCTCTAAATGCAGAAATATGTGCCGAAACATTGCTAATCTTTTGTATACAACTTAGACTCAACGTATGGTATGCTTGCATGCCAAGGTGCTAATCTTTTGTAACACAGTGGCACTCGAACTGTAGAGATATGCAATAGCTGCATACAATATCTTTTGTATAAATTGCAGCAGTAAATGTTTGCATCAGTTAGGCCTGCAAATACATTGCACCACTAAATACTAATCTTTTTTGCCTCACTTGGGATGTAATTGTAGAAACACCTTAAATGTCGATGTATGTCTACATCTATGTTTAAGAAAACACACCACGGCAAACGCACGGACTCTCCACCTCGTTATAACTAGTATACACTAACCAAACAAGTATTTTTTACTATAACCACTAAACAAACACACCCTTAATAATAGGTTTCAAACGCCTCGTTAAATTACGTTTTTTAAACTTGCCCACCGCTGTTTGATTCAGCCACCACAACCCCGTCACGCCTTCATTCTTCACTGACAAATTTCACTTCCCATTTTTTATATAATCCTATTCCAAAATAAAAAAAAAAAGAAAAAGAAATCACACTTGAGACCATATTCAAAAACTAAAAACCCTAAAAGCTAATGAATATTTGATTCAACTAATCACACTTTGATTTATTCGTTTGTGATTAGTTAATAAAATGTGGTCTGGTGGATTTAACAAAAACTCAGGTCCAGGTACTACTAATAATAACAATATTATACCCAAACAACAACCACAACCACGCCCTCTTTTCGGTTACCGTCCGCCTCCTGCATCACAATCACCGTCACACTGGTATTTATATTCGTCAACGGTTTAACTCGATTCGATTTAATCTATCGTGTTATATGCTGTTTTAAGTTATTGTTAGGTTTATAAGATATGATTTGCGAAAATGGATAACTCTAAGCCTGATTGTGATGTGTTTGTTTCAGCTTATCTGATTTGGCTTATGTTTAATTTTCAGAGACTTAGGGTTTGTATAAGCTTGTGCCCATACGTTTCAAAATAAGACAGCTTACGAAGCATAAGCAGTAATCACCGTGTCACTTAGGTGCCACATGAATCTGTAGGAACTGATTGATGTAACTGCTTATAAGTAAGTGCTTTTAGGTAATAGTGTTTGGATTAGCTTATTTTGTAAAAAATGCGATAACACTTGAAAACGGTATTAGTCAGTTAGTTATAATCAATTTTTTTTTGTAAAAGGTTTGAGGTCAACTGTTATTTAAGTAAAAACAAAGTTTTGGTTTCATCTTAAATAAGCACTTTCAAATAAGCAAGTTCCTACCGTCTTATCGACTGTTTATTTACCTGAAAGTAATCACAAGTATTTTGGATGGCACAAAACTACTTTTCCTTAAATTTAGCAGATAAACACCCCATTCGTGTCAATGGATTATGTTGAAGAAAAAGGAGAACTGAAAACATACTGTATAATTTATATACGAAAGTGATGATCTTGATGTTTTTTGCTATCTGGTTTTCTCTTACTTGTTGTCCGAGCGTCGTTGAAATAGTGGTGTACAGTTGGCTCTCGTAAAAAAGTGAGGGAAAAGAATAGTATTGCTTCATATTACAGTTCAATAAATGAGTGTTTGGTTGAATTTGTTCGTCTAATCACACCATATGTTAATAGGAAATAAATGCAACAAAGTTTAGGTCCTGAAATCGTCAATTAGACGTCTTTGATGCTATTTGATTCCTGTTTTTGTAATTTTATGTTAAATAATGATTTACACATGTTCTCTTTTACGGTGTATCCTAGATTTAATTATTGCTCTTATTTCATCCTCTAGGTTCAATGGTGCTTCTTCAAAACCGGAAGGCCATCAAAGCCCTGCGGTGCCACCAAACTTTCCATCAACTAATCCAGGAGCTGCGTTTCCCGCCACAACTCAAGCTCAAGATCTGAAAAGAACAAGATCCTCCACGCGTGCTTACTTCTTATAAAGATGCTCTTCAAAACTGGAACTGCTGCTGCAGGAGGCTAGTTACTTACTTTTTTTTCCCGTATAATCATTCTACATTATTGCTGATTCTTACTATACATGCATCAAAATAAAGCACATCTATAATTAAAAGTTAATTCACTTACTCCCACTAGCATCCCGTGAATACATGGACTTCTTTAATTAGAGAAAATGCTGGTTGGCATTTTATTACCCTCTACTCCATGACTTTATGGTTTTTCTTCATTGCATAATAAGTCTTGTTCAACCTTTATAATGAAAAACCTTGATGCTAAAAAATTACGCTTCCTTTTGAGCTAAGAGGATTTGGCTATAAAAGTCTCCATCCATATAGATCTAAAGGGACCCTTTGTGTAAAAGAAGTAGAACAATAACAGTTAAGACAACAAATAGACTATAACACTGAAAAACAATTAGGTAATAAGACCTTGATCTGAATCTCAATCCTATATATATACGACCACGAATGACCAAGGGTTAAGGAAAAGAATGTTCTCTTCACGAGATTAGCTGAAGATGAAAAATAATTGTATGTTTGTGTACTATTCTTGGAATACGCCAAATGAATCAACACCCACTTGTGCATACAGTCTCTTTTATGAAGCTTAGTAACAGTTGAACTAAAGCTGAAGGTCCACAACCAGCTCTATCTGGCATATGTTTATAAAAGTTAATAGAAATGTAGAATACATAACATGGTTTGATCATTCGGCAACTGCATAACATGGTTTGATCATTCGACAACTGCTTTACAGTGTACTAACTAAAACCTCATCTACTTGATCCACTCCCGAAGCTGGGACTTTGGCTAGCAATATCCGAGTCATTTTCCTGATGTGTTTTTATTTCCTATAGAAAACTATTTATGTATAGTGCTGTACAGCATTGTTATATTTTTTAAATCAACTGATCATTTTTATGTAGATTAATAAGATATATTCTGGAATTCTGTTTATACTGCTGCTAATTTCCGTAGTTGCCACATATTAAGTCGGTAGTGGCAGGTTTGATTACGTAGCGCTGAAGCGAACATTGTTCTGTTTTATTGGTACTGAATATTTGTTTAAAGGCCACTGATTTTGTGCTCTTTACATACTTGCAGTGGCTCTGTTCCTCAGATGACTAATCCCCTCCTAGTATGTTTCAAAAAATCACGCAGTTCAAGGTTTTGGTCCTCGAGTGAAACTAAAAGGTAAGTTTAACTTCCAAGCTCTCATAAATGCTGTCACATGTACATGTGAATTAGCTGTTGGTGAATAAAAGGCTGTGGTGTATACTATTCATTAGCGGTTATTTCGTTTGTCTCGACTACTTAGCGGTCATTTGAATTAAAGGGTTTGCAATATATATTGGTGCCTGCAAGATTTTCTAAAGATGATTACACATGATGCCTTAATTAAAACTCAAGTGCCATATAAGTAGGAAACTCTGTAACATTAGAAGATAATGCAAAATTGTCGGAAGAGATATGTAAGTGATGAGTGTGGCAGGTCAAGAAGGAAAAAAGAATGTAGTTTGCGGAATAGCTACGTGGACGGTTAATAGGTAGCAAATAAGTTAGAATGAACAATAATAGTTAGAAATAGATAGGACAAACTCATACGTAAGCTAAAAAGTAAAACCATAAAAACCAAACTTAATGTCGATAAGGAATTCTGATGACCAACAAGGAAAATGATGAAATAAATACTTGAAGGGGAAGATGCAGAAAGATGAGAAAAAAGGGAAAAGAAAAGTGTGAAAGCTACTTTAAGTCATGAATATATGGTGACACAGGGCCTGGTAGAAAGTTTCAGAGATACACAAATAGTTTGTCTCTCAAGGTTCTATACTATGCATTTTTTTTAATTCAATTTGGCGATAGTTGTGTTCTTATTCTAGTTCAGTTTGTACACTTTATCAAAGCCACGACTTTATCCACGGAAACCTCAACTCCACTAGACTTTACAGAGACCAGTATAGGTTTTGGATGATGCGGGACTAGCAATTATCTGGATGTCTGAGGGCCAATTGTTCTTTTGAAAAAGATGAAAAGTTACCTGTCATCTCTAAAAGCCCAGTGAGGGTTTCTATCGTTTCTTGAAGTATAAAGGCCATTGTTATTTTCTTAAAAGAACCTATGGATATTCTTGCATTACAGAAAGCTTAACGATACCGTGATTCCAGAAAGTTCAAGGGATTTTGCTTTAGATGTAGGAATTTGCATCTACTCCTGAGAATATGTTGACTCTGTAAACATAGCTGTACCCAAGATTATTAGTGTCATTACTTTTGAGAGTGGCTTTAAAAGTATAATCTCATCTATCATCCTGGTGCAATTTTGTCTGGTATGAGGAACTTCTATTCAACCATGATTGATTTAACACTGAAAAGGTTCAGACAGAATGCTATTATATCATTACTATGAAGCAAAACTAACTAGAGTACAAAACTGGGCCATCCGATAGTATTCAAGCAGGCATTTATGTCTTAATTATTTAGAACTACATATTTATCCTACACTTTCATTCACTTTCTCCACATTGCGTCAATATGTCGATCTCTACCCTCTACAAGGCTTTTCTAGTAATCTGTATTTCAGGACCTGATACATCTTTATTTCAAGTAAATGGATAGCAATCAGGAAATTGACTTTGACATGTTGAATATCTTTCTTTATGCTGTTTGTCTAGGTCTTACGTATCTCCTCCCAGATTACGTACTAAGCCCAATAGTCATGCTGATTCAAAAGTCAAGTTTGGGTCTCATCATATGCTGATCTTGATAAACCTGAGGAGCCTGCTACTAATCCAAGTGATATACCTGGTCTAAAACGGAGTAGGTCACCTTTTCCAGCATCAAATGATCAAGGTTGGCGGGGAAACACCAGCGCTGTACATGATGACACAGAAAGGTAAGATGCCACTGACTTGAGGTGTCAAAATGGGTGGTTCGGGTTGATTAAAATGTCAAATGGTCTTTTTTGGGTGGGGGTCGGGTTGCCTGATGCAAATAACATATCGTCAAAACATAAAATTTCTTAGCTTATATAAGTAATTAGTCTGTCAAAACTGGTTACAATATCTGAGTGCTATGTGCTCCTAATGTTAAAAGTTCAAATTAAATCAGTTGTGGCAGGTTTGATTAGGAAACATGTTAACTTTTCTTACCAGTCAAGCGCAATATGCCCTTTTGTCTTGCTACTAATAACACTGCTTTTGTACTCTAAAAATACTTGCAGTCACCGTGCTCGTCAGATATCCGATTCTCCTCCTCGTATATATAAAGCAAATCACCCAGTCCAAGGGTTTGGTCCTTCCAGTGAAACTAAAAGGTAAGTTAAACTTCCAAGCTCGTAGTTATGCTGTCCATTCATGCACCTAAACCAGCTTTATTTTACAAAATTCTATATTCCTGTACGTCTATATTCCAGACAATATAAACAATAAGATATCCATGAATGAATGAGGAAACTGCAAAGGCAGTGCTAAAAATGATCTGTTTCTGTTTGCGTAACTTCCATGCTCGTGTTTTATGTCATTAGTAGTTATTTTTTAGTCTTGACCAATTCATGGTCTCTATTCGATTTGAAAGGGTTTGCATTACATATTGGTGCCTGCAAGATTTTCAAGAACTCTTCTTCTTGAATCTTGAACATTTGGTGACACGGGGCCTTAGTAGACCTTGCCAGATATACACAGTTGTCTTTTAAGCTTCTATATTTTAGCTCAAGCCATCTTATTTTTACATATTTTCAGTTTTGCGATAGTTGCATAATAACTTTCATATTCCAATTTGTATATGGTATTGCCATGACAAAACCTAAACCCCACAAAACTCTATATGAATCAGCACTGTTTTATCATTACATGGGGCTCACAGCTCTCTGGACGTCTGCGTCTGCGAGGAAGATCCTTTTCTGAGGAAGTTGAAGGGTTATATGTGATTTCTAGAAATCCCAGTGGGGTGTTTTTTACTTTCAGAAGTTCAGAGGCTATTTGCTAGTTTATTAGAACCAAGGGTTACTCTGTCATTCCAGAAAGTTTAGCGATATTGTGATCCGAGAAATTTCCATGGTATTTTTGCTTGAGATGTAGGAATTTGCATCTACTCTTGAGAATCTGTAAACATGAATGCGGCTAAGATTAGACAGTATCATTGCTTCCAAGTGCGACTTCGAGAAAGTATAATTGCATCTATGATCCTTGTGCATTTTTGACTCTTGATAAGGATTTTTTTTCAAAGCATGATCAATTTGACGATGAGAAGGTTCAGGCAATATATTTTTTTGTCCGTAGGATGAAGTAAGATTAAATAGAGTACAAATGTGGGTGTTCTGGAAGTTTAGAGCAGTAGACCATATGACATCCATGTGTAATTAATTTCGTAGTTACATATATATTTATATCCGTCACCTACATTCACTTTCTGCGCATTGCACCGATATGTCAATCTCTGTGGGGCTTCTTCAATATTTAGGACTTTATGCATCTTTTTCAAGCAAGTGAATAGCCATCATGAAATAGATCGACAGATTGTTATAGATTTTCCTTTCTGTTCTGTGTCTAGGCCTTCTGTATCTCCTCCCAGATTACGTGCTAGGCCCAATAGTGATGCAGATTCAAAGAGTCAAGTTTGGGTCTCACCGTATGCCGATCTTGATAAACCTGAAGCACCTGCTCCTAATCCAAGTGATATACCTGTTCTTAAACGGAGTAGGTCACCTTTTTCAGCACCAAATGATCCAGGGTTGCGGGGAAACACCAACATTTTACAAGATGACACAGATAGGTAAGATGCTATTGACCAGAGGTTACCAAATGGGTGGGTCGGGTCAATTAACAGGTCAAATGGTTAGTGTGTCAAAATGCTTACACAATTTATAGTATTTCAAAAGAATCTAATATTTTGAATATATTGATTTGGTAGGTTTTATACATTAGAATACAGTTTGGGTAATATTATTTTAAGCCATTTAATTTTATATTTTGTATATATTTATTTTATCTGTTAGATCGATTACTGATAAAACATAACCTGTATTGACACACTGATAACTAAATGAGTTGCAATTGCCACCTCTACTGTCAACTGTTTGAACTATCATATCAAGATCCTTACATTTACATTCGCATATATATGTTTCTTACATTGTCATGTCTTTTCTTTCCATATTTAACTACAGAGAATTGCAAGCCAAAGCAAAACGATTGGCCCGCTTTAGAAATGAACTCAGCCAACCTGAGCCAAGCGATACCGTCAATAAAACCCAAAACCACAGCAGGTTGATCAGTTGGGTTTGGACAAAAGAAAAGCCTCAGATATGACAGTACATAATAGCAACTTACAAATGGATGGTGATGATCAAGATTCATCAAGTGTTATAATTGGATATTGTCCAGATATGTGTCCAGGTACTTCTTTTATATCCTCTTTGCAAGGCACTCTACAAACACAATTACCAAGAATTCAAAGTTATAACAAATTGGCAATTCTTCCATGTCTAATATGATTTCTGATCATACTTGGGTTTTATCTATTTAGACTTGGTAGTTATGTAAAACTGCAATACTAAATACAGGGTAGTTTAAGTTTACAGGCTATTACAAGTATACACTAGAGCTGTAAAGGATGTAGATATGAGTCACTTGGTCAAAACTCCTTTAGTTCAAGTAGATATCATTTGGGTATATAGTTGGAATTTAATGGAACATTGGTTCTCCTGGCATTGTAGATTTAGGTTATAGGATTCCCATGTAATTGTAGAGAAGAACCCTAGGATTTTGTAAATTCAGATGAAGTGAATGATTATATATGTATGGCACCAGAGGCATTGCTGGCATGTTAGAGTAACATAATAATAGGAACTTTTTATTCTTCAATTTTATTGGGCCGCCATCTGTTTCTAAATCACAAACAGCTATATTAACTATGAAGCTGTAAAGAGGACTATGGCTGGAATAAAGGGGACGGATATTTAAAGAAAGGTGTAAGTGCTACTTAGGCATACATCTATTCCCAAAAACCATGGAGTGTTTGGTTTTCTCACCTATATAATCTATTAAAAGAGTACATGTGGATTATGCAGTTAATCATATACTAATGCTACTTGTATGGACAAAATGAAGATGTTTCCATACCTCTACATATTTGTTTAGTTAATTATGAATGTGCTTGTTTAATTAATTATGTGTTATGTCACATGTGATCACCAGCTTAACTTGCTAGACAATCGTTTTAGGTACAAAAAAAAAAACCCAGTTATTTGGTACTCCATATACCAACCCGATACCTATACTTGTGCATCCTGGATATTGGCAAATAGGAAGTTCTTGTTTTGCTCATTATGATGCATAAAAGCTTTGCATTACTAATTTACTATGTCATCAACACATGTAGCATTTAGATTGGCGTAGCAGACGTTACACAACAAGATTCATGTCATGATCCATGACAAGCATAACAAAATAGAAAACAACATCAATTTGTTCAAGATACATTAACTAATTGTTTTTTTTTTTTTTTTTTTTTTTTTTTTGTTTTTGTTTTTTTTTTTTTTTATTGTTTTTTTTTGTTTTTTTGTTTTTTTTTTAAAGTTAAAATATAATTTAGAGGTATGCCAGGGCTTACCCGCAGGTATAACAGGTTGGATGCTAAAAGTACCCATGGTTTTGGTTACTCAAAACCATCATTTGGCACCTGTGGCTTTAGGGTACTCAGGATTCTAAGAGTCAATCTTGGCCTATCTAGTTATCATACTTCAAATATTATCAAGTATTATTAATCATAAAATAACAAGAGCTGAATACACTGACGATGGGAAACCTAGATCAGTTGAGAAGAATTGACCAGAAAAGGTTTTATTTATTTATTTATTTATTTATTCTTTCTATAAGTGTTTGTTTTGACGGAACCCCTTGTCCCCACTCCCAAATACGCCTCAGTATACAAAAGACTGGAAGTTGGTACCCGAAACTTGAATTTCTTAAGAGTACCAGCCAAAGATTGGGATTGTGTGATTAAATTTGTCAACCAACATAATATATTTGAGTGAGTGATAAATGAAATTAAATCAACTTACATGCAACATACTAAGCATTCTTAGACACTTTGACTCAAACATAAATGAACAAACATATGATGATACTGAATCCAGAACATTTTTGCAATGGATACATGTATGGGTAATATGAAGGTTCGGCTTTTGAGTATCTACAGGAGTAGAAGTTTTGGTAAAATAACCAGCATTATTAGGAAATACAGTTTGATTTCTGTTTAGAGTTTAATCAAACAAAATGTACATTGTGATCACTAGCTGTTACCTTGGATGAAGTGTGTTTGATGAAATAGAAAATCTAGGCATGGAAAATAGGCCTAGCTATGCAGACATGTCAATGCATGGAATTATTAGTAAAAGTGGCAATCTTGACCATTTTGTTAATTCTGGTTATGTTTATTTCTAATGGGTAATATAAAACAGTTAGCTAGTCAATTGGGTCGAATGGTCCCAAAGGTTACCCAAAGTGTATTTTTAATGCATAATATCTCCTAAATAATTATATTGGAAGATAGACTATTATTGAAATTATATAATATGATGTACAATAATATTTGACACGCTATCTATTCATAAAATATGTTAACGGGGAAAAGTTCTTTGGACTGACCCAACCCGGTTCCAGTGTACAATAAATTAGCCGTTTTAAGCCACTATCCAACCATACAATTTCCTCGTCTAGTTATAAAAAGCTTGCACTTAATTTTCGTTCTTACTGTTGCAGAGCAGGAAAGAGCAGAGCGAGAGAGGAAAGGAGATCTTGATCAATATGAACGTTTAGATGGGGATAGAAACCAGACAACTGAGTCTCTTGCAGTAAAAAAGGTAAGCATTAGGTGTGCTTTTAATAACTCATGTTTTGTTGCACCATGTTGATTCCTGTTTCATCTTTAAAAATGTGTAAGAAATAACACATTTTATGTGCAATATCCAGTATACTAGGACAGCAGAGAGAGAAGCTTCACTTATACGACCAATGGAAATTCTGCAAAAGACAATGGACTATCTTTTGAACTTGCTTGATCAACCATATGATGATAGATTGCTTGGTTTATACAACTTCTTGTGGGACAGGATGAGGGCCATCAGGATGGACTTAAGGATGCAGCATCTTTTCAATCTAGGCGCTATTACCATGTTGGAGCAGATGGTTTGTTCCTGTCTTAGAACCTGATTGTTACTTTTAATGGACAAAATATCTTTCTAATAATTGTTAGACCTAGGGGCTATACTATAATTTTTTTAAACCATTGAACCACATCCATTCCTATATATATGTTACGCAAAGCAGTAATATTATGACGTCTTATTCTATTTCCCAACATAGTGCAAGTTCAGTGGCATTATATAATATTGGAGGTGGCAACCCATTTACTTGTAAAAGGCTGTGTTTCATCTTTAGTGGGCCGATCAAACTTTTTTGTTAGACAAGTTGTATACGGACCAAAGTTTTAGAACGAATACAACCTCCTAATTACTTTATTTAATGATTTAGATATCTCTGTCATTGCACATTTTGTTGTAATCATAATTGATGCAATAAATACATAGATTTTAGAAGACAGAAAAGTCTTAGTGGGTCAACCCTACCCAACCTGGCCGGTTTTAACTCGTATAGATAAGACATATTTATTTTTGAACCCTGTTTTGACCTTTTACCCTACCTGCATCTTGTCACCTCTATGTATAATTGTATGCTTTTTAGACACAGTGGTATCTTATACCTACTTTGAATTGGACTGTAATGTATACTTGCTTGGTGTATTTGGTTCATATTTTAATTGATGTTTGTTAAGTATTTCAAGCACTAACCCGTTTCTGCTTTCAGATACGGCTTCACATTATAGCAATGCATGAGTTATGCCAATATACAAAAGGAGAAGGATTTTCTGAGGGTTTCGATGCGCATCTCAACATTGAACAGATGAACAAAACATCTGTTGAGTTATTCCAGTTGTATGATGATCATCGGAAGAAAGGAATAGAGGTGCCTACGGAAAGAGAATTCAGAGGTTATTATGCACTTCTTAAACTGGACAAACACCCAGGCTATAAAGTAAGTCATCAACATGATTCGACTAGTTTTGTATCCAATGGGTCTTGTAAAAAGTTGAAATAATTTTAGGTTGAACCATCAGAGCTCTCACTCGATCTTGCCAAGATGACACCCGGGATACGTCAAGCTACAGAAGTGCTATTTGCTCGTAGTGTGGCTAGGTTGTCCATCTCTTAGTTTAACATTTACATATTGCAAGAAGTTACAGGGTCTTATTATCTATTTGTTGTTTTGTTTTTACAGAGCCTGCCGAACTGGTAATTATATAGCCTTCTTTCGTCTGGTTAGGAAGGCTAGCTATCTTCAAGCATGCTTAATGCATGCTCACTTTGGCAAGGTACGGTTTTGTACATTTCTGTAACTAGCTGATATCTGGACTATGAATACAAAACTATATAATCAACAATAATACAAAAGAACTTTGAATTGAACAGTTCAGGAGGTTGTATGCATTAAAATAAACGTACAATGACTTTCAACATGTTTGGCGCATCCCCTTTTAGCGAAAATTTGATTTGATATAGTTTGATTCGTTGAGATAAACACAACCTCCAGTTTTATGTCTGATTTTCTGTATTTGACTTTCCCATAGGTAATTTGTTTGCTTTAAAGTTTTTTTTGTTTCTTTTATGTTTTATTCAGACAAGGCTTATACATGTGATGTTAACTCATCTGTGATTTGGATTTTACCAGTTACGAACTCAGGCACTTGCTTCTCTACACAGTGGCTTACAGAATAACCAAGGCATACCTGTTAGCCAGGTTGCCAAGTGGCTTGGAATGGAGGTAAAATCTCTAGGCTGATACATATTTTTCTCTAATTTAGTGGTGGTAAAATGGGACGATTTGGGTTGCGGGCCAAAAACAGTTTAAATAACTTATTTCAATAGTATGGGCTAAATTGGTAAGGGTCGGCCTGAAACACTTCCTGTCCATATTTTTGATCTTTTATCTGTTAGTTTGTTACTTTATTTCAATAGTAACAAATAAAATAGGAGGTTTTATGCATTAAAACCAGAACTTTAGGTGACTTTCAATTCATTTGACCCGTTACTTATCTATAGCTAATTCCACAAAAAGGTGTAGATTGGCGAGAACACCCTGATCCCGGGTACCTTTTGGCACCAGCCATTGTCCACCCCACAAGGAATAGCTCCGGCAACTCTCCTTGCCTAGTGGGGCACCAACTGGAGTGAGCACAAGCCAAGACTCGGACCTCTGAGCTCTTATTCCATAAAGTCTCTCCAGTGTGCCCATAGGTTTTGCGGAGGTGGGTATCTATATGAAGCAAATGCCAAGGATGGGACTTGAACCTAGGTCAATTGACTCAAGCACATGTGCTCCAACCATTGGACTAATGCTTCATTGGTACTTATCTATAGCTAATAAGTGGACAATAAAAATAATCTAATAAGTGTACACAAATATTGTATTGAAGTAAAAAAGTTTAAAGGAGTCCGTTACAAATAAAGATAAAGGAATGGTTGGAGAGGCCTAAGGGCTAAAACAAAACCCCGATCAACCAGTTAAATGAGCCAAAGAGGTGTTCAAATGCATTATTGAGGAGGTTCTATTTTCTGATGTTACTTTTATATATTAAACTAGGAAGAAAACATGGAAGACCTTGCAGAATATCACGGATATTCTATAAAGGAATTCGAAGAGCCATATTTGGTAAAGGAGCGGCTATTTTTAAACAGCGACAGTGAATATCCTTTGAAGTGCTCAAAACTTGTTCATCTGAAGCGATCTCCGACTATTGCAGAGGATGTTTTGTCGTCTTCCCTAATAACATCTTTGCCCTCCACACCTTTAGAAAGAAGAACATCTTTGCCTTCCACGCCTTTCAAAAGAAAAACATCTTTGCCTCGCATGGAAGTATTTCGAAGTGATGTGGTACCATTGCAAGAAAAGTCAACCATGGTTCTTAAGGAAGATCAAACTTTTGCCAAAGCTATTGATAGCAACATGGCAGACTACGAAGGTGTTTTACCAGTTCAAAACAAGATGCTAATGCAGCCAATGTTCAATACACCTACAGTCAACAGATGGGATGAAGATCACATGGAAGATGGAAGTCCTTCAGCTCGGGATACCTTTAAAAGGAACAATTCCTTCAAATCTCCAGTCGTTGTCACCCCAAGTGTCGCGGAACCGAGATATGATGTACAATTTAGGAACTCTTTAGAGAAGAATAGGCATTCAAATGTACCTGCAATACAGATACCAACACCAACAGCAACACCGATACCACAAGTTATACCAACAAAAGTTTCTGAAGAAACATTGCCAGATGTACAGATGGATTCTCCTAAAGATCCAATAGTCCACCATGTTTATCATGAGGACACGGAACCTGAAGACCTTGAAACTATGATTCAAGAAGTACCAGATGAAACCGATACTTCTATTGATGAAGAAGTTGCTGAGGCAAAACTTAAGCTCATATTGAGGTTTGCTTTGCTATATTAATTTGAAATGATTTGATGTAGTTCCACGGAATGTTTTTTGTTCTAATATCTTTTAATTGATTTAGGCTATGGAGGCGGCATGCTTTCAGAAAGAAGGATTTGCGTGAAAGAAGACAACTGGCAGCTGATGCTGCCTTAAGTTCACTGTCATTGGGCCCCCCAATGCGGCACTACAAAGAGGTGATTGATTTACTTTATTTTACTCTTACAGAAATAAACTTACTGGTTGACTTTGCACTGGCTATTTTTAGTTGCTTCCCTTTTACTCTGAATGTAGTATACTGCTATCTCATAAACTCAATATCTATATGCTGTCAGCTGACACGACATGGTTACTTTTTTATTATATGGGTATAGCTTTTAATAAATGTGAAGCTATCTGCTAAATTTGATAAGTTTAAAACTGTTTGAAACTGGGGATTTGTTAAAACTCTTAACTTACAGAAAATGGCGCTAATGTCCTCTCCCTTCATGTGAATCTTTTTTCTTCTTTCTAAAGGTAGGTTCAGCCTGTGACCAAAATCGTTAACGATTTCTATATCATATTAAAAGTGGTATACTGTCACATTTAAGTATGAATGTTGACATTTTTGTGGTTTAATGTTGAGGTATGCCATTGCCAGATTCGAGGTATGTGTCAATCCGAGTTATCCTGCATCTCTCACGGGTGATAAAAATGATATCTACTAAGGGAACAGGTCAAGAGTTGCCCAACGTCTAGTTATATTGCACAAACTAATTTTATTCAGAATATTATTATGAAAAATAATATGATTTTCGTACATATATTAACACATTTATTATATATAGAAGTTTGGATAAAGCGTATCTTGACGCAGCTTGTACCAAATATAAACCTGTCTCCAACGTCTAGTTATACTGCAACCCGCCAATTTCACCAGATCTACTGTCTATTATATTGTTTATTATGTGCTACTAATGTGCCCGCATGTTTTCTAAAATGAGTTTATCATGTATTATCATCAAATGAATGACCTGCCCTTGTTCTTGGTTATTAGACTGCAACTCCTGTCAGATGTATTAGATCTCAATAGCTCTTAGCTCATATGTTCCTAAATCGTGGGCTGTGTAAATCCTTCTCATTTGATCTTCTTTTTCTTTTTGAAGCTATTACAAGCTCCTGGTGAATGCAGCATTGACAGTACAATGTGTGAGCGATACCGGAAACAAGAACAGTTGTGGTCAACACTTAATGTTTCCAAAGTAGTAGCAGAAACACTTGGCCAACGTTACCGATATCCCAAGTGTGTTTGCTGGAAATTATTATTTTGTTCTTTAGAGACCGGGACTAAAGTTTCTAAGCTTGATCCAGCGTCATGGTTGCGTTATAAACTCATGCCTGAAAATCTCGGTAATAATGATGATTTAGTAACATCTTTGGCAGACCTGTCAATATGGAAGAAATGGGAATATGGAAAATGTGGTGATTTAACTTGCTATTTGTCAGTTGTAAAAAGCATACAATTCAATAATCTACTTAAAGAAACAGTTTTGGGTTCGAGTGCCATCATGTTTCTAGCATCAGAATGCATCTCCTGGGAAGACCAAAAGATTCGGCTTGATAGCCTTGTATCATCTATCCCGTATGGCTCATGTTTGCCACTTCTTATCTTAGTTGACTCCAGTGAAAGTCGCCAGACCCTTCAGTAATTGTAAAAGGTTAGGGCTCAATGAGATTGATAAATCAACGGTCTCCTGCTTTGCAGTCATTCCTTTGACGGGTTTTCTGGTGATGAGAGTTTAAGGACGGTCTCGAGTGGCTGGCAAAAGAGAGCCCTGCACAACCTATTGTTCATTGTGTAAAACACGTGAATTAGTTCTGACGCACTTGAAAATTTCCATTGGTGATCGTAAAACAAGCCCTGAAGAATGCATTTCTGCTATAAATGAAGCTTTGGATGAATCCATTAAAGAAATTGGTGAGGCTGCAAAGTCAAACCCTGTCTGCTGGCCTTGTCCTGAGATCTCATTGCTAAACGAACGCGATTGTAGAATTTTGGAACCCTATTTGCCTAATGTAGGATGGAGTTCGGCTACAAGAATTGAGTCTTTAGCTCAAGCATTAAGAAACTGTAAATTACCAACTATTCCAAATGACATATACTGGTGTCGTGGGGTCGATATTAATGAGCAGAGGCTAGAACTCGAGCACTTTCTGGTCAGCTACTTGAGCCCTCTGATGGGGATGCACGTAGCCCAAAGGGAAGCATCTACTCTGGTACAAACTTGTGTAGGACTTGAGCTCCATGGTTCAACATACCACCTTGTTCCAAAGTGGCATTTGATCTTCCGTCGTGTGTTCAATTGGCAGTTAATGAGTCTAACCAATAGTGCCTTTTCAGTGGCATATATCTTGGAGAAACATCACAATGCTTTTCTTTCTGCTTCAGAAAATTTTGAAGATGAATCATATAACCTGACATCACCAACTTTAGACGAAATGATAGAAGTTAGCTGCTGCAGGCCTGGTTTGGAGTCAGATTACAAGGAATATGAAGCAACAGTTTGTGATATGCCTGAAGTTGAAATGGTGGTTAGTGGAGATGATTCAGTGGAAGCGGAAACAAATTATACTGAGAATGAAGGGAAGGAGAATGAGAGGAGTTTGAGCAGATTATTAGAGCAGTGTAATATTGTGCAGGATATTATAGACAAGAAGTTATCAGTATATTTCTGATATGAGGCAACACAACAAATTTGTAATCTTAGTACATGAAATTGTATTATTTCTCTATTTGATATATAGAATTAGATTTGTTTAGTTTGCTCCCAGTATCATATGTGTCCCTGTTCAGTTGTGTATTTTGCTGTTGGAGGTTTTTGGGCACATAGTTACTGGAACAAAGGCTAGCGTTGCTCTGGCCTGGTTACAGGATTCTTTTTCTGGAGGATAAAGCGAGAGTTTATGGCAATCCGAACCCAAACAGGTATGTGTAAGACGACAGGACGAATCAAAAGTACTTTAAGGGGGCCGCCAAATAAAACAAAACCAACGGCAGTTCATTAACTGCTAACTAATGCAGCATACATGAACTGTAAACTTAAACCAAAAGACTCACTTTTTCGAGGCCAAAGTCTGCTATTTCTTGAACAAGTCTTTTAACACACTCTCCTAATTGTTTAAAAGTCCATGTCTCAAACACGTGGATCAAGTCGATCATGAGGCGAGATAAAACTTTCAACTGTCTCTTTTACAAAGAAAAAGAGGAAGAGAAAGGAAGACACGACCTCATGTTTTGTAACCGAACTCTCCATCCTGAATATTATTTACAAATAAACTGAAGCATTATGCAATGGATTTTTTTTTTTGGATTTGATGTCTTCAACAGCTTATATGCGTTTGGATATTGTTGATGATTAGTTTCAGCAAAGTGGTTGGTTTGCATTTGAATGCTTCTTTTAGGTACTTGTGCGACCATTATAATTTTAAAATGTCTTAACATATGGCTACAACATTTTAACCAGCTGCGGATCTAGAAAATTGGATTGAGTGTAGCACAAAATAACCGCAGTTTTTTTATGCCGGCCACTTGATTTTTACGTGCCTCCACTCAGTTTTTTACGCCGCCAGACTTAACAACATTATATTCATTTCGGTCGAGATTATTCAAGAATCAAGATTAGTTTAATTATTCAATTTGGCTAATTGATATGGTCTTAGTTTTGATGCTATACAAACTTTCAATTTCTAATCATCATTTACTTAATAAATTTTGTACCATTAAGTTACTATTTATGAATAGTAAACTCATGGTTGATTAATGCAAATACATCCTTTAAATTTAATTTGTTGGAAATACACAATAACTTTTATCTTTATAAGCTTTATATATTCTAGAGATTAATCTAACTTATTAACTATATATTTTTAATCATTTTTCAAAATGAGAATTTTATCCATCACAACAACATATACCTAAACACTGAAAGGAATAATCAATCGATGAAAGAACATGAAACCATTCTGTTTCAATAGAGGTACGAGAAAGGGTTGGGGGCAATGAAGTAGGTGAAGTGGTTAGATTTTGCGAGCTGTTCCCACCACTGCTAGATGTGATTCCAAGAACCGAACGAGAATGAATACCACACAGAAAGTTCAAGACGAGGCTCCCTAATGGAATGTTTAACCGATCTATTCCGGATCGATCGAATTGGTATGGAAGTTGTAATATGGGAAAACCACGGAAAACACGACTTATTTGAATAACCCGGTGACCGAGGATATTTCATCACGTCACTATAACATATGATTAAGACCCGCCATAACATGTGCGCCTAACAACCTCATTGAATAACATTTCCCACTTATTATATTCTATCACTTGTGTTAGGAATTGGAAATTCCATGTTAAAGAGTCGGTCACCCCAATTATAGTCTAGCATAAGTTAGCTCGTAGACTTGTCGTTAGTTACGTTATTTATCGCTTTATTAGTTAGTTATTAGTTTAGTTTAGCGTAGTGTAACACCGTGGAGGAAGGACGGTCTTTACCCATCAGACACCGATCCACGCGCCGACAGGAAGTCGTGTTGTTCAGAATTATAAATACCCTTCCATCCATGGAAGGGTGGAGCTGCTAATCTAACCTTTCACATTTTGTTCATCAAGTCTCTACCAAGAAACCCTCTCTACTTTCTCTCTCTAAAATGTCTACCTATCGACATTATTTAATAATTAAGACATTACGTTATGTGATAGTTGAATTAACGTGACATTTAACTTAAGTTCTTAAGCGATTAAATTAACGTCACAACTATATGTATATATCCTAAACCTAGCTTCGATAAACCGGTATACTTTGTTTTCCCTAAACTACTCGTCCTTATGTTCCATTTAATCGAGATACCTTTGTGGCTCTAAGTTTGTGACTAGAACCTATTCTTCTTTTATTTAGTGGCATCCATATCATATATATGATAAGAACAAAATAGATTTGGAAAAGATTGAGTCCTCCTTATATCTCCAATATACTCGGCCATTTTCCCTTATATTCACCCCACTTGCAGCTTCTTTATCTCAATAATTTTACCATTTAAAAACTCTCTCACAAACCCTAAAAACAAACAAGTAATCGGCTTCTATCATTTTCTCCCAAAAGAGTTCCAGTACAAAGGTGACTTTCTTGTGTGAAAGCTTCGGTGTGATCGTGGTGAGGTGATCGGCTTGGTTTTTATCGTGTGGTGTTGGCTCAAAAAGGGTATCGGTGGTTGGTTGTATGATTCGTCTTTTGATCCATTTTGATATCATCTTAAGGTATTTCGATTCCTTTTCGTTTCATGCATGAGCTTACGACTCAAATATATATCTATATACGTATGATGTATGATAACCTAATCTATTGTTTCGCTAACATAATGATAAGTATATGAATGAAATGGACATCACGTAACGCATGAAACTAGATATTATAAGTAAGTCGATCTTTGTTTCCGTCTTGAACCTTTTGAATCTGCTTGTGTTAAACATAGATGATCTGATCATTTAAGACTCTAATCTGACGTATGTATGCGATCACAACCTAGATAGTTAACCTAAAAGAGATATAAAGAAGGGCATGTGTTTGGTTTCGTGAAGAAGGTCGTGATAGGGTGGGTTCAGAGTGTTTTTTTTTTTTTTTATGTGAGAATTTTGTGGTGTCTCGTATTATGGCTGTCAAATGGAATGGGTGTGCATGAGTGATTGGTCAAAAACAAAGTAAAGCATGCATGTTATTTGTAGATTCCATGAAACATGTTATATACCTACTGTATTGCAAAGTATAACAAGTATAAGTTTGGTCTTATGGGGTGACTTTGAGGCCGATCGCGGGAAAGATGGTTGGGTCGTTCAGGTTTTTGAAAGTGTTTCGGCTAAGTCGAGTTGGGGGTTAATAGTCACGGGTGTTTATTTAGTTGTGTCGATTAGTCGTTGACCCACGATCAAGTGTAAAGGTTGTCGAGATTTCTAGCAAGTGATGTTGTATCAACCTGTACGCATGAATTATTTGGAGCATGAATGAATCAAGTCTTTTGTTTTGTTTTGTTATAGTAAGCGTATAAGGATACACATAAAATAATAAAGATGATATTCGTCATTAGTTGAATGAGTCATTAGTCTTGCTCTTTGACATTTCACAGTATTCCGTACGTAGCATTCACCAAAACATAATCAAACATATCGTTATAAAATAAATAGTAAGAATATTGAATTCACGTGAATATGATTAGTACACTTCCAACATTACTAACATAAATTAGTAACTAATGCAATGAAACAAGGATATTGAAAAGGTTACAGTAATGAGACTTTTTATGTATTACATTTATAGGAAAGTTAGAGGGTGTAGTATGCGTTAAGTAGTCCGCGCCCGTCATTTGTCATAACATTATTTAAATAACGTCTAAAAAGTACCCATAAAATAATAAAATAGGTTAAGTATGTAACCAGAATATTAAAAGACCGTTTCGACATTTGTGGAATTATAAATAATACGTATAATTATTAATTCATGTAGATCGGTGAAGAAGGAGTAGCTTCAGTTTTCTATGTGGTTCCTGATTATTTTGGCTTGCTTTGCATAAGGTACAGATATTCCGTCATTTGAGTAATGACACTTCTTTTTCTCTCATGACTCTTGTTCATTTTGATATCGGATTCGCATTCTCCTTACTTTGATGTGATATGATCCATTTGATATGATTCGTTTTGCTATGATCCTCTGATTTGATATTCGATTATTTATTCGTTTGATATGATTATCCGTTTGAGATCCCTTATTGATATGATTTTCATTATATGATCAGTTTTATATGATATGACTTGTTTTGTTTGGTTGCCCGAGCTAACTAGCCATGGAGGTACCATGTCCATGTCATTGATGCACCAATGGCATGATACTATCTGGGGCGGTGTGATTAGTCCCCTGCTCCCTTTGATATGATTATGATATGTGTACACCGCCATTATGAATACGTATGTACGCCTCGCATCGCATATGTATATTTGATTTGTTTTGCGGGGAGCGATGGATGCATCATAGAACTCGATTCGCTTTTGGTGATGTGGTGCGTGTGTGCAATACACCCCCTCACATTTTGGTACATTTGGGCTAGCTACCCATGTACACTTTGATATGATTTGATGGATTTGATATGATATTGGATATGATATATGATTTGTAGATTTGGCTATTGAGTATCTCCTTTAGTATAGGTGCTCGGGGCAACATTCTGATTCCGGTTATTATATGATTATCTGCTATTCTGATTTATTCGCTTGCTATGCCATGTTTTGTTTAGTTGTTCAGCTGGCTACCTGTTCATTCAGTATTCGTATGTGATTCGTTTGACTACCATGTTTTCTCTCTCTTATATTCGGTTCACTTGATTACTTTGATTATTCTTCAGATTACCATGCTTATTCTTCAGTTGGGATTTTCCATTCGTTATGATATTTATTTCAGCTTCACGGATTTGATTCGGATTTTGATTATCTTTATATATATTTGTTTATATATGTTCATTGAGCGTTAGCTCAGCCGCATTTTCTTTTCCATGCGGCAGGTATTTAGTTGGGAGCAGGGATATGGGATTTCGAGAGTAGGAGTGGAAGACCTACCCTAGTGAACCCTATTGTTGGACCTTTGGCATTTTAAATTATCTTTTTGGACCATGTTATTTCGGTTATTGGTTACGCTTTGGAACTTTTGAATGACTTATGTTTTGATGACTTTCATGATTTTAAATAAAAGACTTCCGCTTGCATTTGATTAGTATGTTCTGATTTGACTCCATAATGTGGCATTCGGACCCTTGTCGGGTTGGGGTGTTACAGAATGAGTCTAGGGTTTGTTGAAAATTTTGTATGTGGCTGCGAGAGAGATGTTTTAGGGCAACTGGTGCGTTAGAGTGAGCATTTTATACTCCCTAATTTTTAAGGTTGGTTAGTATGCGGATACAGGTTCGTGTAGAGGTCATGGGCCAGTAACAAACTTCAATGGATTTAAACATGGGCCGTATGAAATGAAACTTGGTAATGGGCTTAACGATTTTGGATACCATGGGTTGCGCCATCCATTCAATATTCTACTAACACCGCATGGGACAATATCTTGATTATGACCAAACTTAAATGTTGTGGTAAATACTTCAAGTGTTAAAATTGATGTGTGTATGGAAAAAAATTTGTGGAAATCTTTGATATAATTTTGAGATGATGCAAAGGACTAATGATGGACCTCGTTAGGGTACTCGTGAACCCGGCTAGCGTTTTAATGCCAAGTGCCGTAATTGAATTTGTTTTACTTTGGGCCTAGGTTACTTTGCATCAGTTTGAATTTTGTGACGGATTGATGGATCGGTGCTATATCTTGTACATGGGCTGAATGATTGAAATGTTATACATGGGAAGTGATAACGTATTGGATCCAAATTTTACATGGGCCGCAGTTGAAATATGTGATACATGGTAAACGAACCAAAACATTTTGTGCTAAATTGGATCGAGTCGTGTGATATTGGATTTATCTATTGACCGGGCGTTCATTAGATATTGGTACCTAATCGTGAATTTGGATTCATGGTAATTTATGGGCTGCAAGTTATAAATTGATCTTTGATGATAAGACTTGATGAGATTTGATGATTAGAGTTGATGTTAAGATTTGTCGTGTTGTGCGGGTTGATACTTTGGTTATACATTTTCATAAAGAATATTATTTCACAGCTTGAGTTAATATTTGCACAAGATTGTCTACGGGGTTGTTTGTTCGGTATTTCTTATTTGGATTTGAAGTGAAGTTTTCCGGGCGTGTTTACTTATTTCGTCTTCTTTCTTTCTACCCTTCCGCGTAGATGATTTGTTTGGGCGTTTATTGGATGTGATAATGGCTTGACTATTTAGTTACTTTTGTGATTCTTTCTCACTTAACTCACAACTTAGCTATCACTTCGATGTCTCACGCAGTTGAGGATACATAAAGAGGTTTTGTACATTGGGTACACCACTTCATTTTCAAAAGGACTAGTACAAATTTAAGTAACAAATCTGGGGAATTCTACTTCATGATCAAGTTTGGTATATCGGGCTTACTTCTCCATGTGGTCACGAATTTCCGATCGAATACGTGAATGATGTGTTTACCAAAGGGTTGATTGGTTGAGATGTGATCAGAAATTCTTATGAGATATTCGACACCACTGAATGTTAATGACACATCACAGTCTGAGCAAAATCTTTCAAGAATCTTCAACGTCATACATGATTTTTCAAGATGTTTGCTTCTGACAAGAACTTTTCGTGCAAATGGTCGTACATGTTAATGATGCTTCCGAAAGTTCGAAACCATCATGGGGGAGAATCGTGTACTTTGATGTTTTACGATCAACCTCAGGGGGAAGTAGTGTATACTACTCGACTTAGTATGGTTTGTGAAGTTGTCTACATATGGGTAAAGAATTGTTGATGATGTTGTTGATGTTGGATAATGAACCGTTGATGAACCGCTGCATGTTCCCCTAAAATGATATTCACCAAACCAAAGTTGTCATAACACATTCAAGTCGACATTGTTTACGCTTTGTCTTGATTTTGTAAAATCCCTCGAAAGAATCTATTTCTCGGTTTAAATCATAGACTTGTAAAATCTCGTGACAATGGAAACATCCTGGTAATTGTAAAGTGCATTTCCGGATCTATCTTATGGTTTATTCTTGGTTTTGTAAAATCTCGCGAAAGAAACTATTTATCGGTTTAAACCATAGAGTTGTAAAATCCCATAATGATGGAACCATCCTGGAGAAAGGAAAGTATATTTCGGGATCTTATTTGATGCTGGTGATACGGTTTCTATTTTGAAGAAGAGATAAAAGGGTGTACTTAATGAATTGGGTGATTGCTTGGATATTCTTCATGGCGGTTTGGTTATTACATGGTTTTACGGGGTTATGTGCCTTTAACCATGGTCGGGATGAAACCATTATCATAGTTCACTTAAAACGTCAAAGGAGGCTAGATTTGAACTTTTAACTAGAAGATGTGACAACGGCGTCAATTCATTATTATTTATTTGAAGTTGAAGTGAAATTTCACGATCAAGTGTACTTAGTATCTGAAAGTATCGGGGATGGTTGGATGAAGATTCTTTGAGATCCTTTTTCGAGCTTTTAATATTTTCAAAAACAAAGACTTGGAAATCTAGTTATTTTTAGGTGACTTTTCCTTTTCTTTTACCACTTGGGGGAATTGGGCTCTTACCACCACTTAAATAACTATCACTTTAAGGATTTACGTTGTAGTGCTCAAGGTCACATTAAATTGTGGATTTTCAAAGGGTGATGTACGCCTTATACTTGATGGTTGGTTGGATGAAGAGTATAGAGTACTTAGAAATTCAATTAAGGATAAACCTAGGCACCGCTCTTTGTTACATATGTGCAAGTTTGTTACGAGTTCGGGTTAGTTTACTTCAAAGGTCAAATTCATCATATTGGGTTTTCCATCACCGTCACGACAAAGAGCCCACCGAATGATAATGGGGTTGATTAAAAGTTTGCCAAGAGTAGATGAAAAGAGAGATTATGACGCTTGAACACAACAGCTCAAGCCTCGACTCTAAAGAAAAGAAAAGTGTACGCTTCAAGGCGCTTTATCTTCAAGAAGAGCAATCTTCTTATGACGCTTGAACACAACAGCTCAAGCCTCGACTCTAAAGAAAAGAAATGTGTACGCTCAAGCGCGATTATCTTTGGAAGAAGAGAAATCTTCTTATTTATGACCATTCTCATCAACATGCTTCATACTTTTTCCATGCGCTTTCAGTTATCAAGTGAACCGGACTATCGATGATTGTTCTCTTATTCCACTTGCTCGATTATAATGACGATGGCGACATCATTTGAAACCTTTGAGGGGGAGAAGTGTGAAGAGACTACATTTTAAAGATATTCACTTGTTTAATCAAGAATGGCATCTCCGTATGCAATTCTTGAGGGGAGAAGAAGTATGATAACTCTACATGTTGAGTTATATATGAGAATATATGGTCATACGGCTCCAAACTCATGTAAGAACCGAGCTTCTTCTTATCGGGTCATCTTCACATGGAGTTTTCTCTAAGAGCCATTGGTTGACATCTTCTCACGGACTAATGAGTTTAATGACAAAGTGCTTCCGGTTAATGCTTCACGTACACATCAACATGATGATTCCGAACAATCTCTTTGTTCTTGTTTGATGTGATTGGTAGTTTGGTGTTACCATTTCGTGTGTTCGTTATGGGCTAATTGCTGATTTCCTTGATGAACATCTTTCTGTTCTTGTTTGATTGGGAGGGATTTTAGTTAAGGGGATTTGCAAGAGGTAAGTTAATTGAGATGCTTTTTGGTGAGATGAAGATGTTAACTATCTATTCTCCAACTGGACAATCTTGAATAAGGTCGAGTCTAAAGTCTGTTCTACATTTTCTGCTGCATGATAGAAGACTAAAGACGAGTTGCATTTAATGATCTAAAGACTTCTTCTTAATCCAAGCATTCATCATAAAGATTGTCTATTTAGGGGAGAGCACTAATTGGGGGAGAGTGAAAAGTCAGATTCAATCCCAATTAGACTTGCTCATATTCTTTAGCAAGTTGATTCTCACAAGAGTTCAAGTGTTCTTCTCAATGATTTCTAGTATACGGGCTTATTATGTGTTGTCGATTCAAGCATCAAAACCAAAGAAGGGGAAGGAGACACGATTCAAACGCGAGTAAACTTGATGAACTTAATACTTCTAAGTGATCAAGATATCCCGGAAGACTATTGTCATTACCGCAGAGAAACTCAAGGTTTGACTCTCATGCTTAGTGTTCTTATTCCAACTATGTGGGGAAGAGATGGAAGAGTTAGTTTAGGTACACAAGTGTGTGATGATTTCGATATCATCGCAATCATCAGGGGAGAGAGATTGTGTACATTGGGATGCTCAGTTGTTTCACTTGAGAGCTTAATCAATGATTCTGTGATAATCACTTATTCCGGAGTTGACATCCGTAGAGATAATCAGTGATTCAGCATGCTTCTTCAATGTTATCGGTTATTCTTTCTTTGGACATTTGGGTACTTTTGGTTCTTGAGCTTCATACACTTTCTTCAGGGGAGAGAAAAGTATACTTTGGGGTTATTCTTTGCATATCGGACTTAATCTGCTACTTCGATGTTATAAGTTTCTATGTCTTTGGGTATATGTGTATTCGGGTTCTTGAGCTTCATTCCAAGAGAATGACTGCATCAATTCAACTACTTGGGGGAATTGTTCTCTTGACACCTTTTGGAATGGATTGTTTCAGACTTCAGTGGAAAAGAAATTTGAGAAGAGTTATTTAAGCGTGGGATGAACGTTACTGTTCTTCTATTGGATGATATAACCCCGAACGGAGACTTACAATGATCATTCTTATATGGAGCAGCAAGATCGATGATATGGTGTGCGTCTTTGTGCATCTGGCAAAGGAAAGCTTGAAAGAAAGCTTAGAATCTGCTCAATAAGAAGATTTACGGTTTGGGGGGAAGCTACCAAAGTCTCACTTTCAAATGGCTCAATTTCTCTCTTCGATTCAAGAGCCTTGGAAGCTTTGGTGGTGAATGTTTAAGAGATGATGACTTCTATCTTCTACAATGAGGCTGCTCGATATCCTTATCTCGGTACTCGTATCATCACCTTCTTAAACTATATCATCTACTCTATCTCTGTAAATATTTATCAAAAAACCAAAATACAAAAATATAAAACCAACAAAAAGAAAATAGAAAAATATAAAACCAACAAAAACCCATAAAAATCAAAAAAATTTGAAAAATATCAAACATATTGTATTTCTAAGACATGTCTTCTGGTATCGATAACATCTACGGTCTTAGAAATGTCATTCAATAATGGCACGGGACCATAGATGAAGTTCGAGCATGAGGTGTAAATATTCTTTTTCAAAACATGTCTAAAACTATGGCTTACAGTTACGTCAGACTGTAACTCGTGCTTAAACCATGGTTTGCTATTATTTCATATAGCAACCCGCTCTTTAAAGAAGGAAAGTGTTGTGCTAATCTAATTTTCAAAAAATTTCGTGCACTTATCCTAAAACAAATGAGGAAAGTATGTCGAAGGACTGCTTTTCCTACTCAAATATTCTTCCTTCTTGAATTCTTCAGAAAAATATTTGTTTTAACAAAATGGTGGTAAATTGAGTTGCTTGAAAATCAATAGGAATAAGAGTTTTCATTAAATTTGCTAAACCCAATCAATGACTTCAGTATGGTTAAAGATTTTCATATTGAGGGGGAGAATGTGTTTCAAATTTACATCATCTAACGGGCTTTCTTAATCATCCTACGTGTTTATCAGAAAATGATATTTGCCTATGTTGAAGGACTAGGAATTTAGGATATGATTGTTAGGATTAGATTATTAGAGTTTGATGAACACATAAATACCATGCCTTATTTGAACTGATTGATACGTTGGATTGACTTTTATTAGTCGATTGATGTTTGGGTGATGTCGACCACCACATATCTGTTTGTGTCCACTAACATATGCAGATATCATGGTTCATAAGATTGTTCCCGATCCGGATCCCACTAATGATGATGATTGGATGCTGAAAGGAAAGGGTAACTATATCTTGGGTCGACAAAAGAAGAAACGGAGCTTAATTAGATCTCGATTATGAGTTGGCATGATATATGCAACGTCAGAGGTCTCACCGCATCAGTAGACGGTTTTCTTCAAGTCCTACAGCAACAACTGAAGCAGCTTGTGTTTTTCTCCACCCAACGTATCTTTGTGCAGGACAAGTAGTGAATAATACCATTTTTCAGAAATTTATTAAAATTGTTTTGAAAATGGAAAAATATTTTGAAAATAAACTGAACTCAAATTTGGAAATCAACCGGACTTCATTTCAAATATAAGTCACTCAATCAACGACTACGGTCATTGATTGAGGGGGAGAGTGATTTCAAACTTAAGTATTTTCAAATGATATTTCTTCATAAAAGTTCGGTTTGTACAATAATAAGTGGTGATCTAAAGATTTAATGTTATGTCATGGTATGATTTTCTTTAAAACTCAAAGATCTTACAAAATGAAATTGTTTCTGTTCTTGTTTGATTGTGAAATTATTTTATTTAACTTAAAGAACTCATAAAAACTATCATACCTGACACTAACAATCTTTAATGTCTTAAATTGATCCTTATCAGTCTATTTCAAAATTAAATCATGCCACATCTTTCCCCAAAATATTTTAAATGATTTAAATCAATTGGGATCACAAATCTCAAAAGGTTTGAAATTTTTGATTGGGGGAGAGATCGTGATTTAAATCTCAAATCTGTTTAAATGGAATTGGTTTTAGTCCTTTAAAGGCACTCCTTCCTTCATGTGCCAAACGATTTTGAAATACATAATGCACATGATTGTGGAGGAGCATTTAACCATAAACCAGAAGAGTTTTTAAATCAGGCACTTTTTTTCCATGTTTTCTAAACCTTATTAAATCACTTGGGATCCAAAATCTCAAAGGGTTTCATATTTTTGATCGGGGTAGAATTTGTGATTTAATAATGAAATTTGATAAAAGGTGATCGTTTTGATTAAAATGTGCATGTTGCTCTCCCATATGTGCTAAACGCTTTCGAATCTCAAAGCACATATTGAGGGGGAGCATTTCAAAAAGAAAATAAACTTTCAAGGTACAATGATTTCTATGTTTCAACATAAAGTACCTTGATTGATTTTCTAAATGGTTTCTTAATGGATTTTGTGATCGTGGATGTACTTCAAATGAACTCTTTCCTCTATGTGATAAAATGATTTCAAATATCCTACGCACATATTGAGGGGGAGAATTTACCAAAGAAATTCAAATGGCTTTTTCTACAGAAACCGTGATCATGAATGCATTTCAAAGAACTCTTGCCACCATGTGCTAAACAATTTCAAGATAATATGCACATGTTGAGGGGGAGCATTTCTAAATGATCAAAACAATTAAGGTACAAAATGCTTTGATATTATATCACAAGTACCTTGATTAATTTTCCAATTGGTTTCAAGAAGAAAAGAACAATACCAAAAGACCGACCAATTTACTTTATGCATGGTGTTATAAGGATTGTTAGGTTAGGTATTCGTTCCCATGATCCAATTAAATCGGAGGGATCACCCAAGGGCATCCACTAGTTAGTATAGAGTCCTTAGGTATGATGAAAAAGGAGAATAGTGAGAAATGGGAAGAGTGCCGATCGAGATAGAGCTAGAACCGGAATAAACCCAACAAGGTTCTAAGTAATGAAGTCTCGTAAGTAATCAAGGGGTTGAAGAATGAAAAGAAATGAATGTGAAAAGGGTGAAAAGAAATAGCCTCCAATAATTCAACCTTAGGGCGTAAACCGGGTTCAATACATATGCTACGGTGGTTACTAAGGTAACACCGGTATTGAAGAAAAGACGTCATGGACCCAAAGGACGACCGCACCTAACTTACCAAGCTACTCAAGTTCCTCTTAAAAGGGCTTGTTTCATTCTCACGGGAACCTACATAATCTATTGACTTTCTTAGAGATTGTTGATATTGAAGAAGGAGACCCTCTCCCTAGTCTCCGACATAGGAAACCAAAGTGCACAATTGAGTCTAGAGCCAAGAGATCATCCACAATATCTCATTAGGACACAAAAATAATGAAGACTTGCTGTTTCACACAATGTGGAAAGTAAGTATATATTGAGAGTCCTACGCATTATCCTTGTGGTATTGCCAGAACATCCGAGTGATATGTAAAAATATTCACAATGAAGATGGAAATCCTTCTAGAGCCAACATCAAACAAGCTCTTGGTGGGTGACATGTGAGATCTTTCTAAAGATCAAGCTTGTGACAACTGGATAGAAACAATGGGGCGATTCATTCTTGAATCAACCTTGGTCCAGGAAATGAATTGACGAATACTTTTGGAAAAACAGTTCGATGTGCAAATCTCTTCTTTTCTCTAGCACATCGAATGTGTATTCATTTTCAAACACAAAAGTATCTCGATTGAAAAATACTTTTGAAAAACCGCTCGATGTGCAAATATCTTCTTTTCTATCACATCGAATGAGTATTCATTTTCAAATACAAAAGTATTTCGATTGAAAATTGATATTTCTCATAAAACCTTCGCCATATTGCAAAACTCTTTCTTCTAAGCAATATGCGATTGTTTTCAAATCAATGTTTCATCAATCGCTGAATCCCAATTACCGGTTCACTCACTCCGTGTTGTCTACTTTGGGATGCTCCGGTTTGAGAACAACTAGATCAAGTCGCAAACCCCGTCAAGGAGATTCTTCGAATTCTACCGATCACGTGCATTATTTTTATCGATCAACGGGGAACCGTGGTTCTTGCAACTATATTCAACGAAAGTGAATAAAGACACTTTCGTGTGTTTTAGTGCTAACTGGTGTTTGCATGAACATTGGACGGTTGCAGTTGATCGATATTGAGAAGTCAATTCATAGCCGCATGCTCACAACATTCACACTTAATTGAAGAAAATCATGACAATCAAATATATACAAAGATGCTTCCGCTACTCTGATGAAAAGATGTCATGATCCAGAAAGTGTAAGCATGTCGGTCCAAAGTCAATGACTACGAAATCTCTAGGATTCATAAACTTAACACTAAGGTTTTCTTTGGATGTTTATCCTACAATTCCACTAGTAATTATAAACTAATGTTCACAAAGATTAACCAAGCATTAAAAACACAACGATGGCTTTAAGCATTCCTAAGCCAATTACAATTAAGATAAGAGATAACCAATCAATAATTAATAACTAGGTTTCATAGATCTAAGCAAACACATAAGTAAATTAGCCGGACATGTTAAACATGCAAGCATACACACATTCAATTGAAGACATAATGAAATCAAGGGAATAAATAACTTATCTCGATGTAAAATAGGGTATGAGAACCCTAAAATACTATCCAAACCGGACTACAATCATTTTAGGTTTTTACTCCACAAGTCTACCTCTCTAAAAGTTTGAAAATCGAATTCTATATATAGTGTTACAACTGCGACGGTGTCATCTTGTAATTGTGACGCCGTCAGATATCCGTCATTAGGGTTTCGTCTTTGCCAATTCAACTTTGGGACGGCGTCACGTTGTGGTTGTGACGCCGTCAGCTTCAGCTCTGACGTCGTCTGAATTCGGATCTAAGCCGTCTGAGGAGAAAAGTCTTCGTGACACCCTACTCTTCAAAGCCTGACGCCGTCAGGTTTAAAATAGCAATTTCGCTACTATGTCGTCACAAAATCAGGGACGGCGTCGCCCTTTGTTTGGGATGCCGTCGGGTGCATTTTCAGCAGCTTGAGTGTCTTGATCTTTCCTTTCGCCATTTTATTCACATATTCACTCCTTTTCGTCCAAATAAGCATCATTCTAGTATTTTGCCTTCAAGAGACCTAAAAAGTTAAAAAGAACAAAATTAAGCAGTAACAGATATAAAAGTGAGCGATTAAGGGCTTAAATGACCCCTTAAAAGTGTACGTTTTAAATCCTTATCATCGCTAAATATGAATAAAAGTTTTTATGGTTTATTTGTATTAACATATCTATTTGATCCAACTATGCCTTCTTTGGAAGACTCCAACATGTTTAACTTCTTTGGTAGTGATGATGATGAAGATGAAGATGATGGTAACATGGCTGATTTGACTAACTTGGAAACTACAATTCCAGTCAGTCATGTTGCAACTACCAGAGTTCACAAAGATTATTCATTGAAGCAAGTGATTGGAGAGGCATTCTGATGTACATACAAGGAAGATGACCAAAGATTTGAAGGATCAAAGGTTGTTTGTTAGAACTCTTAAACAAAGAAACAGTCATCAAGATCTTCAAAACTGTTTGTTTGCTTATTTCTTATCACAGGAGGAACCCAAGAAGGTGATACAAGCACTCAAGGATCCAAGCTGGATAAAGGCTATACAGGAAGAGCTTCTACAGTTCAGATTACAGGAAGTTTGGACTTTGGTGGACTTACCAAATGGAAAGAGAGTTACAGGCCTCAGGAACAAGAAAGATGAAAGAGGCATAGTAGTAAGGAATAAAGCGAGACTAGTAGCTCAGGGATACACACAAGAAAAAGGGATAGACTATGATGAAGTCTTTGCCTTTGTTGCCAGAATTAAAGCAATTAGGCTGTTTTTTGCTTATGCTTCTTTCAAAGACTTTGTGGTGTATCATATGGATGTGAAGAGTGCTTTCCTTTATGGAACAATTGAAGAGGAGGTCTATGTAAGCCAACCACCAGGGTTTGAAGATCCAGACTTTCCTGATAAAGTTTACAAAGCCGAAAAGGCATTATATGGACTGCATCAAGCACCAAGAGCATGGTATGAAACCTTGTCAACATATTTGTTAGACAATGGGTTTCACAGAAGAACAAGTGACAAGACTTTGTTTATCCAAAGACACAAAGATTATATTCTGATGGTTCAAGTCTATGTGGATGACATTATTTTTGGTTCTACAAAGAGGAAACTGTGCATTGGATTTGAGAAACTGATGCATGAGAGGTTTCAGATGAGTTCTATGGGAGAACTTACCTTCATTTTAGGATTGCAAGTGAAGCAAAAGTCATATGGAATATTTATCTGTCAAGATAAATATGTGGCCGAGATTCTAAAGAAGTTTGGATACACGATGTCAAGTCCGCAAGCACACCAATGGAGACCGGAAAGCCTTTGATCAAAGATGAAGATGGTGAAGAAGTAGATGTTCGCTATATAGATCAATGATTGGTTCATTGATGTACCTCACATCTTCAAGGCTAGACATTATATTTGCAAGTGTGTGCTTGTGTAAGATACCAAGTTGCTCCAAAGGTTTCACATTTACATGCTATGAAAAGAATTTTTAGATACTTGAAAAGTCAACCTAACTTGGGCCTTTAGTATCCAAAAGATTCCATTTTACTTTGGAAGCCTATACCGATAGTGATTATGTTGGAGCAAGCTTGATAGAAGTCTACAACATGAGGTTGTCAATTCTTGGGATGTAGATTGATCTCATGAGTGCAAGAAACAGACTGTGGTTAGCAAATTCCACAACCAAGCTAAGTATATTGTCGCTTCAAGTTGTTGTGACAAGTGCTCTGGATTTAAAATCAACTGCTGGATTATGGGTACAACTTTATGCAAACCAAATTTTTTATTGATAATAACAGTACAATATGCATAATTAAAAATCCTTGTTTTCATTCAAAAACAAAGAATATAGGGACCATACATCATTTTATTAGAGATTGTAATGAAAAAAAGTTAATTCAAATGGTTAAAATCAATACTGATCAAAATGTTGTAGATTTACTTACAAAAGCTTTTGATGTAGGTAGATTTCAATATTTGACTACCAGTATTGGAATGATAAATCTTTAATGTTTTTGATCTCTTTATGTTTTTTATGGATTAGTACTATTATTTAAGTCATAAAGTGTTTCGGTTGTTAAGTATAATTAGTACTGTTAATTATACTTAAAACTACTAAGTATAATTATACGTTGTGATCATTGTGATTGTGTTTTGTGGTTTTAGACTAACATTTTGCAGGAAATGCCAAATAAAAGTGTTAGATTGGTGTGGAATTGGAGTTAGTACTGGTGCCTAAAAGTTACTATTGCCAGTCTAAGTTAATGCTGTTAGGCATACTTAGTGTTGCTGAGGTTACTACTGCTAGTTGTTTCGAGGGACTGCTCTGTAACTTATTCAATTAATGGTATAAATCCACAATTAGGTCACTTGATTGAATTCAAGCACACATAATTCTCTCAACGAAAAACCTTAACTCTCTGTTTATCATCAATTTTCAGAAACCCACTTTCAATCACAACAATGTCTAATCTTTCTTTTGCCGACTGTCATAACATGATTGCTTATCTTCGAAAACCAAAAGAATGTGAAGGTTTTACTGAAATAATTGATTTCTTGAATGCAAACTCTATAAAGTATGCATCAACAGTGAACCTACTATATATATTTCTCACATTAAATAGTTTTGGTCTACTGCTAAGGTCAAAGCTATTAATGGTGTAGAATAAATTATAGCCTTTGTAGATAGGAAGAAGATACTCATTACTGAGGCATCTGTTAGGAGAGTTTTTCAACAAGCAATGATGAGGGAATTGAGTGTTTTTCAAATTCTACAATTTTTGAAACTTGGAACTGATGGGATATGAGAAGAAGGATGATTCTTTAAAATTTTTCAAAGCATACTTCTCCCCACAGTGGAAATTCTTAATTCATTCTGTCCTACAATGTTTAAGTCCTAAAACAACTTCATGGAAAGAGCTTGGTTGTAATATGGCTTTTGCTATAATCGCCTTGCCACAAACCGTAAGATTAATTTTCTAAACCGATTTTTGATAGTATGATTAAGAACTTAGATAAATATGCAAATAAATTTTATACCTATCCAAAGTTTTACAAGTTTTCATGGACAAACAATTTATCGATAAGAAAATCATCAAAGATTTATGATACACCTCTCATTCTAAAAGGATTTTTGCTAACATGAGGAGGGTGGGAAAAGACTTTCGTGAAAAGTAACACCATTCTTTCCACATAAGGTGTTACTACCTCAATCACAACAGGTGAAGGCTCAGAACTCACACTTATGCCCAACCCACACCCACACTTTTGGCTTCATCATACTCTCAACCTCAAAAGTCAAAAACATAGGAAAGCCAAAAAGGGCACTAAGCTACCTCAGGCTAGTGCTAGTATGGTTGCAGATGAGGCTATCATGCAGGAGGAGAATGATAGATTGGAAAGGGCTATCACTACTGCTACTGGCTTAGCTATAGAGCAGGTCAGTGATAACAACAGTAAGACCCAATTCAAGGCAACATCTAATGGATCAAGTTCCCATGGAAATGATTCAGGTGATGAAAACCCTAGGCACCAAGAAACCAAGGGGGTCTCAGATGCTAAAACTAGGTTTGAGACTGAGTCTAACATTCCCAGTGATTCACCTCTCAGGATAGGTAACACAATCCAAAGTGATGAGGGTAGTTTGAAACAAATAAAGGAATTGATGGCACTTTGTACCTCTTTGCATACAAAGGTTCTTGATCTAAAAAAGAAGACATCTTCACAGGCAGTACAAATTGACAGTTTGAAGAGGAGGGTCAGGAAGTTGGAAAGAAAAGACAGGTCAAGAACCCAAAAGCTTAAAAGATTATATAAAGTTGGTGTATTTGCTTGGGTAATTTTTAATGATGAGACTGATTTGGAGGATGCATCCAAACAAGGGAGGAGTAATGATGATGAGACTGTCTGGGAGCAGTAAGAAACAAAAGATTGATGAGTAAAAAGAGCATGAGCAACAAAAAGAAAAAGATGACAAAGAAAGAGCTGGTCTACAACAATTAACAATAATTGCTTCAGATACTGAAGATGAAATAGTTGATGTTGTTCCTTTGAAGACTAAAGTACCTATTATTGATTGGAAGACTGATTTGCATGGAAAGACAGCTTGGTGGGATATTGTGAGAGTTGGTGAAAGGACTTATAGATTTATTACTTTTGGTCAGATGCTCAGAAACTTTGATGAGGATGACTTAGAACCCTTATAGAAGTTGATTAAGGCTAAGTATGGGTACACAAGGCCATATGATATCTTGGATAGGGTTGTTTGGGGAGATCTGAAAGTTATGTTTGAACCACATCATGAAGAAAGAGTACAGCAAGAACATTATAAGAATACAATTTTGCAATGGAAGTTGTACCATTCTTGTGGATTTCATACTGTGGTAATGAAGGGACTTCAGTTCTATATGCTGGTTGAGAAAAAATATCATGGATTGAGTCATGCAACATTCAATCAAATGTTGAATGGAAAAATTAGACTTCAAATTGATAGATATGATGAAATGACTTATCAGCTAATCAAGAAAATGGAGTACATCCTGAATCCAAAGAAGAAGAAGTAAGGTGTTTGAAAGCATCCTCCTTGTGATTGTTAATACTTTGAAAGAAACTTGATGATTTCAGAAGGAAATATGATGGATCTAAACACACACCTTGTGTTAGTGATACTTTGACTTATATTAATAAGTACGCGGAATATACTTAGTAATACTTAGAAGATGGATTGTATGATGTAATGTAAGTGAGAACAATGTAACACAAAGCTTCAATATTATTGAGAATAATACGAGTGATCTTGCTTATCACGAGGGTTACACCTTGAAGCATACGTACTTAGAACAATGACCTAGGACCTCTTTTTATAGCTCAAGGAGTCCTTTACAAGATAATTATAATGTTAACTATATAGAATATACACAAGATCTTTTCTATACTTATTTATATACGAATACATAACAATTATCCTACTAGCAAAGGGTAATAATATGTACTAGCAGTGGTAATGTGTTTCCACCGCTAGTGCATTCTTCAAGATGTCTTCCATAAGCCTATCAATGGTAATCGTTAGCTTTATTCCAACAATCCTCCCTAAACTTATGATTTCTCTGCAAATCAATAAGTTTCTTTAATCTGCATCATCTCTAAGGATTTGGGAATTCTTCTAAACACTTCACTTTCTTCTTAACGCCTGAATAGCTCTTGAACATTGATATTGAATCCTATGTATCAAAGCTCTTACCTTCTCATTATATTCATGAACCCTTAATGTTGTAGATAACATCACAGTGAGAATTCCAGCTCTGAGTGGGTATTCTTTCTCAGCAAACATAAATGCATCCACTCCTTCTTTTGTAGAAACATGATGAACTTCACATGAATCATAGTAAGTCCATGTAGTACCAAAACATTGAGCTTCAAACTTCCAAAAATTATCATTAACATTTGGTTCATAGAGCCTTCTCAGATCAACCCATAACTGCATTCCCTTCATATCTTTAAGCTTGTCAACATTAAATCTTTCTTAAACCAATCTCCACAATGTATCAAGATCAACTCTGTCACATGCTTTGATGAGTTCTTCAAACTGAATGAATGATGAAGTTTCACCACCTAGCCTAGTAGTCTTCCATGTTGGAGCAAAATTGCTAGCAATATACACTTCCCAATCAACAATAGGATGTCCGACTTGCGTGGGTCGATAAAAATCTTCTTCTTCAATCAAAATCATTCCAATACTGTTCTTCTTCGTGAATTTCATATTGAACTTGTTCTTCAAAGAAATTTTGTTTTCTTATGTGTCCGAGGTTCACTATCTTTGGCTTTTCTCTTCAGATGAGGATATCTTCTTTCTTCTTCTTCAGAGTTCATAGGAATAAAGTCTTGATCTTTCCTTTTAACTTTGTAGTAGATACCTTCAACCTTATCATCAGTCATCCCTTTGAACTGATTCTTTTTCCAGCCACCAACACTGCAACAATAAGCTTTCATCATTGAGATAACTTGTGCCTTGGTGGGTTGTCTTGGTTTCTTTTAACCCTTTCTGAATGAAACAATTACATCTTGAAGTGCTTGGCTATTCTTCATTTGAATAATATCCTTCAACTGTGCAGTTCTTTGTTCTTCAGTTAAGGATTTATCTGCAACTAGGTCAATTGCCTTTTTCTTGACTACTGGATCATTAGTAATCAAGAACTCAATCTCTTATTTTGTAGGTACATAGCTAAACTCTGGAGTCTTTTCTTTGAATATTGTGGATGAAACAGTGGAAAGTGGATTTTCACCCATTGGATCAGTGGTTTCCATTCTGTCCAGCCTTTTAGCCTCCATGAAGTCTGCAATATCTAGTTCATCTAGCTTTTTCTTGTTTGCAACTTCATCTTCAGTGAGTTTTCTAGCAACTTCTGCATCATGATCAATTTGAGCTTTTTCTTTCTTTGAAACCTTCCTTTTTGGTTGCTCTTTACTTTGCACAACTGCTTTACCTTTCTCCTTCTTCTTCTTTTCAATTTCTTTCTCTCGCAGTGGTAATATCTATTCCAACAAAGGGAATGGTATAAATAGTTGCAGAAGGGAAGTTGCTTGCTCGCTTGTCGTTGAGGAACTTCTTCTCGAGTATCAACTTCCTCAATAACTCCAAAATCAAAATCACCTTCATCTCCAAAGTCTATTTTCCTCCCTTGGTTTCAAAGATCTGCTTTCCTCCCTGCTTGGGAGAATTCCCAAAGTCTTCACCGAAGCCCTCCGAGTCACCATCATGAGGTGAGGATGGAGATGATATCACTATCTTTGCGTGTCTCTTTGTCTGCTTCAACCCCGCAACTCTTTCTTCAAAGTCTCAATCTCGCTTTTAATTGTGTAACATCCTTGGCATGTTGCTCCTTTACTTGTGCCAACTCTTTCTCCGAGATTCAACCCGCTTAGTTAACTCGGTATAAAGTTCCATCAATTCCATAGGTTGCCCACGCCTCAACACTTCCAATCGTGCGATCGATGCGTACAAAAGTCAAGCTAAATCACTCAAGCCCGCCACTTGTGAATGGCGCATCGTAATCGCCTTAAACCGCTCAAGCACGAATGCAATGAAGATCTGAGGAGTATAGGGTTTCCGGTCGTTATGTCCCAAATGAGCTATGCAATGGATTATCAAACGATATAGTGATCGAGAGATTTGAACGAAAAGGATTTGGAATGATTATAACTACAGGAAAAGCCAACAAATTACAACGGCTTAAATGCAAATTAAAGGAAATTAAAAAGATAAAAAATATTAAATAAACGCTATCACTATATTTAAAAATGATGTTTTTGTTTTTATGATTTAATAAAACTGAATTTAAAAACTACGCGACGTACAAATAAAAATGTGAAACCTACACAATATTAACCCTAAAAATATGAAAATGATATTTTTACAATCCTAATGATAAAAGAAAATATTAAGAAAAAGAAAATTATTTTTATAACTATTAAATTAATTATTATTGATTAAAAACTAATTTTAACTATTTAATACTAACCTAAAATGAAAGAAAATATGAAATAAGGCTTGAAAAATAAAATTATGAATTGGAAAAGTCTAAAATATCAAAAGAGAATTTTCAAAACTATTTTTGTAATTTTTTGATTAATTTCCTATTTTCTATGAATTTAATACTATTTAAATCTAATTTAAATTATGAAAAATACCAAATAAAAGGGGAAAAATAGGGAAAAATATTTTTTATGCTTTTTATATTTATCTTAATCTATTAAAATTGAAAAATTAATTTTTGGAACTTTTTCTTAATTAATTGCAATTAAAGCTATTTAAAAATGATTAAAAACTGATTTTAATAAAGAAAAATAGTGAACAGTGACCAAAAATTATGAAAATTTCAGGGAAATTCTAAAATATTATTCTAAAGCTGAGAAAAATATAAAAACTTGGGCTTATGTGGAAGAAAATGCAACTGATGTGTAAACTGCTTATTAATAAGCCATTGAAAATAAGCTAAAGAGTAAGTTAAGCTACCAAACTATAACTGAGGCTAATGTAGGCTGAGATAAGCTAATAGCAACTAATGCAAGCTACTCCTAACTCCTAATAAGCAGATGACCAAGAATTTAAGCTAAATGCTAATTCAACAAAAGTGTGACCTGACCCCACTGTTTAAGCAGTTGTAACTGCTTATTTAATAAGTTTAAGGGAAAACCAAAAGTGTGGGATTCAAGCCCACCAACCAGAGATCTCTTATCCAAAATTACAGCTTATGAGGATTAAAATTGAAGAAATAGAGATCAAAACAAAAACTGGCTAATTGGGACAAAGTGATCATGCGCAAAGAAATGTAAAACCGGTACCCTAGTTTAAGCTATCAGAATCGCTTATTTAATAAGCTAAAGAGAAAAGAAAAGTGGATAACAAGAGACCACCCAGCGTACTATACCTAAACCAAAATCGATCCTAATTATTCAAAATGAGCACAATGCAGCTCTTCGCAAATTTCGCAAAACCAAGTGTTGACATGCTTTTTGACTTTGGAAAACAGATTTAAAGTTTGACTTATTTGAGATTATGAGCTACTGAATTTGATTGAAACTGATGTGAATAGATGAAATACAACTAATGTAAGCTAACTTATCACTAAATCTGCCTATATTCAAAAGCTGACCAACTGATTCAAACTGATGAAGAATTGAGAACTGATTAAGAGTAATGTTGACTATTGATGCAGGCAAGCACAAATCAATGACAGATAAGAGTATAAACAACTATGGCAAACCTAAATCAGCTGAGCTCCTTTTATATTTTCACCTCTAGCTCATTTTAAATCCTGATCCAAACACACCTTTAAAACAAGTTTTGCAAACTAAAACTAAGATAGACTCTGAACAAGCATAGATTATGATCACACTAACTTGATATAACTTAAATAATACTATTAGAACATGTTTTAACAGATTATAACTACAAATACTGATTATGCTAAGAAACTTGAAAATCACTTACAAAGGTCCAAAGCCACTATGGCTTGCCAACAGTGAACCAATGGACCACTAAACTATCCAAACCCCTACCCTAGCTCAATATCAACCCAATTCCATGGCTGCTTCACCCATTGACCAAATCTGCATCATATTTGCCCCGTTTGACTTTTGTTGACCAAGATACAAAGTGGTTTGAAACTTGACTTTAAGCTTGTAAAAAGTTATGAAAAGCTTATATAAGCTTATTAAAACCGATAAACAAGTCGTATGAAGCTTGGGTTTATGAAATGAAACTTGAATTTTTAACAGTAAGCACATAAACATGAAACTGAAGGAAACTTGAAATTAATGATTAAAACTGGAAATGTAACCTGAGTTCAACACTTAAGAATAAAATTTTACAACTTTTGAATTAAACTAAGCTAGTACTAAGAAAAACGACATAAGATAAAATTAAAACTAAAAATCTACTCTTTGCTTGCTTCTCTTTCCTTCTCTTTATAGCCAATCTCTTTCTCTCTCTATTCTGATTGATTCCCACTTCTTTCCCAGCCATTGGATGGCTTTGAACTGATCCTAGCCATTAAAACGAATTTTGGCGCCAAAATGAGCATTTGACAACCGGGGTTGAGTGAGGAGGGGAGATGCAATTAATGCTCCTTGGAAGTTAGTTGAGGTGGGGGACATGGTCGAGTGGAAGAGAGGAGGGATGGGATATTGCTTAGTCAGATAGAAGAAGTTGGGAGGGTAGACTTTGGCGGGTCGATTTTGACCAAGGTTTGACCATGGGTAATAATAGAAGGGGGTTCACAATTCATTATGACAGGGGTTCAAGGTCTCAGCAGGGTCCAAATGGGTTTAAGGGTTTAATATTGTAGGGCCTTAGTGTAAAATCAAAATCAAGGGACCATTGTCGCCAATTCGTAAAAGTTGATCCAAGGGTTGAAAGTGACAATCTCAAAAGTATAAGGGCCAAACTTGCCATTTTGCAATTTTCAGGGTCATTTTTGCCAAATTTCAAAGTCGAGGACCAAACTTGTAATTTTCTCAAACTTTTGACATTTTTCACCAAAGGACTAAATTTGACAACTTTTGATTTTAAAAGGACCTTTGGTGACTTTTCTTTTGAAATTTTGACTCGTGGACTATTTTTGACAATTTTAGAAACTGGGGACCTAAACCGCCAATTATGCAAACTTTGCTCATTTTTCATCCGATTTTAAACATTTTGCATCCGAAACATATAAAATGCGATTTTGGAATATTTTCAAGATTTTGATGCATATCCGAGCATTTTTAAACGCTTTGCGCTCAGATTGATTAAAATGATGAGTATTTACACACTCATCAATCCCCACACTAAACTATTGCTAGTCCCTAGCAATATTTTGAGAAAACTTAATGGATTTGAATCTCTTTACCAAAAGCCATTACTTCGAGTAGCCAAATGTTTTAGTTCAAGTAAGAACCTTGGTACACCGATAACCATGTGATTTTGAGCAAACCACCGCCTTTCAACGGATTTGATTTTGTCTTTACCGAAGCCGCTTGCTCGGACTAGCCAACTCTTAGATAAATTAGCAATATTATCTTTGGTGAGCCGATTACCAATTATGGATTTTCCATCGCTTTACCACAAGCCATAAACTTCGGGCTAGCCAACTCTTCACTTTTTAGGATATGGTGAAATAATACCATACAATTTTGGGCAAATTGTGTCGTAAACGGATTTGATATATCTTTACCAAGAGCCGCTTGCTCTCGGATTAGCCAATCCTTTTGTTTATTAGACATGGTGGATCGATAACCAAATGAGAAAGTGTAAAACACTTACTCCAAAAAAATTTTGGCCAAAACGGGAATTGGTATAATTATATGATAAAATTCGTGAGAATTCCCCACACTTAGAAATGAATATTGCCCTCAATATTCAAAGTACCACGGTTATGCCGAAACAAAGAACGAAAAGGGAAATACTACGCCATTATTTAGCAAGATTTTTTTTTTTTTTTTTTTTTTTTTTTTTCAAGATACTTATATATATATATAATATGGGTAACTCCCCACACTGTGGTGGGACACACGGTGAAAACCCATGTTTAGCTAATTTTTGATTACCGAGTCGCTAGCTTGACTCGATTCCCGAATTCATTTGTTCATGGGAAGCAAAGTGGAAGAAACAATCTCCATCGGACTTTCATTCAAGATGTTCGACAAACATTGAAGTACGTGAAAGTTCCACACCGATGAGATAAACATAGAACCGCTCAAAATGATAAATGAAGATGCCGGGATCAAAGATGGTGTCTTCATTCCGAAGGAGTGAAGATGAAGGAAATCACAAGATATTTGAGGAAAGGAAGAAAGGTCTTGATAACAATCAAGATCAATTCTTCATCCTCAAATGTAGACGATCGAGGAAGGGTGAGGTAGTATCATCAATAAGCAAACTCATACGATAGAGTACACCTTCCTCCGAGCTAATATCATCCTCAAGATCAAAATAGAAATGATCATGTTCCGAGGAGATATGTCGTGAGAGAGTTCACCGAGAACTCTTCATGAAGAGAATCATTCACGTGAAGTGAAATTGTGAACTCTTGTTCCATTGTGGGCTCATCACTATCCTCAACCGAGTATCAAAGAGTGGATTCTCACGATTGAAGTGAATTCGAGTCGAATTCAAATAGAGGATTGGTTAAAGTAGCTTTGAATGTTTCGGAATGAGTGATCAACATTCTCTATTGGACTGCTGGGATAAGAAGTGAGTGAACGATCATTATCAATGAGACTTTCGCCCCAGATCGGCTTCAAATCAAAGAGTGGATTGATGTGAGTGAGTTCACCGGAGAACTCCTCAAGAAGATGATCGATCGATTGTGGAAGTGATGCCTCAACGCACTCGATGTTTCTAAAGGAAGCACAATCGTCGCTAAAATCGGAGAAAGTTTCAAATGATCATTTGAACACTCAAGAGGGAAGAAGAATCACACATGTGGTCGGTACCGTGACTCTCTCGGATTGGGACAAGGTTCTCAACACTAGACTTTATGAATTCGTCCGATTCCTTTCGTGAACAAGGTCAAGATGCTCGTCCCCATGTTCGAGAGTGAGTGGGAGCTGGGTGTGATAGCATTGTTTGAGATGAAATCTCAACCGGGATATCAACCGATCGAGGGAGTTGAGAAATATTATCTTTAAAAGGATAAAACTCTCCTCGTCATCATCATAAAGAGCGGCCTTAAGAAATTGGGAACGCCTTAGAGCCGCATGCTCTAGGACTAATAATTCTTCCCTAGATTGGCGGGCCTCTCGCTCTTGGCTAGCAATTCTCCCATGGTCTTTTCACCACTCACTTGATTCTTAAAGTTACTAATCATATCCTCAAGTGTTTTCATTGCGGTTTCAAAATCGTGGAGATTTCTTGAGATAACGGCTCGTGGAGTTTGAACCGATAGTGCTGGAGGTTGGAAATTATCAACTGTGAGAGTCATGATTGTTACAAGGAAATGGATTCCCTATTTGACAATCGAATCGAAATGGGGACCTCCACAGACTACAACAAGAAACTGCTGAGTTTGGACCGGTGAATCATATGGATTTTGGTCGAACCAAAGTTCGAGCATCATTGGAAAACTGCTCATAGACAAACGTGTTTCCGATTGACAATCAAATTCTAGGTGAGGACCTCCACAAAATTCACAAAGCAGTATGTTGATTATATGAAGATGAGTCGGGCCGTGGTGGGTAATTGAAAAATTTGAGGGTCGTTAAATGAGTTCCGATTAGGATCATAATCAAATGAATTCCTCGAACCACGTAACAAACAACCCCGTTATGGATATCATTACCACATTGTACACACGCACACCAACGACATGGTGAACCAAAGAGAGGCTCACCACAACCGACACAAGGAATAAACGATTGCATTTGAGAGTTATGAAGAGGAATCGGTTTATTCAAAGAATCATCAAAACCAACATGGTGATCCGAATGACTATCAAGTCTTGAAGAACATTCGTAAAAATCGGAGGTGGGACAAGTGGTGTGCTCGAGAGCTAGCAATTTCCACCACTCCGCTATGGTCTCCTGCTCGGTTCTTGAGAAACGTGAAGATTAGGCAAGTCATTCTTGCTAATCACCGTGTTTGAACGGGTTCATCGAATCAATTCTAATTCTCGACCTTTTTCATCGGCTTGAATTTGTTCGATTAGATTACGGACTCTATCTTCAAAGAAAGTGTCTTCGTAATCCTCGGTGGGTGCTTGGGGTAGCTCCGACGCTTGAACCGGTTTGTCAAGATTAGAATGTATTTCGTGTTGTGGCGGGTGGTCGAAATAACTTTGAAAAGAATTTTGATGGATAATTCGCACGAATTGCAAAATTCGCTTGAACTAGGCCTCCACACCGCACACACATTTGTGACGATGATGTTGACGATTGTCGACATAAGAATTAAACATATAGAGGATTAAGAAGAGAATCAAATGGTTGAGAGGATACGAAGAATAGAATTAAACCAAGAAAAGAGGGTAAGAGAAATAGAATCAACGAATAAGAGGAATGAGAAGAATATTTTTGGGGTTTTGGATAAGAAAATATAAACATATACGATGGATGGTATGAACAAAGAGTGAATATCCAAATCACTAACTGCTAGACGGAAGATAATCAAGACAACCCCCAAGCCGGGCGCCAAAATTTGATGCGTACAAACGGTCAAGCTAAATCACTCAAGCTCGCCACTTGTGAATGGCGCATCAGAATCGCCTTAAACCGCCAAGCACGAATGCAATGAAGATCTGAGGAGTATAGGGTTTCCCCGGGTCGTTATGTCCCAGCGAGCTATGCAATGGATTATCAAACGTATAGTGATCGAGAGATTTGAACGGGAAAAGGATTTGGAATGATTATAACTACAGGAAAAGCCAACAAATTACAACGGCTTAAATGCAAATTAAAGGAAATTAAAAAGATAAAAAATATTAAATAAACGCTATCACTATATTTAAAAATGATGTTTTTGTTTTTATGATTTAATAAAACTGAATTTAAAAACTACGCGACGTACAAATAAAAATGTGAAACCTACACAATATTAACCCTAAAAATATGAAAATGATATTTTTACAATCCTAATGATAAAAGAAAATATTAAGAAAAAGAAAATTATTTTTATAACTATTAAATTAATTATTATTGATTAAAAACTAATTTTAACTATTTAATACTGATGAGTGCGTATTCACTCATCATTTTAGGTCAAATCTGAGCTGCAAAACATTTAAAAACACTCCGAAAAGCATCAAAATACTGAAAATATCTCAAAATTGTGTTTTATATGTTTCAGATGCAAAATGTTTAAAATCGGATGAAAAAACGAACAAAGTTTGCATAATTGGCGCTTCATCCCCGACTTTCAAAAATTGATGTAAATAGTCCCTGAGCACGTAATTTAAAAAGAAAAGTCACCAAAGGTCCTTTTGAAATCATAAGTTGTCATAATTAGTCCTTTGGTGAAAAAATTTCAAAAGTTTGAGAAATTACAGTTTGATCCCGGGATTTTTAAAAGTGTCAAATTTAATCCTTGGAAATTCAGTTTTGGCAAAAAAGGCCCTTGGAATACTTTGCAGAAATCACATGAATGGTCCTTGGATTTTAGGATGCTACACTTTTGGTCCTTTAAAGTATTACATGTTTGATATCTAATCCTAAACCCAAATAAACAACCAAGGCCCAAAATAATACCGCCTAACCCAATCCAAGAGTCTCGACCCGGCCAACCCACTCATCCCCACCCGTCAATGAATAAACAAAACCACCCAATCCTCGCTTTCTTCACCCCTTCCCGCCCAAAACAAACACACACGTAACACAAGAAGAAAAAATAATAAAAATGTTTTACCTGTGCCTTGTTCCTCCACTTCACAATACCCAGAAGCCCTAGCTTTTACCCGTAAACATCACAACTCCCAAACCCACTACCAATTTTTTCCTCATCCCAACCGCCAAGTCGGGCAATCCCAGCTTCAAAAGGCCCAAGTGGATGGTCAAGATTGCTTCAAAGTGACACCTACTGATGGAGGGTCGAGATTAATTCAAGAAAGCACAAATATGGAGCTTGAAATGCTTGCACTCATGTGAGAAGCACAAGGTTGAAGAGTTTGAAGACCTAGTTTTAGTAGTATAAATAGGAGCTCTTGTAAGCCTTAGAAGGCACCCCTAGTTTTTATTTGAAATCGTTGTTAGTTTTTATGTATTTTGTAACTGCTTTTATTAATGAAAATCCTTTTATCAATCTCTTTAATATTTTAGTTACTTTGTTTATTCAAGTATTAAGTTTAAGTGTTTCTGAGAAATTAAATTTTAGTCAGTGAAGGAAAATGGGGGTCAAAAATTTCTGCAAGGGTGTTTGGATTTGACTCAGACATGGGTCAAAACAGGTTTTACCCACTTTGACCTTACAAGTCAAAGTGGTTTTGAGCTTTCCAATTTGTTGAGTAAGTTTTAAGTTGATTAAAGCCCTTTGGGTAAGTTTTGAAAAGAAAAAAAATGGATTGCTGTTTTAACATTTGTAAGATCAGTAGTGATGGGTAATATTCATGAGCTTATTTGATTAATGATTTGAAGTCCGTGTTTTGTAATATGTGTCTTTCTTGCAACCTTGTCTAACAATCTCACTTTATCTTCACTGGATTCGATCTAAGATAGTTTTAGCTAAGTTTTACCGAACTCAAAATCATCCCTCATTCTTTTTGAACTACATCAAGAAGATATGTCAAAAGCATGCCGATCCTTGTCGATTTTTAAGCTCTAAATGCCTTTTCTTGGACCCCAATTGTTGTTTTTGACTTCTATGCTAGCTTAACTCTGTTTTGCAGTTGATATCTTTCTTGGAAGCTCACTGATAAGCTCTAAACTAAGCTCTAATCAGGCCCCCCAAAGCTTTTGCAGGCCTGCACATTTGCAGTTGCAGGTCACACTTTTTTACTCATAAGCTTATTGGTAGTTTAACCTAGCCTGTTTAAGTTGTTAGATGCTCAGTTAGTACTGTTAGATTAGTTTAGGTTATTGTTAGCTTACTTAGTGCTTATTGCAGCTTATTAGGTCCACTAGCAGTTTGTATTTTGTTTGATTAGTCACATCAGTTAGCTTAGGATTTCCTTAGTAAACTGCTTATCTTCCCTTAGGTATAGCTTATTTCCTGTAGACTTAGTTTAATTTAGTTATTAATTGTACCGGTAGCTTATTTAGTTGAACTCTTGCTTATCCACAAAAACAGCTTAAAGAGTGTTTGGAATTTGGCTTAACAGGTGTTTGTTTGCATAATCGCTCAATATATGAGCAATAAGCCCAAACCGCTTATTGCTATCTTTTCATAAGTTTCATTTTCACAAAAAGTGTTTAGCTTAGTCTTGTTTACAAGTTTCAAAAGGAAAACAACAAAAGAGTGGATTTGTTTGGTTTGAATCTGTCAAAAAGGGTGTGTTTGTTTCTGTCCAATCTGAGGTCAATAAGCTGTTCTTATAAGCTTATTGTTACCTTTTCAAAAGTCAAGTTTTTATAAAAGTCCTTTGTTTTTATCTTAACTTTAGTTTCCAAAAAGAAAAAGTTGAAAAAAAAATAGTTCACAAAAAAAACTGACAGTGGTGGGACTCGAACCCAAACCACTCAGCTCACAAACACACACTCTACCATTGCGCCCTTGGGACTTGTCTCGTTTTAACTTGCACAAACTAACCATTTAAAGTACCTTAGGCAGTTTAGCTTATAAGCCTTCTTGGCTTATTTCGTGCTTATTTTCCATAGTACCTTCTACCTTTTTTAATTTTCTCATAATCAGTATTAGTCTAAGTACTTTTCTGTAAATTTTCAGATTTTTCTATAATGGTTTAGTATTTTTTATCATTTAATTAGTGTAAAATCGTTTTTAATTCGTAGTAATTAATTTAAAAATCTAAAAAATATTCCGCTTTTTCCTAAAATTATTTTTAGTCGAATAGATCGTAGGAAAATTGGTTTCACACCCGTAGCCCTTAAATTTCATAATTTTTACGCTTATGGCTCGGGTTGTTTTACTGCTTTTACGCTTTTTATGCTTTAGCACCCTAGACTTAGTGTAGCTTAGTTTTATCATTCCTTAGGTTTAGTTTTAGTTTATTTTTAGTTATTTAGGGTTCCCTTGCCTTAATTACTTTCCCGTTAATTTAATTGTAGAATACGTAATCAAATCCAAATCATTTATAATCCAATTCAAGTTCAAATCACGAAACTCAACGAATCCTTCCATTCACACCTCGTTGGGACACGACCCGGGGAAATCACTTCCCGGTATCACTTTTATCACACCCGTGAGGTTTGGCACGTTGACCTTTTTCCTAAAGAGTTGATTTGTCGAATTTTACGGTTATTTTGATATACGTTGATATTTGTGTTTTCACACACTCACTTCACCCGAATCAAATACTAACCTAAAATGAAAGAAAATATGAAATAAGGCTTGAAAAATAAAATTATGAATTGGAAAAGTCTAAAATATCAAAAGAGAATTTTCAAAACTATTTTTGTAATTTTTTGATTAATTTCTATTTTCTATGAATTTAATACTATTTAAATCTAATTTAAATTATGAAAATACCAAATAAAAGGGGAAAATAGGAAAAATATTTTTATGCTTTTATATTTATCTTAATCTATTAAAATTGAAAAATTAATTTTGGAACTTTTCTTAATTAATTGCAATTAAAGCTATTTAAAATGATTAAAACCGATTTTAATAAAGAAAAATAGTGAACAAAGGACTAAAAATTGTGAAAATTTCAGGAAATTCTAAAATATTATTCTAAAGCTGAGAAAAATATAAAAACTTGGGCTTATGTGGAAGAAAATGCAACTGATGTGTAAACTGCTTATTAATAAGCCATTGAAAATAAGCTAAAGAGTAAGTTAAGCTACCAAACTATAACTGAGGCTAATGTAGGCTGAGATAAGCTAATAGCAACTAATGCAAGCTACTCCTAACTCCTAATAAGCAGATGACCAAGAATTTAAGCTAAATGCTAATTCAACAAAAGTGTGACCTGACCCCACTGTTTAAGCAGTTGTAACTGCTTATTTAATAAGTTTAAGGGAAAACCAAAAGTGTGGGATTCAAGCCCACCAACCAGAGATCTCTTATCCAAAATTACAGCTTATGAGGATTAAAATTGAAGAAATAGAGATCAAAACAAAAACTGGCTAATTGGGACAGGGTGACTGATGTGCAGCAAACAGAAAACTGGTACCCTAGTTTAAGCTACTGTAACTGCTTATTTAATAAGCTAAAGAGAAAAGAAAAAGTGGATAACAGTAGACCACCTAGCAGACTATACCTAAACCAAAAATCAGATCCTAATTATTCAAAATGAGCACAATGCGATTCTTGCAAATTCGCAAAAACCAAGGTTGACATGCTTTTGACTTTGGAAAACAGATTTAAAGTTTGACTTATTTGAGATTATGAGCTCATCGAATTTGATTGAAACCGATGTGAATAGATGAAATACAACTAATGTAAGCTAACTTATCACTAAATCGCCTATATTCAAAAGTCGACCAACCGATTCAAACCGATGAAGAATTGAGAACGATTAAGAGTAATGTTGACTATTGATGCAGCAAGCACAAATCAATGATGATAAGAGTATAAACAACTATGGCAAACCTAAATCACCGAGCTCCTTTTATATTTTCACCTCTAGCTCATTTTAAATCTCGATCCAAACACACCTTTAAAACAAGTTTTGCAAACTAAAACTAAGATAGACTCTGAACAAGCATAGATTATGATCACACTAACTTGATATAACTTAAATAATACTATTAGAACAGGTTTTAATAGATTATAACTAAAAATACTGATTATGCTAAGAAACTTGAAAATCACTTACAAAGGTCCAAAGCCACTATGGCTTGCCAACAGTGAACCAATGGACCACTAACCTATCCAAACCCTACCCTAGCTCAATATCAACCCAATTCCATGGCTGCTTCACCCATTGACCAAATCTGCATCATATTTGCCCCGTTTGACTTTTGTTGACCAAGATACAAAGTGGTTTGAAACTTGACTTTAAGCTTGTAAAAAGTTATGAAAAGCTTATATAAGCTTATTAAAACTGATAAACAAGCTGTATGAAGCTTGGGTTTATGAAATGAAACTTGAATTTTTAACAGTAAGCACATAAACATGAAACTGAAGGAAACTTGAAATTAATGATTAAAACTGGAAATGTAACCTGAGTTCAACACTTAAGAATAAAATTTTACAACTTTTGAATTAAACTAAGCTAGTACTAAGAAAAACGACATAAGATAAAATTAAAACTAAAAATCTACTCTTTGCTTGCTTCTCTTCCTTCTCTTTATAGCCAATCTCTTTCTCTCTATTCGATTGATTCCCACTTCTTTCCCAGCCATTGGATGGCTTTGAACTGATCCTAGCCATTAAAACGAATTTTGGCGCCAAAATGAGCATTTGACAACTGGGGTTGAGTGAGGAGGGGGGAGATGCAATTAATGCTCCTTGGAAGTTAGTTGAGGTGGGGGGACATGGTTGAGTGGAAGAGAGGAGGGGGGATGGGATATTGCTTAGTTGCATAGAAGCAGTTGGGAGGGTAGACTTTGGCGGGTTGGGATTTTTGACCAAGGTTTGACCAGTGGGTAATAATAGAAGGGGGGTTCACAATTCATTATGACAGGGGTTCAAGGTCTAGGCAGGGGTCCAAATGGGTTTAAGGGTTTAATATTGTAGGGCCTTAGTGTAAAATCGAAAATCAAGGGACCATTGTCGCCAATTCGTAAAAGTTGATCCAAGGGTTGAAAGTGACAATCTCAAAAGTATAAGGGCCAAACTTGCCATTTTGCAATTTTCAGGGTCATTTTTGCCAAATTTCAAAGTTCGAGGACCAAACTTGTAATTTTCTCAAACTTTTGACATTTTTCACCAAAGGACTAAATTTGACAACTTTTGATTTTAAAAGGACCTTTGGTGACTTTTCTTTTGAAATTTTGACTCGTGGACTATTTTTGACAATTTTAGAAACTGGGGACCTAAACGCCAATTATGCAAACTTTGCTCATTTTTCATCCGATTTTAAACATTTTGCATCCGAAACATATAAAATGCGATTTTGGAATATTTTCAAGATTTTGATGCATATCCGAGCATTTTAAACGTTTTCGAGCTCAGATTGACTAAAATGATGAGTATTTACACACTCATCAATCCCCACACTAAACTATTGCTAGTCCCTAGCAATATTTTGAGAAAAACTTAATGGATTTGAATCTCTTTACCAAAAGCCATTACTCGAGTAGCCAAATGTTTTAGTTCAAGTAAGAACCTTGGTACACTGATAACCATGTGATTTTGAGCAAACCACCAGCTTTCAACGGATTTGATTTTGTCTTTACCAGAAGCCGTTTGCTCTGGACTAGCCAACTCTTAGATAAATTAGCAATATTATCTTTGGTGAGCTGATTACCAATTATGGATGAAAGAGGAATTGTTATCAGAAACAAGGCTAGGCTTTTGGCTCAAGGATAATGTACTCCAAGTGTTTTAATCTTTTCAATTCGGGTCAAATTAGTGTTAGAGTAATAAAAACTCAAGTGTAGGGATGTGTCTATAAATCCCTATCATTTTGATGTACCGTAGAGGATGGTAGAGTAAAAGTGTATGCAAAAAAAAAAAAAAAAAAAAAAATCGAAAAAAAAAAAAAAAAAAAAAAAACCATACGGCTACCATCCTACATCTATCTTTTAAATTATGTTTGTTTATTTTCGTTGCTTAGAGTTTTAGAGTGTCGAGTCTTGGCTTAGCAACGCCATTCTTCAGATACTTGCAACATAGAGATTTTGACTATCCACCACTATATAGCCTATCCCACCAAACCCTTATTTCCTACCGTAAGCCTAACGTTACAACCCTTTAAAGACCTCTTTGATAGTCTTTCCTAGGTGCTTACGCCAAAGCGATGGAGGTTTGATCTATTCTCAAGCCTATGGTAATCTATGTACTAGGACCGGTTAATGAGTGTTTATCTTCCATTTCCGATTTGTTATATTTCATATATACACCGAGAGAGATGTGAGTATCCAAACACCCCATGTGAGGTGCTAGTATGTAATTTCCGTGCTTGTTATGACTTTTATGGGCTTATATGTGTTGTGGACCGCTTTGAATGGATGCTTCATGACCCCTAACTTATAAATTAATTGGCTAAAAGCACATTTGCTTGAGGACAAGCAAATACCAAGTGTAGGGATATTTGATAAGGTTTTAAAAGGTACCTTTTGAGGGGTCATTTAAGCCCTTATTCGATCACTTCAGTATCCGTTATTGCTTAATATCGCTCCTTTTCACTTTTAGGTCTCTTGAAGGCAAAATGCTGGAATGATGCTTATTTGGACGAAAAGCGCGAATATACGAAGAAAATGGCCAAAGTCGAATCGAGACACTCAAAGTCATTGAAACATAAGGCGACGCGGCCATCAGATATCCGCGACGCCGTCGGAAGGAATTTTGCGACGGGTCGAGGCGAAATTGCATGTTTTCGCGGACGACGCCAGTTCTAAAGGAGTAGGCCGTCGTTACTCGGGACGGCCTAGATGCGCCAAGACGGCGCCGAGTCAAGGGACGGCGCACACAAATATAAGGTGACGCCGCCGAAAGGTTTACGTGGCCAAGACGAAACCCTAATGACGGCGACACGACGCGCCACGAAACATAAGGTGACGCGTCGCAGATGTAATCTTATATATAGAATCCGAATTTTTCGCTTTTGTGTGTAGTCTTTGGAGTAAAACCTAAAACCGAACCAAGGCTTTCTTGTGCAAGATTTTAGGTTCTAAACCCTATTATACATCAAGATAAGTATTTACTTCATTAATTTAATTATGTCTTTGATTATTTGTGTGTATGCTTGCATGTTCTCCATGTCCCGCTAATTTATTTGTGTGTTTGCTTAGGAATATGAAACTTAATTATTGAATATTGATTGGTTGATACTTATCTTAGTTGACTAATGATCTAGAGTGCGCTAGATTATTCGTTGTGTACTTAATGCTTGAAATTTCTTTGTGAACTTTAGAATATAATTATCTAGGTAATTGTAGGATAAAGTATTCAAGGACAACCGTAGAGTAGGCGCCTATAAATCACTAGAGGATTTGTAAACAAGACCCTTTGGTAATTTCAAAGAGTTAGGAAATAAGCACGCCCTATAGCCTTAGAATCACAACGCAACTAGGAATAAGGACGTGACAAATCAACCATCAATAGGAGATAATTAAGGAGTAGTAAAACCTAAGTAAACACATCTTTAAACTATCATACGAGTACACATCAATTAGACATAGACTATCACAACCTTAGCTTAGATAATTAGATAATAGTAGAGTAATCGGTAGCAATACCAACCCCCAAATCCAATACCCGAGATTCGACTTTTCCATTTCTAAAAATATAAAAGATAAAAATAATCTTCCTCAACCTCAACCTTAGCGTAGTAACTTCTCACTAGCATTCCTATTCCCCAGAGAACGATATCAATACCCGTGGCTTACCCTAATTACTACACTACAACGATTAGGTTCATCGCCTAGGTGTTATAAAACTTGCTCAAGAAAAGGAAGTTTCCTTGACCCCGAACGACGCGTGTAGCGTTATCAAGTTTTTGGCGCCACGCCGGGAATAGAATAGCTAGTTAGTAGTCCACCTCGCTTAGGTTTCTTTGCTTGATTCCTATCAAGTAAATTTTTTCTTTTTATTAGCTTCCTTGTAGTCTATCCCCTTCTTTGTGTTTGTGTTCAGAAACCATTTTCATTTGTCACTATGGCAAGTGAAGTAGCATTTGAATCATTAACAAATGAGGAACAATTGAATTTCACAAGTTGGTTTGGTTTTTATTGTTCTAATGAATTTGTGAGTGAACTTAGAGATATCCAAAAGAATAAGGGTGTAAGATTGGATGGATTTGATATATTTTGTGTTTGTGTGGCTTCTATTCAACGATCGTTGTCAAGATCAACTCCTTTTAGTGACACCATCTTTAGAATTTTTCTAAAAACCTCCTATGCATAAACCTTCGCTTGTTACAACTTGAGGAAATGGATAAGAAGGATTTATCTAACCTTAGGAATCATGATCAAAAGACCTAGTTTTTAAGAACATGAAACCTAAACCCAAACAAGATTGTGAGATGGTTGAAGCTAAAATACCTAGTTGCATGTGTGGGATAGATTTCAAACATTTAGGAGATCTAGATATAATGGAGAAAAGGTGGAAACCCAAGCCCACAAGCCCTACCATCACTGAGGAACACACATCACCTATAACTTACCCTAAGAAGTAGAAGAGACTATAGGAGCCCCAATTGATAGAGAACCTTGGACCAAACGCCACTAGAGAATGTAGGTTTAGATGCTTGTTGTCATGACCTCTCTTAGTCCTAGGGAAGTTCCTAATTTTGATGAACCGAGCCTCAACCAAAAACCTTACCCAATGTTCCGCCTTTAGATGTGAATCTTGAATTGAATTAGCCCCAATCCACCCATCAAAATAGATAGTCCGGTAGTTGCTTGATAAAGGTGGTAGATTCTAGGCCATGTAGAGTGGAAGCTAATATAGGAGTAACCCATGACCTTACACACTTATATCACCCATTCATGGTTGATAACAAGAAACACTATGGGTTTAAACCGGTTTATTAGGTCAAGATGGATCCTTAACTAAGAATCTTTTGAAGTTGATAGAAGATGATCCATTTTAGGAGAGAGATTTGATTCTCTCGCTACACCAATAGACTTAGGTAAGGTTATAATGAATGGAGCACACCTTTGAGCATATAAATCACCCATCACCTCTCCTCACGTAGCAAATTTCCACCCTAAGGGTGTGTATTGCTACTATCACCCGCACTTAAACTTAAGTGTAGGAAAACTTCCCTTTATCCGTTAAATAAGGGTAGAGTCGCTCGTGACTCGAACAAAACAAGCGCTTCGGGAGGCAACCCATGTGTATTTGTTTTTCATTTTCATTTGTGTGTCGATATCTTTTATTAATTGTTTATTCTCATGTTTGAATTTGTAAAATGCTTTATTTTGTTTTTAACCTCGCCTTAATTACATATAAAGGTATTTTACATAAGGGATAAGTGTAGGAGGATTACACACGCTTTCAAAAGAAACGTGAACATGAGAATAACAATTAACTAAAAGATATATATGTTTGTTTGTTCGAGTCAAATGCTTGTATCGAGTCATAATGGATGTTTTGCGTAAGTTTTTCCAGATTCTAAAGATGCAAATTTTCCGAATTTTTCCGTAAAATCGCACCGCTTTTTGTCAGATAACCGACGGCGTCAGATTGCAAACCGACGCCGCCAGAAGGAATAAAACATCACCTTACTTTTTCTCGTTTTCGAGCTACTTGTAAAATTTTGGAATTTTCCGATCTTAACTTTCAAAACAAATTTGTAAACATCCATTCCACAAGCATTATATCCTAGTTTAAATCGAGTCTTATGTATATTATTACCGCCGATTTTACGCGAAGGTTTCGCTTTGTTTTCTTCTAGTGTGCGTGTTTAGTTTGTCAAGAAGAAGTTACACAAGTTTGGAAGGAGCCTTTCACGCAAAAACTCTTCTTGGAAAAGATTTAACCACCACTTTTACGGATCCTACCGAGCTAATCGGGAGTATTAGTTTTTTCGCTTTTAATTACCTTCTATTATCATAACTTTGATATTTTCGGGAACATTGGGGACAATGTTCGCTTTAAATGTAGGAGGGAAAATAAACGGAACTTTGAAACTATGCTTATCCTTGACTATTTGCTTTGTCCAAGTGTATTTGTGTAATAAACCATGAGAAAATGTAGGTTAGGGTAATTTTAGCCAAATTTAAAATTTTTTCATGACGATAAGAGTGGGCCATTAGTCTTAACAAAAGCGCCTCATGGATAGGAAGTTGCATGACTAGCACAAAAACCCTTACCACCTAAATTCCACCCAAAATGCGAGGATCGCCTTAGATTAGTAGGAATTAAAGCATTCATCTTTAATGCTTAGAGTGTGAACCGTAGTATATTAGATTCTAGAACTTGTTTTGTGATGCATTCCGAGATCGCTAGTGAGACTACACTTGTGTAGTTAGGAATAACTAAATGATAAGAGGCATTAGGATAAACCCTTGTTTGATACCGTAATATAATTACTTCTTCCATATCGGTTGAGTAATTCCCCACACCCTTTGCGTTGTACTCATCTTTAGTACACGATACCCTAGTTAACCCCTCGAGCCTATCCTTTTCGCGGTTCTCGTGATGTTTCGGTTTTTCCGAATATCAATGAAGAGCATTGTTTACACCCCACCCCAAATATACACCCAAATCGCTTTAGCCTACCTTTATTGCACTCACTTTTAGTGCAATTTATGTTATCACCCAAAACCCTTAGTTCAATTATCCGTTGCTTGCATGAGTTGCTAAGTCGAGTCATATCCTTTGTATACGCTTTGGGATGATTGGGATTCATGGAAAAGTTAAAGTTTATGAAATATAGGAAGAGAACGTTAAACTCAAATTCCCTTTGTTTGCATAATAATGTACTCCAAGTGTTTTGATCTTTTCAATTCGGGTCAAATTAGTGTTAGAGTAATAAAAAACTCAAGTGTAGGGATGTGTCTATAAATCCCTATCATTTTGATGTACCGTAGAGGATGGTAGAGTAAAAGTGTATGAAAAAAAAAAAAAAAAAAAAAAAAAAAAAAAAAAAAAAAAAAAAAAAAAAAAAAAAAAAAAAAAAAAAAAAAAAAAAAAAAAAAACCATACGGGCTACCATCCTACATCTATCTTTTAAATTATGTTTGTTTATTTTCGTTGCCTAGAGTTTTAGAGTGTCGAGTCTTGGCTTAGCAACGCCATTCTTCAGATACTTGCAACATAGAGATTTTTGACTATCCACCACTATATAGCCTATCCCACCAAACCCTTCATTTCCTACCGTAAGCCTAACATTACAACCCTTTAAAAGACCTCTTTGATAGTCTTTCCTAGGTGCTTACGCCAAAGCGACGGAGGTTTGATCTATTCTCAAGCCTATGGTAATCTATGTACTAGGACCGTTAATGAGTGTTTATCTTCCATTTCGATTTGTTATATTTCATATATACACCCGAGAGAGATGCGAGTATCCAAACACCCCATGTGAGGTGCTAGTATGTACTCCGTGCTTGTTATGACTTTTATGGGCTTATATGTGTTGTGGACCGCTTTGAATGGATGCTTCATGACCCCTAACTTATAAATTAATTGGTTAAAGCACATTTGCTTGAGGACAAGCAAATACCAAGTGTAGGGATATTTGATAAGGTTTTAAAAGGTACCTTTTGAGGGTCATTTAAGCCCTTATTCGATCACTTTGTATCCGTTATTGCTTAATATCGCTCCTTTTCACTTTTAGGTCTCTTGAAGGCAAAATGTTGGAATGATGCTTATTTGGACGAAAAGGCGCGAATATACGAAGAAAATGGCCAAAGTCGAATCGAGACACTCAAAGTCATTGAAACATAAGGCGACGGCGCCATCAAGATATCCGCGACGCCGCCGGAAGGAATTTTGCGACGGGTCGAGGCTAAATTGCATGTTTTCGCGGACGACGCCAGTTCTAAAGGAGTAGGCCGTCGTTACTCGGGACGGCCTAGATGCGCCAAGACGGCGCCGAGTCAAGGGACGGCACACACAATATAGGTGACGCCGCCGAAAGGTTTACGTGGCCAAGACGAAACCCTAATGACGGCGACACGACGGCGCCACGAAACATAAGGTGACGCCGCAGCAGATGTAATCTTATATATAGAATCCGAATTTTTCGCTTTTGTGTGTAGTCTTTGGAGTAAAACCTAAACCGAACCAAGGCTTTCTTGTGCAGATTTTAGGTTCTAAACCCTATTATACATCAAGATAAGTATTTACTTCATTAATTTAATTATGTCTTTGATTATTTGTGTGTATGCTTGCATGTTCTCCATGTCCCGCTAATTTATTTGTGTGTTTGCTTAGGAATATGAAACTTAATTATTGAATATTGATTGGTTGATACTTATCTTAGTTGACTAATGATCTAGAGTGCGCTAGATTATTCGTTGTGTACTTAATGCTTGAAATTTCTTTGTGAACTTTAGAATATAATTATCTAGGTAATTGTAGGATAAAGTATTCAAGGACAACCGTAGAGTAGGCGCCTATAAATCACTAGAGGATTTGTAAACAAGACCCTTTGGTAATTTCAAAGAGTTAGGAAATAAGCACGCCCTATAGCCTTAGAATCACAACGCAACTAGGAATAAGGACGTGACAAATCAACCATCAATAGGAGATAATTAAGGAGTAGTAAAACCTAAGTAAACACATCTTTAAACTATCATACGAGTACACATCAATTAGACATAGACTATCACAACCTTAGCTTAGATAATTAGATAATAGTAGAGTAATCGGTAGCAATACCAACCCCCAAATCCAATACCCGAGATTCGTACTCTTTCCAATTTCTAAAAATATAAAAGATAAAAATAATCTTCCTCAACCTCAACCTTAGCGTAGTAACTTCTCACTAGCATTCCTATTCCCCAGAGAACGATATCAATACCCGTGGCTTACCCTAATTACTACACTACAACGATTAGGTTCATCGCCTAGGGTGTTATAAAACTTGCTCAAGAAAAGGAAGTTTCCTTGACCCCGAACGACGCGGACTACTTGTGATTGGTCATTGGTTAAAACTTTGGTTGAAGAACTTTACCGCCGCTTCGTTCTTATATATCGCTATCTCGTTTGAATCTGATTGTTCGATCGATATAAAACTACTAAGGATTTCAGGTATTGTATCGTACTTCAATGATCAACTATAGCTCATCACAAGAAAAAGATTTACTTGGAGGATGATATTCTTCTAAGGTTTTGAAGGGATGCAAATCTTACTCGATTTCTTTGGTCTTACATGTTACTCGATAAGATGAATTTGCTGCTGTGATTAGTCGCTATCTACTGCTAGTACATTTTTTTTGTACTGCTCATTCATACATTCGTTTGACATGTTCTTTTCATTGGTTTTTGATTGGACCATGAGGCTTGATATGTTTGACTACTGGATGTAATCTTTTGCATGCTATATGTCTTCATACGTGAGTATTATTATAAGATTTGTATCTTTATTCATAAAGAGGGTTAATGAATTGCCTAAGGAGGAGTAGCAATGGAGCACTTTGATTGGCTGGTTGGAATAGTGGATCTCAAACAAAATATAAAAGATTTATTATTTTGGTTATGTGAGATGAGTTAGTATATTCTGATGTTGAAGGAATGTTTATGAGATTTATGTGGTGAATAAATTTTTGAGAGAACAAAAGTTGCATACCACGAGAGTAACAGAAAAGGAGAGGTAGAAAAGCTTGGAGAAAATATTACGAGACGAAAGTACTGCTTGGACGACGAAAGTACTGCTGGAACACGCAAACTACTGCTATCCTTTCACAAAGTACTGCTGCGTGTCGAAGGTACTGCCGCGTATATAGAGTTTCTGTTGTCAAGAATGGAAAGTACTTCTCGACAAAGTTAAGAGTGTGGGTAAAGTTAGTCCGTTTGCTTTTGATGTGTTATACACGAATTTGATCTGATTATACGCATCATATTTAGTTGTTATGTGGACCTACGCATCAACCCTATCACGTCGGATTGAATAAATATTGATCTATATATTTTGGTATATGGGACTATCACGTGATGTTATTGGTCGGTATTATTGTCTTGATATGTGATCATGTGGGTCTAGATCGAATAGAAGGAATATTGGTGAAGATTTGATTAATGTGTTCATTGATTCTTGTACACGTGATTGTGATTGATTCACATGTGAGATGGGACGTTACATAGTCATTTGCTACATCACGAGACTATCTAAGTTTTAAGGTTGGATGTAGGGTCACTGTCATGTATCACATCGCTCAAACAGAACCAATGAGATAATATCATTGGCTACACACACATGAGGTTATTTGTATACACACACACGAGATTGGAAGATTGGTAAAGGCGCTTATCATGTTCGTGGGAAGATATGGATTTATTCACATGGTTTCTACCGGTTACTCTTTGAACTATTCTTCATGTTACTACTACTTGGTTTCAAATGCGATTATAGTCATCTTTATTAGTATTTTGAGACGACTATGTTCTTCATGGTTGGAACTACAACGATTTGTGATCATGGTGGTTAGGTATTCGACAAGTTCTTATGGTTATTTACATGCATCATTCGAGGGAAGGTTTTATTACTACTTGTTGGTATTTATACTCGGTTCGATTTCTTTTGCCTTAATTTCATTTTTAGCAAGCTTTTGGTGATCTTCATGGCGGGTATCTTGAGGCATTAGAAGGATGGATTAGTCGATGATATTGGTTTATGGTGGTTGGAATCAAAGTTGCTTCTACTTAGCGCCCCTAGTGGATTATGACAAAAAGGGAAGAAGGCATTACATAGAAGATTTGCAACTTGAAGATCCTTGATATTGCATGTTTAAGGGAAGTCGACATGTTTCATGACATCTTAACTTCGTGGGAAGTTCGTGTTATTTGGTTTTGTCATTATCAACTAGGGAAGATTGTTGGGAATTATGATTGAGTTGATATGACAAAAGTATGAAACGTGAAGGACTTATGAAGACAAAGAAAGATAAGGGACCTAATTGTTAAAGAAATATTTATTATTTAGTCCCTAGTAGTATTTGTAACCCTAGATTCTCTATTATATAAAGAGATACAGGGAATTAGGTTTTAGTGTGTCAAGATGTGAACACCATTAGCAAAGTGTGTGTGTGTAACCTAGGCGTAGTGTATAAACCCCTAGGGATAGTTAGTTAGTTAGTCGATTAGCATATTAGTAGTTATTGTTTAGTAGAGGAGATGATGACGAAGAACCTTTAGCAATAACATTGATGTTCTTATTATTCCGATGTGCATTCATGTTATTAGTCTTTGTTATTGATCCCTAGTCGAGCTTATAAACGATCTTATCAATTGGTATCGAGCGGGAGCTCTTGATATAGGGATCACAAGGTTTTTCAAGAAAAGGTAAAATTTGAATATGGAAAAATTTTGTAATACTTCGCAAAGACTGCTTTCAAGAGGGCATAACTTTTATTGAACCGCTGGATCGAGCTACAATTTTGCCGGTGCATCTCAAGATATCCGTCTAAGGTTTCACCGAGGGATTGTCAATTCGTTCTCAATCAAAAGTTATAGGTCGTCAAAGTCTCACTGCAAACCGAAATTTTTTCGTAAGGTTACTACAAAGACGCTTTGAAACAATCATAACTTTTTCGTTAACTGCTGGATCGTGACGAAATTTTAGGTGGACGTTCTCTATATATTAATCTAACTTTTCACCAAGGGATCGTCAATTGGAGGTTTCGTGAGAACATTATAGGGTGTCAAGTCTCTGCTGCAGAGGAGTTTTTAAAAGTCGAATTTTAGGGTTTAAGATATATGAAGACGCTCATGTTCATGTGTCACGATTTCTTTATGTTGCCACAATCACTATTCAGATTTAGGGTTTCTTGTTTAGTGTTTATCAAGGATTAAAGTTGCATGAAACCCTAACTAGAAGTTATTGCATTAATGATATATGGACGGTGGTTTTAGTTTTAGTATATGGGACGGTTATTTTGGCCAATCAAAGATTGGTAGTATTCTTTTCGCATGGGATCACGTGACGGACCGAGGTTACCGGTTTGAAGATTGGAACTTATTGAAAATGATTTTGGATACATGCTTTGAAGGATGTAAATCACATCACATCACACGGGTCGGTGGTATATCCTTATTCTCAATTTAGGGGTTAGAAAAGTATTAATATATTCGTTTTTTTGCAAGCCCCCACGTAAACGATTATAAAATATATTATGTGGCTTTGTTTGCTTGAGCATGGTTTATTCGTGGTGCTACATTGGTTTTAGTTTCACATGTCGTTTTATGATAGTATAGATGGGACACAAAATTGAGATTCTTTTCTAATTGGTGAAGTGGAGACGACAAGATAAAGGAGACAACAAGCGCTTATGGTTGGCGATGGTAATGGATTCTTTATTAGGAGTTTTTAAATCTATTTAGATGATTATCATAGTTTGGTCGAAAGAGGTGATAACATTGGTTGGTTTGATATAAGTGGATGGAAAAGTGCATGATATTGTTGACCATGGTTATGGTTAAAATTGGTTTATACTTTTATTATTATAATCGATTGGTAGCTACGTGGTACTTGGTTGGTGAGTGATAAAGTATTAACTCGGTTTTATATTTGTCTATACATTGGACGATGGTACAAGCAAGATAGTGAGTCGGTTTAGTTGGAGATTACATGCTAATTGTTGTTGCATGCATTGGATGATTCATTAATAATTCCTTCGATCGATTTTTAAGATTGGTGATTATGTGCATGAGAATGAATGGCTACATGGGATGGTGATGATGAACGAATATTGATTGTATTTAATTGGTAGTCAAATGTTCAAGCCGATTAGGAGCGTGTCTTAAACTTGTTACTTAGGATGTTATGGATTTTATAGGATGTCGAGCGATTATGTGATGGTCGCAAGATTGTATTGCTTAGTTTTTCCAATAAATTAGTTTCTATTGCTAGCATTCATCGATATCGGATGATACATGATTTTTGGTTCTTGAATAGTTTTGGAATTGAGGTGAAGTTGAGCATAATAACTGTTATGGATTTTTGGCGACACACACAGAGATTGGTTCACACACAAAGTTATTGGAAGTTGTTCTTACAAGTGTTAAAAGCTCGAATGGATTTATTGCATAATTGATTACGAAGACGATTATTTATCACTTTTGAAGGTGAAGTGGAATTACTTGGATACGTGTTTTATCATATCTTAAAAGGATCATAGCTACTTTTAAGGTAACTTGTTTGTGCTTTAATGATTATGACAAAGAATTGACATAACACTTAAAGGAGTGACGTTATTGTGCTCAGTGATTATCGTCAAGAGATTGAGGTCTCCCTATACATAGGTATATGTTCAATGTCATCTATAGTGCAAGATATAAGATACAAGTTTGGGTTATTTTACTTCTTCATCAAGTTCGTTATATTTGGTTTTCTTCACAAGTGATCATCACAAGGAGAAGTGTTTGATTTGAAGAATCATTTGATGTTCATGCACCACTCAAGGGGAAGTGTTTGATTTTACTATTGTTGATCATTATTACTACGCTAGTTGGAGTTTTCTATCGTTTTGGATTCATTTTAGTAAGCATTTTGGTGTTCTTCATGGAGGGCAACCAAACATTGGACGGCTTAGATTGGAAGTATGATATTGGTTCGTGGTGGTCAAGATCATTATTTGCATACGCTCCTATTTGGATAATAACAAAAGGGGAAGAGATGTTTGAGTGGCATGGCATGGATTAAGGGAAGACAAAGGAAGACATACTTGTTTCATTCATGGTGAGATCCCCGATCTCAATTCTCTACTGCCTAGGGAAGTTCGTTTCAAGAATGGTTTTGTCATTATCAACTAGGGAAGATTGTTGGGAGTTATACGCTTGAGTTGATAAGACAAAAAGAATGAAACAAGAGGGACTTAATACGACAAGAAGGAAACCTACAAAAGATGGAAGGACTTGCTTGCAAAAGAAGTTTTATTTATTAGTCCTTTGTAGTATTTTGTAAACCCTAATCCTCTAGTTTATAAAGAGGACATAGGTGTAGGTTTAATAATTATGTCTTCCATAATGTAGTCGACTAAAGGTATATGTGTGTGTCCTAGGCGATAGTCTTGTAAACGCCTAGGTTATTAGTTTAGTTAGTAGTTTAGTTATCTAGACGTGTTCCTATAAACGCCTAAGATTAGTTAGTGTTAGTGATGAAAACCTTGTTCAATAACAAAGAATTGATTAGTTTATTCATTGTGCATGTTATTAGTCTTTGTTATTGATCCCTAGTCGAGCTTATAAACGATCTTATCACTTGCTTGGTTCATCATCATCAAGAAACTCTTCGAACCTCGCAAAATCATAAGTAGATGTACCAGAGAGATAGGTACATAGTTCATAGTATGGGTTAGAGTATCAAGATCAAACAGCTTTTCTCGACCAGCCTTTGACATTCACTTTGTTTTCTAGGAACTCAACATGCGATTTTCTTCAATCTTTGGGTTCTCAAGTTAAATACTCTAAAAGCTTTACTAACCATGGAATACCCAACAAAATACCCTTCATCGATTTTCCTTCAAATTTGCCCGATAATCTATGGTATTGAGAATAGTGACATGACATCCAAATGGTCTCATGAAGTCTAGGATAGGGGTCTACCTCTAAATAACTCATAAGGTGTCTTGTTCTTTGTTTTCACTACTAAAACCCTATTTTGTACATAACAAGTGTTAATCGCTTCACCCAAAAGTGACGGCAATTTTGAATCTGCCAACATGGTTCTAGCAGCCTATATTAGTGTCCTATTTCTCCTCTCAGCAACACCATTTTGTTGAGGAGTTCTAGCTACACTAAATTCCCTTTTAATACCTTTATCCCTGCAAAAATCATCCATAACTCTATTCTTAAACTCTGTCCCATTGTCGCACCTAATAATTTTAACTTTCATATCATCTTGGTTTTCTACTTCAGCAATGAAGGTCTTAAGGATGCCAGTAGTTTCATCCTTGGTTCTAAGAAAGAAAACCCGTGTAAACATGCCGAAATCATCAGTCACAACAAGAAAATATTTCTTAAGATTTAAGCTGCTCACAGAAGTAGGACCAAACAAGTCCATATGTAGCATATGAAGTGGGTGAGCAATAGAGTTAACCAACTTTGACCTGCAAGAAGCTCTGTGTTGTTTTCCTTTAAGACATGCAACACAGGTTTGATCATTTTCAAATCTTTTCTGAGGCAAGCCTCTTACCAAACCATCTTTTACTATCTTATTTATGGTTTTGAAATTAATATGACCAAGTCTTCTATGCCATAACATGGATTCATTCACTGTGGCCTTTGCAAGCAAGCAATCATAGTCATCTTTAGCAACAATGTTATTCATATCAAAGCTATATAAGTTGCCTTTTCTAGGAATCTTAAGAAGAATCTGACTTTCATCAGGCATCTTAAAATCCTTAGAGAGGACAAAACACATATCTTCAAGAAAAAGAACATTGTTTTTCTTGTCACACATTTGTGACACACTAAAAGATTATACTTAAGCTCTTTTACATAGTACATTGTGTTCAAAATCCAAGTTACCGCTTTGATGACCCTTTACCAAGAACTTTTCCATTAACTCCACCTCCAAAGTCGACAAACCGTCCATCATAGTATTCAAAATTTGAGAGATAGGACTTGTTGCTACCATGTGCCTTGAACATCCACTATCCGTGTAGCCTTGATCCGATCTCTTTGTCCTTGGATGTTCCCGCATATAAGAAAGAAGTTAGTTTTTTGGAGACCCAAGCCATGATTGACTTGGATCCGCTCAGATATCAATATAGTTATATCTATCAAAGTTCATTGATACACCATTGGGATTGGTTGTTGAGGTAATTCCTTTAGGTTTCCATTCCCAACGTACGAGACCTTCACAAGATTTCCCATGTTACCCCGTTTGTTTACAACCCTTGCAGCTGAACTTTTGATCGAAAGCAGTGGTAATCGCCGATTTAGTTTTTGGTACCCATCGTTGGTTATATTGAACCCTTTTATTTTGAAAAGACCTTTTCCTGCTTGTGCAGATTTTACAAAAGTTGTTTTGGATTTTGCACTTGTAATGTGTTTTAGGGTGAGAGTGTTACAGCTTTTAGCAAGGGAAAAGTTTTAAGACTACTTAGTTGAACTGCTCTTGGGATCATGTTTCTGTGTGGATTAGGGTGTATTTTGTTTTGAAACCTGTTAGACTCCACGCTTTTATTCCCATGAACTTCCCTTTTCCCAACATGATAGTCACAATTAGCATGTAAATGATTAAAGCTACCACAGATATAGCATGCTTTATTGTACATCACAAACTCACTACCTAGTTGTTGAGATTTTACATGATTCCAACTCCTCTGGTTACCCCTAGAGTGATGACTTGTTCCTATACATCTCAAAGATACCATAGCTTGATCTAGGTTTATTAGCTTGTTTCTAGGTTCCTCTATAATAGTATTTACAACTTGTGGGATAGAAGCCTCTACATTCTTTTTAGCATTTTCATCTACAATAGATGAGTCACTTGCACTTTCAAACACATCAGATTCATGCTTAACCTCTTCCTCACTTTTCACAAATTTAGGAGGACCATATTCACGAATAGGTTCCTGAAATTCTTCTAGGCCTGTATGAGCTAAATCTATGCTGTGAGGTGATGGAACACCCTTAGTTGTGGAGGAGATGTATTGTATCCCATACCGCACTTAACTTTACTAGTAATTTGAGCATTCCAAATTTTATCAATTGACTTAGATTGATAGTATAAGGTGTCAACATATAAATTTACATTTTCATTTATCTTTTGAAGTCTTTCAAGCTCCTCTTTAGTGCCTCATTCATCGCTATCTTATGATCTAACTCTTCTAAGAACAACCATATCATCATTATATTTTGACTCATTTGATCTATAATGCTCTAGTTGTTTTTCTAATACTGATATGCCTCTTCTAAGGCTTGTCACATTATAATTAGCGGCAATCAACTTTGTTCTTTGATTATCATATTCTTCATTAAGCCTTTCACATTCTCTAGAAGCCCTACATGTTTTAGAACAACTTTCAAAGTTTTGTACCTCAAAGTCAGAGAAGGCCATGAGAACATGTTCTCAGTAGCAATAAAAGCAGAGATCAAGGTTGTTCCTCTTGTCCATCACCATGAAACTCCAATCATAGCTACACCATCAATTGCCAAGATTTCCTTTGGTTCTTCCACAATTGGTTCTTTCTTTGCTTGTACCAAGTAGACCTATTGTCCCGCTTCCTTGGTCTTCTCGTGATTCTCTAGCAAAATGCCCCAACTTGTGACAGCTTGAAACACTCTACTTTCTTTTATCAAATCCTCGCAGTTTCTTTACCATTTATGTGTATTGGCTTGCCAGTCTTCTTGTAGAATTTCCTAGCCCTCATGCTAAGAAGTGATATTTGCCACTTTATGTCCATCTCCTCCAAGTCATCATCATCAATTTGCTCTATGTCTTCATGAGTTAATATAGAGCCATTAACTTGAGTGGAGATAAAGGCATAAAAGGTAGGATTTCCAATACCGGCAACCTTCTTCTTTGAACCTGCAGTGGTAACAATAGCATTACCAGTGGAAACTGTAGAACCAAGAAGTGGCAATATCATCATCACTATCATCTTCGAATCATCACTGTCAACAGAGGTTGACATCAATGCCACCAAACTTGTACCAAGTTTCCCGCTTCTTCAACCTTTGTTCAATGAGTTTGAAGTTGTTGTAAAGATCATTGAGCTTCATAGTTTCAATCTCTCGGTTTATTTTCCTGCATCGTAACATTTGTATGAAACTCACAGCAAACTTCTTAGAAACTTCAAATTAAGGTCTTCCTTTTCACCTCAATTCCAAACACACCAATTGTGTAACAATCTTCGGAGTTTGGTGAAGATGTCGTCAAGTGAGTCATTGCTTGAAGCAGAAGTTTTCATAACTTTGCTTCAACAATGTCTTTTGAGTCTTCTTAGTAGCATCATTGCCACCAAACACTAAACAAATCTCTTCAAAAGTTCTTTTGTCGCCTTGAATTTGTCGAAAGCAATGATCCGGTCTTTGGAAGAGTCATTAGTAACAAACTTATGGCCTTCATGTCATTCTTCTTATGTGTTCTTTCATCCGTAGTCTCGCATAGAAACCGTATAACTTCTTTGTCACCAACTTTCTCGCCTTCTTCCGGGACTTGAAGGAATCACCGCTAAGATGATCTCCATAGAGCATAGTCTTGTATGAGAAAGTATTGCTCAATCATTATCTTCCACATCTCAAACTCATTGAGTTTGAGGTTAGAAGCCTGGAGCAGAGTTGGACTGGCTTTCCATCTCCATTGATTTGAGTGAGTAGGTTAAGCTTATTCCTTGGATCTTCTGAATCAAAGTATTAGAACCAAAGCTCTGATACCACTTGATGGATCTAAACACACACCTTGTGTTAGTGATACTTTGAGTTATATTAATAAGTACACGGAATATACTTAGTAATACTTAGAAGATGGATTGTATGATGTAATGTAAGTGAGAACAATGTAACACAAAGCTTTAATATTATTGAGAATAATACGAGTGATCTTGCTTATCACTAGGTTACACCTTGAAGCATACGCATTTAGAACAATGACCTAGGACCTCCTTTTATAGCACAAGGAGTCCTTTACAAGATAAGTATAATGTTAACTATATAGAATATACACAAGATCTTTTCTATACTTATCTATATACGAATACATAACAATTATCCTAATAGCAAGTGGTAATAATATGTACTAAAGGGTAATGTGTTTCCACGCTAGTGCATTCTTCAAAGAATGTCTTCCACAAGCCTATCGTTGGTAACTATTAGCTTTATTCCCAACAAAATATCAAGTTTAGAGATGATTGTTGGGTTTCAAAGACTTTCATATACCGATGCTCATATGGTTAAGACCGCCATGGAAATCTATGAAAATATTCTAAGTGTGTTATCATACGGTTAACAATTACAACTGCTAGTGTATATTACTACTGCTGGGAACTTCAAAGGAAAATGCACTAAGTAGTTAATGTTGCAAGAAGAAAACTTAGTGCTGCTAGTACTAAGTTACTGATGTTGATGTGTTAATGCTGCTAGAGTAGAGATTAGTGTTGTTGGTTGTTTATTAATGTTGCTTATGTTTTAAGTCGGTTAAGATATGTATAGAAAGTTTAGATAAGTATGTAAACGATTTGATATACTTAGGAAAGTATTATTATCTTGGAGAATACATATTGTAACCCTAATAGGACTCCTTAGCCTATAAAAGGAGGTCTTAGGGCATGAGAATAGTACGTATGTTTTGTTTAGCTTCAAGGTTGTAAACCCTAATACTGTGAGAGTATTCGTATTATTGTTAATAATATTGAAGCGCTTATTGTTATTTAATTTTGTTCTTCTTAATATTGAATACTAGATTCCGCTTAGTGTTTGATAAATTCAAAACAGCTTTCTAATCTAGTTGTGTTAGTTTATCTAACATAACTAAACCTTTACAAGCTAAGGAATACGATAAAGTACATAACGGGATCAACAGCTTAGACATGTTTTTATCACCAAAGAAAATTTCAACTTTGCTTTACGAGTGCCTACAAAGAAAAGAAAGATTTTTCAAGTTTTGAGGTCAGAAGGTTTGCTCGGTTACTAAAATGTAAAACGGAGGTGTTACCTTTTAAGTATCTTGGGTTTCCGGTCGGTACAAATATTAGGAAAGTTTCTAGTTGGAAACCGATCATAGATAAATTTAAGGCAAATCTCTCCTTATGCAAAGCGAAGATGTTATCATTTGGGGGAAGGCTCGTACTCATTATATCTGTGAGGCCAAACTTACCTGTTTATTTTTTCTTGCTCTATCGAGCTTTGTGTGAAATAATCAAAATTCTTGGTCGCATCCAAATGAATTCTTCCTAGGGCGGTGGTCTTGAAGATAAGAAAATAGCATGGATTTCGTGGAAAGATGTTATTTCTCCATTGGCAGAAGGTGGTTTTGGCATTGGATCTTTGTATGCTTGTAATATTGGTTTATTGGCCAAGTGGTGGCGGTGGAGATGGAAAACTAAAGATCGTGCACTATTATTCAAGCTATTCATGGGCAACTAGATGGAGGAGAATTTAAAAGGCAAATGGGCTAATATAATAAAACTAGATGAGGAGCTTCAGAACTTAACATTCCTCTTAAATCTCTTTCTCTAAAAATCGAAGGGAGATTCAGCTTAGTTTCTTAAAAGACGAATGGATTAGTGACAAAATCTTGCACATATGTTTCTCATTTATACGCCTCGAGCTTGATAAGGATTTTAGTTTTGAGAGGATCATTCGGGTTGGTGAGACTTTCACTTGGAATTGGAATAGAGATGGGCTTTAAGAAGCGGGCGGAGAGGGCCGATATTGATCACATAAGGAGGTGGTTCCCGATGTAATTTTTATGATGTTTCAGATTCATGGAGGTGGTTTTTCAAAAGTCGTAAATTCATCACAAATCTATTTGCTCGAATTGAAAAGCAAAATTTTCTTTCTTCAACCCACTTCACTAGATGGTCTAAGTTGGTTCCAAAGAAGGTTAATATTTTGGTGTGGAGAGCCATTCGGAGAAAGTGAGCAACAAGAGTTAACCTTGATTTGAGAAACATAGATTTGCATTCGGCTTTATGTCCCAATTGTTACTCGAAATGGAAACTATAGAGCATCCGATGGTCTCTTGAACTCGGTCAAACACAACTGGAGTTATGTTTTTCAATGGTGGGGATTTTGTTTGCCTGAGCATTCTCGTGGTTGCTCAGTTTTAAACTTTATTGATTTTGTTAGGAAAGTAAGCCAAAGGAAAAGCTATGTTCAAACATCTTCAATTAAGATGTTTTGAAGTCGTATTGTTCTCATGTGTTTGGATAATGTTGAATAGTCGAAGCGCAAGGTGTTCATGGACAAGTCTCGAATCTAGCATTGAAATTTTCAAAGAGATTCAACAATTATCCTACAATTGGATTGGTGGTAGATGCACTAAATTGTCTACAAATGGAATGAGTGGATTAATGATCTTATAATTGCTTGTATAATCAGTTAGGCTCTTTGTATCTAGCTTCTTGCTAGTTTTTTCTCTTATTGTTAATAAAATTCGCCGTTCAAAAAAAGAAAAAATAAATGATATTTTGAGTGCCATTGTTGTTTAATACAAAAGAAATGTTATATATTTTTTGTCAAAGTAATTGTTTTAGAAATTTTTGTGAGAGTAACATCTCATATATCAAACACAATATCATATGCATTCATGTTCAATTCATGGCCACATAATTCGCTACAGTAGCCACGAATTGCGATCTAGTTCGTTCGATCCAAAACATGGTAAAAAATCGATCCGAATTGACCGGGATCACAAATTGGATCGGTGAAGATAGTGTTCCAGAATTTAATTAATATACGAATCGGGACAGAGCAATTCACGTTCCAGTTTTTTCCGATCTGCGTTCCAGTTATCTTCGATTCGTGATTCAGTTACATTGATATTGATTTCCTCATGAGCTGTCAAGATTTCAATGAGAAAATTTGTATGAAGATGTCACTGATAAAGGAAAATGAAATAGACAAAGGCAGGTCTAAGTTTAAAATCTAGTTTTTCATATTTTTATTGTCTTTTTGATCTTGATTATGCTTTTTTAAGTTATGTTGTTAATAAAACTTTGACTAAAATACACGGTTGGTCCCTAAACTTGGCAGGACGCATCGCGATGGGACAAAACTCGCCTTTTCATCGCCAGAGGTCCAAACCTTGGCCTTTAAATACTAGAATCGCCCTTGACCAATAACGGCGTTGTCAACGCCCGTTATACGCCACAAAACCCGTAATCATGTTATGTTGAGGTACAATAGTCATTTTGTTTTATTTATCAGAAGTGATGTCTTGTCCAATTTCCGCCATTATGTACAATATAACAAAACTGTACTCATTGCTCATCCCCAAACTTGTTTTGAAGCCTACCCGAAAACCCTAATGCAATGTCTATCATAAAATCAAATAATCTAAGTAAGAAAATAACAAACAACCACCACCTTGGATTTACTCGTGGCGAGTGTGGAATGTCCTTTATATGATGATCGTGAAACGGAGGAAAGAGTCGCAATCGAGGAGATATTGTAAGTCTTTTTGGTTAGAGCCTATTACAATCATATGTTAGTACGATCGATTAAGTTATTCCCTTTAGGTAACTTTAGTTTAACATTGTTTTTGTACATTTTTATACATGGTGAACTCGGATCGCTTAGCATGATGTTCCATTATGAAGGTACATTCAAATACTTTCCGTAGGATATATCAAGGAGGCAAGAAATGCCTTGTTGATCTTATGGAAATAAAAGAGGTATCCGTTGTTAAATGGATGCTCATGACCCAAATCGGTTATGAGACCGACAAACCAATTATTTCTACTTTCTTAAGCCTGGTTGTACATTAGACGACGGTTTATTTTCTTTGCGTGAAGTCGCTAATCTAGACTTGTTGAAAGATGTTGTCATAGAGCATGTCGATAGACGCCTATGTTGAAATAGGAAGACTATATTAGAACTTTCGAAATGTCCCCACAATCAATTAAGACTGTGTTTTGGGAGATGGATGAAGATAGGAGAAAAGTTGCTCATGCGCTATTCAACTCTGTTGTAGACGGTTGGTGTTAGATGATATAGATAATGAACCCGCCTAGATCCTTTTATCTAACTTACACAATTGCTCGTGGACGCCAATGATATTGGTGAATCTAGTAATTTGCCAAACATTGAGCCAAGATTTTCCACCTTAGACGCTTCATTTGCTAGCCAACCTGTTCATAACAATGAGCGTGCTTTAGTAGTTATTGATGAGGACAATGCTATAAAGGAGCCCGATAATGTTGAGGTTAACTGCTTCGAGTGAGTCGGGAAGCACTTAGAGAAAGTTGGAACAAGACTAGTTGATGTCAATAACGACTTTGAGGAGCCCGAAAATTTTGAGGTTAACTGTTTCAATTGACTCAGAGAAGCATTTAGACAAACCAGAAGAGCACTAGTTGATGTCAATAACAGTTTGAGGAGCCCGATGTGGATGTAACTCGCTTCAATTGACTCAGGATAACATGGAAGAGGATCCTGTTGTTGATGTTACTTACAAGCGAGTGACACTAGTGACTTAGGCAATGCAGCTTGATGATTCAATTGAACCAAATGAAGAGAACACTTGTCTCGAGAATGATGCACAACTTGGTATGGTACAAGTAGGTCGAGTAATGATTTAGGTGAAGCAGAACAACCAAGAATATAAGTGATGATGTGCGTTGGTAAATGATTTACCCGTGATGGTTGATGATGTATTTTGCAATGACTATGTTAGTTTCAACATGCACTTTGCTAATGGCGCTTATACCACTTTTTCTATGCCGGTCAAGAGTTTGTACCGCAGGGAAGTAAAAACCTAGTAAGAGAGCATTCAATAGAAACTAGGAGGAGTTGTTTTTGTGAAGAATGACAAAACAAGAATAAGGGTCGTGTAGGGGTTGTGTTCCACTTTCAGCCTAAGTGAAGGTCATGGATCGGATATAGGCCCATCTAGAAGTCCATTAAGCGTAAGGGTATAAATGCATTGCTTTCCGCAAAAGGACCCTTCACAAATACTCTTCTCATGGCTATTGTTTGTCGGCAGGAATGGTGAGACAGTATCCGTCACCGTAACATATAATGAGCAACACACTTGTTTGCAATCAAGGAAGTCGAGCTTTTGACCGCTATATCTCACGTAAAATTAAAGCACAAGTTGAAACAAATCCTCGCCTCGTCAGTGTCAGTGCATAATCAACATACCAACCAATACGACCTTCAAGTGTCCCTCAGAAGGTTTTAAGGGCCAAAACCTAGCAATAATAAAACCATCGTGGGTCAATTCAAGCTACAATTTACCATGTTGAGAGATTATGTTCAAGAGTTGCGAAGACAAACCCTAATACAACAAGTGGTGATGAATGTGGAACGACCTCCGATGAGTCTCTTCCAACCAGAGAATTCAAGAGAGTGTATGTTTCTTTAGGTGCACTAAAGCAAGGATTTAAAGATTGTGAGAGATCGTTGTTGGGCTGGTCGCTTTTCAATTGTGGTCCTTTCAATGGTCAATCGATGACAGCTAGGGAATTGATATCAACAATCGATATACCCTTTCGCTTATGCTTTTGTTGATTCGAAAACATAGGATCATGGACTTGGTTTCTTCATTGTTTATCCGATGATATAGCACTTGGGCCAATTTCAAGCATCACTTTATTACCGACATGAATAAGGTACTCTCTTACTGCTCATGAATTTAAGTTTCTCTGCTTTTTGAAATGCATAAGAAACATATTTGATTTTGTGCAGGATATAAGTTGTAAAACCCTAAAATATAAAATATGTCAAAAGACTATTTTATCCTTAAAATAGTCAAAATCTTAAAAATACGTAAAATATGTAATGCTCATAGAATGAAATTTAAATCTAACTTGTAAATGATTGTAAAACATAACGTGCAAAATAAATAAATCGACAATCACTACGACTAAAATGGAAGTCTCGCTCATACAGTACATGGGCTGATGTTTACAAGAAAAAAATAATAAAAGAGAAAATGTCAAACAATATATACCCAATTTTCGGCCAAGCCCAAAGTTGCAGCCCATGATCTCTTTTTGAACCGATTCTTAGCTGGAAAACCCAATATGGGTCGAACCCATATAAATACAACACAAACCTCCACTTTGAAACCCTAGTTCTAAAAGTCACAGACATTGTTGCTTCTCCTTTCCATTCGGCATCAAGGCAAGGACCGTGGGGGCTCGATAAAGGTTTCGAAGTCACGTGATCGTGGTGAGTTTAGGTTCGACCGTGTCTCGTTGCATCTCGGTGTTCCTCTCCGTACTTGTGAACATTTGTGTTTGTGTTTTCGGTTCCGACTATTCAACGTTTAGCTTCATTAGAGGTAGACCTTTGAACTTTCATCTAATTCATGCATGATCATAAATTAAACTATGTACTCATAGTAGTATGTTAATTAATCTTATATATACGTAGTACATGCTATGCTATAATTACTGGTTGCCATTAAAATACGTACTCAAAATGGTAGTTGTATATTCTTTACACTCTCATAATTCAAACTGGGATATAAACACTTGTAATAAAGAGTTCGAAATCGTTTTCGGTCATACTATGTATTACGCATGATATATGAAGAATACATTTTGCATGGGGCCTTTATAAAAAAAATGTATATAGCATGGTCTTACGAGGAGTCTGGTTTGAGGGTGATCGCGGGGAAAACGGTCGAGTCGTTTTGTATTTTGAAAGCATGTCGGGATAGTCAAGCCGGGAGTTAATCATAATATATTTTTGATTGGTCATAAATGTTAGTCATTTGAACCGCGAGCAAGCTTAAACATGGTTGATCATGTATGTGAACTTATTTCTTTTATTTTTAACGTGCATGGAAATTTTAGTAAGTAACATAATACTTTAAGTTGATTTACAATATAAACCTTACACTTTGATATGACTACTATGTAAACCCCATGCTTTGAATGATAATCATATAAGCCCTCAAATAAGATATTTATCATATTAAACCCTTAAGTTTACCATTTATCTTTGGTAACCCATAAGTTTGGCTAATTAATGATTAATATTCTAAACTATTGGAATTCCGTCCGTCATTAAGAATAAGAATATACTTACAACTTTAAGAATGTTAATGCAATGAATCCGTTATAACTTTAATGATGCTAATAAGTATTAAATAAATCATAATCCGTAGATTCATTGAAGAAGACGTGGCGTCAGATCTTCGTGTTCGCTCATTCATTTGCTTTTCCTCATTTGCATGCTAAGGTACGGATATTCTGTCTTACTTTAAGACACTTGTATTATCGATGCAGATATTCGACCTTTTCAAGAAGGTCCCTTATGTTTTCCTTCTTTGTCATTCTCTCATGCTTATTAGGATTTCCGATGCCATTGCTATGAACCCTTTCCAATGTTTGATTTGTTACTTATCCGAATTTATGTTCTAGTGAACTATGCAATATCTGATGTGAACTTATGTTAGGAAGACTTTGATATATACATTTGTTGAACCCTGCTATATTGGATTATGAACTTATGATTATGAACCTCTGGTTATGAATTTCTGTTTATGAATATGTGATATGCCTTTATGATATGAACTTATGATTTCTGACTATCCGAATATGAACCTTATGATATGAACTATCTGATATGCTATCTGTGACCTTGTGTTGACTATGATATGTGCTATATCTGAAATCTGTTTGACTTAAGTTGGTTGATAATAACCAAATATTTAACTAGTCATGGGGGTTCCATGTCCGTATCGATGATGCACCTCGATATGACTCTAGGGCGAGAGTGATGTTCGCCACGCCTCGGATGGTGAAGCATATTTTGAATATGTAGGAAGGGCGATGGATGCATCCTAGATCCGATCCGTTATTTGATATGATTTGTCCGTGAATGATGTCGTGCAATACGCGCCTTCACAAATTTTGGGAGCTAGCTACTCCATTGGTTACTTGAGGTCTCCCCTCATATTATGTAAGGAATTCCGAGGTCACCCCTCCGAATACAATGGTTACTTATGATATGTTATGATCTGATATGTTTCTGGGCTCGTGGTAGTTGACTAAATCTTTATCTGTTACTTCCGTGTTAAGTATTCTGTATGATTTGGTATTTCGAGTGTTTATATTATGTATTCTGATATGATATGTTAGTGAACGTGCTGATGACGTATTTGTTTAAGTGATTATTAGTTGCCATGCTAGGATAAGATTAATACGTTAAAACCTGATTCGTATATCTGATATTATGATTTGTTATCGTTACGTGAATGCGTTGATCTGCGAGATGAATGTGCTAGTGTATAATTGAGTGTTTTGAAGGTTAATTATCTGTCTGCATATGTGACCTGCCAAGTTTATAACTCTGCTAAGGTTAGGATTTGATATGAGAACTGGTTTAGCTATTATGTCTGTCATGACCTGGCCGCTATTTCCGCTGCTACATTATTGCATTAAGTGTATAAATGTTGATTTATTGATTTGTATGAATGCCATGTTTATTTACTAGAAACTGTTTCCGTTAGTCTTTAGACTTTTCGTTTGGTTTATATGTAATCTATCTTCTTGATATGTTAAGTGTCTGGATATTCTAATGTGTTTGCGTTTGTGTCATCAATATGCTATGTGTGTTTGCTCTTGATTGCTAGTTGTTCTTCCGGATTTGTGTTTGTGTTCGCGTAATCCTCTATGATTCATTATGCTCACTCACGTGACTTTGTTATTCGCTTTATTTGTTTCAGCTTGAAATTTCGCTTTGTTTAGTTTCCGCTTCATATATCTCGCTCACTGGCTTTGTAAGCTCACCGCATTTTCTTTTCCTGCGGCAGTATTAAGCATTCAAGATGAGCTTGTGGGATGGCCGATCCGGGTTTGAGAGTAGAGTTGAGAGCAAGACTTTACCCTAGAGATCCTAGATTTATTTTGATTATTAAGTTATTATGTTTTCTTTGATTATTTTGTAAAGACTTCCGCTTTTGTATAATACTTAAAGTTCGATATGAAACCTGTATTTGTGATATCTTTACCCTTGTCGGGTTGGGGTGTTACAATTATGGTATCAGAGATCTAGGTTTTAGGACCCTTAGAGCTTAGGCTATGACCGTGAGGATTGGGTAGACATTAGGTTTCCGTCTGCTCGGATACTTTTTCGATTGCTTTTGATGGTCGCTCGATTTGACTTGATATCCTTTTGCCTTCACCGAATTGGCCTCCTTTGTTCGCATCAAATTTTGTTATTTTGTTTTCGCCGTCCGCTTGTCGATCGTTAGATGGAGACTATCCGTGGAACCGAAGAAGATGGTGCCGACCCGCTGTCGCGACGGTTGCCCTGTCTTGGAGAGGTTCGCGAAGGTGGCCACACTCGACCGCCGCGGTCGCTTTGAGACATCCGGATGTCGTTGGAGGAAGTTGGATGGACCAACCAAAGGCGCAAGAGACGGAGACAAGATTCAACCCGGTCGAGAAGATTCACCTACTTCATATGATTTGGGCGCGACTTATGTCACTCGATTCGTTTGTCATGCGTTTCAAGACGGTTTGATATTCGATAAGTGATTCGATCGGTATTGCTTTTCTCCGATTGGTTCGGAACTCGTGTGAATCGTGAAGTTTTATCGCTTAGCATTCGGTATATCTCGCCTTTTCTTCCCGGATCGCCAAGAATAAGTCATGAGGAAGAATACGAGGTGGACTCGGATTTAGAATCTACTGCCATCGATAGGTTTAATCCGACACAAGAATAGGAATTTTGCTTCGATTAGTCGTCCTCCTTATGAGAAATTTCCGACGCTTGATTTTGAGCTAAGTCCTTTGTTTTCATTTTGACGCTTGAACTGGGATTATTAGGTTTTGTTTTGGAAGTTCATCTTAAGACGATTCTCGCAAATTTTGTTTGATTAATGGAAATAAAACAAAATTTTGGAAGTATAGTTCCTGTTTGTTGTTTCTTTCTGATAGATTCGTTAAGTTTCCATTAGTCCTCATAAGTTTCGTCTGCTATTCGTTTTCTTGGTGATGTTGTTTAATTTCCGTTTGAATGAAGTATGGCCATCATGATGGTATACTCATGTGTATCCGTTTGTTATAGTAGGTTACTTGCTATCGTGGTATTATCCGTATGTGGTGTGCTTTGTTATGATATTAGTTATGTGTTTTGTCATGACCCGAGACCGAATATAGTGACAATAAGAACTTGTTATGTGATGCAAGTATTATGACGCCGATCAACGTAATAATACCGAGATCACATAATCGAACTTATGAAGGTATACGACGTCCGGGAAATGCCTGTAATTGATGTGTGATAGACTTTGACTTGTATCTCGTTATTTGGTGCTTCTCATGTTCGCTTGAATTCCGCACCTATTTGTGAGATTTCGTCGATATTTGTTACGATAAGTTTTGTACGCTTGAATCCGGTTGTTATGATCTCAGACGAACCTATAGATTGCTATGACCACCTTAAGCTTATATGTCTCCACATATTTCGCGACTATTGAGGCCGATAGGATTTATTTCGTCTATGCATATGATGTCCTCATCATTAGATATTTGAATAAGTTAGAAATTGTCGCTTGATTTGTCAAGGCCTCATCCGTTTCTCCGCCATTACTTGATAAGTATATAATTATCTATTATAAGTATTTGACTATTGATTTAATTTCGAATAAGTATGAGTTCAAATATTTCGATAAGAAATCCATTTGTTCCGAGATAAGATTAACGTTATATTCCTAGAAGTCCCGAAACCCGATTCGCTTTCTGCTCATTCTGTCTTGTCCAATTTCGAGGACGAAATTTTCTTTTAGAAGGGAGAGTTGTAAAACCCTAAAAATATAAAACATGTCAAAAGACTATTTTATCCTTAAAATAGTCAAAATCTTAAAAATACGTAAAATATGTAATGCTCATAGAATGAAATTTAAATCTAACTTGTAAATGATTGTAAAACATAACGTGCAAAATAAATAAATCGACAATCACTACGACTAAAATGGAAGTCTCGCTCATACAAAGACATGGGCTGAATTTACAAGAAAAAATAATAAAAGAAAATGTCAAACAATATATACCCAATTTTCGCCAAGCCCAAAGTTGCGACCATGATCTCTTTTGAACCGATTCTTAGTCGAAAACCCAATATGGGTCGAACCCATATAAATACAACACAAACCTCCACTTTTGAAACCCTAGTTCTAAAAGTCACGGCACATTGTTGCTTCTCCTTTTCCATTCGCATCAAGGCAAGGACCGTGGGGCTCGATAAAGGTTTCAAAGTCACGTGATCGTGGTGAGTTTAGGTTCGACCGTGTCTCGCTGCATCTCGGTGTTCCTCTCCGCACTTGTGAACGCTTGTGTTTGTGTTTTCGGTTCCGACTATTCAACGCTTAGCTTCATTAGAGGTAGACCTTGAACTTTCATCTAATTCATGCATGATCATAAATTAAACTATGTACTCATAGTAGTATGTTAATTAATCTTATATATACGTAGTACATGCTATGCTATACCATTCGTTGCCATTAAAATACGTACTCAAAATGGTAGTTGTATATTCTTTACACACTCATAATTCAAACCGGGATATAAACACTTGTAATAAAGAGTTCAAATCGCTTTCGGTCATACTATGTATTACGATGATATATGAAGAAGACATTTTGCATGGGGCCTTTATAAAAAAAAATGTATATAGCATGGTCTTCACGAGGAGTCAGGTTTGAGGGTGATCGCGGGAAAACGGTCGAGTCGTTTTGTATTTTGAAAGCATGTCGGATAGTCAAGCCGGAGTTAATCATAATATATTTTGATTGGTCATAAATGTTAGTCATTTGAACCATGAGCAAGCTTAAACATGGTTGATCATGTATGTGAACTTATTTCTTTTATTTTAACGCATGGAAATTTTAGTAAGTAACATAATACTTTAAGTTGATTTACAATATAAACCTTACACTTTGATATGACTACTATGTAAACCCCATGCTTTGAATGATAATCATATAAGCCCTCAAATAAGATATTTATCATATTAAACCCTTAAGTTTACCATTTATCTTTGGTAACCCATAAGTTTGGCTAATTAATGATTAATATTCTAAACTATTGGAATTCCGTCCGTCATTAAGAATAAGAATATACTTACAACTTTAAGAATGTTAATGCAATGAATCCGTTATAACTTTAATGATGCTAATAAGTATTAAATAAATCATAATCCGTGTAGATTCATTGAAGAAGACGTGGCGTCGTATCTTCGTGTTCGTTCATTCATTTGCTTTTCCTCATTTGCGTTATAGTACGGATATTCGCCTTACTTTAAGACACTTGTATTATCGTGACAGATATTCCGACCTTTTCAAGAAAGGTCCCTTATGTTTTCCTTCTTTGTCATTCTCTCATGCTTATTAGGATTCCGATGCCATTGCTATGAACCCTTTCCGAATGTTTGATTTGTTACTTATCCGAATTTATGTTCTAGTGAACTATGCAATATCCGATGTGAACTTATGTTAGGAAGACTTTGATATATACATTTGTTGAACCCTCGCTATATTGGATTATGAACTTATGATTATGAACCTCCGTTATGAATTTCGCTTATGAATATGTGATATGCCTTTATGATATGAACTTATGATTTCGATCATCCGAATATGAACCTTATGATATGAACTATCCGATATGCTATCCGTGACCTTGTGTTGACTATGATATGTGCTATATCCGAAATCTGCTTGACTTAAGTTGGTTGATAATAACCAAATATTTAACTAGTCATGGGGTTCCATGTCCGTATCGATGATGCACCTCCGATATGACTCTAGGCGAGAGAGTGATGTTCGCCACGCCTCGGATGGTGAAGCATATTTTGAATATGTAGGAAGGGCGATGGATGCATCCTAGATCCGATCCGTTATTTGATATGATTTGTTCGGTGAATGATGTCGTGTGCAACACGCCTTCACAAATTTTGGGAGCTAGCTACTCCATTGGTTACTTGAGGTCTCCTCATATTATGTAAGGAATTCCGAGGTCACCCTCCAATACAATGGTTACTTATGATATGTTATGATCCGATATGTTTCGGGCTCGTGGTAGTTGACTAAATCTTTATCTCGTTACTTCCGTGTTAAGTATTCGTATGATTTGGTATTTCGAGTGTTTATATTATGTATTCGATATGATATGTTAGTGAACGTCGATGACGTATTTGTTTAAGTGATTATTAGTTGCCATGCTAGGATAAGATTAATACGTTAAAACCCGATTCGTATATCCGATATTATGATTTGTTATCGTTACGTGAATGCGTTGATCTCATGAGATGAATGTGCTAGTGTATAATTGAGTGTTTTGAAGGTTAATTATCTGTCTCGCATATGTGACCGCCAAGTTTATAACTCGCTAAGGTTAGGATTTGATATGAGAACCTGTTTAGCTATTATGTCTCATGACCGCCGCTTATTTCCAAGCTACATTATTGCATTAAGTGTATAAATGTTGATTTATTGATTTGTATGAATGCCATGTTTATTTACTAGAAACCTGCTCGCTAGTCTTTAGACTTTCGTTTGGTTTATATGTAATCTATCTTCTTGATATGTTAAGTGTCCGGATATTCTAATGTGTTTGCGTTTGTGTCATCAATATGCTATGTGTGTTTGCTCTTGATTGCTAGTTGTTCTTCCGGATTTGTGGTGTTTGTGTTCCGCAGAATCCTCTATGATTCATTATGCTCAATTCACCGTGACTTTGTTATTCGCTTCATTTGTTTCGCTTTGAAATTTCGCTTTGTTTAGTTTCCGTCATATATCTGCTCACCGGGCTTTGTAAGCTCACCGCATTTTCTTTTCCCGCGGTATTAAGCATTCAAGATGAGCTTGTAGGATGGCCGATCCGGGTTTGAGAGTAGAGTTGAGAGCAAGACTTTACCCTAGAGATCCTAGATTTATTTTGATTATTGTTATTATGTTTTCTTTTGATTATTTTAAAGACTTCCGCTTTTGTATAATACTTAAAGTTCGATATGAAACCGTATTTGTGATATCTTTACCCTTGTCGGTTGGGGTGTTACAATTATGGTATCGTAGATCTAGGTTTTAGGACCCTTAGAGCTTAGGCTATGACCCGCGAGGATTGGGTAGACATTAGGTTTCCGCCTGCTCGTATACTTTTTCGATTGCTTTTGATGGTCGTCGATTTGACTTGATATCCTTTTGCCTTCACCGAATGGCCCTCCTTGTTCGCATCAAATTTTGTTATTTTGTTTTCGCCGTCCGCTTGTCGATCGTTAGATGGAGACCATCCGTGGAACCGAAGAAGATGGTGCCGACCGCTGTCGCGACGGTTCCCGTGCTAGAGAGGTTCGTGAAGCGCGGCCACACTCGACCCGCCGCCGCCGAGACATCTGGATGCTGTTGGAGGAAGTTGGATGGACCAACCAAAGGCGCAAGAGACGGAGACAAGATTCAACCGGTGGTGAGAAGATTCACCTACTTCATATGATTTGGGCGCGACTTATGTCACTCGATTCGCTTGTCATGCTTCAAGACGGTTTGATATTCCGATAAGTGATTCGATCGGTATTGCTTTCTCCGATTGGTTGAACTCGTGTGAATCGTGAAGTTTTATCGCTTAGCATTCGGTATATCTCGCCTTTTCTTCCCGGATCGCCGATAATAAGTCATGAGGAAGAATACGAGGTGGACTCGGATTTAGAATCTACGGCTACTGATAGGTTTAATCCGACACAAGAATAGGAATTTTGCTTCTGATTAGTCGTCCTCCTTATGAGAAATTTCCGACGTTTGATTTTGAGCTAAGTCCTTTTGTTTTCATTTTGACGTTTGAATCTGGGATTATTAGGTTTTGTTTTGGAAGTTCATCTTAAGACGATTCTGCAAATTTTGTTTGATTAATGGAAATAAAACAAAATTTTGGAAGTATAGTTCCTGTTTGTTGTTTCTTTCTGATAGATTCGTTAAGTTTCCATTAGTCCTCATAAGTTTGGCTCGCTATTCGCTTTCTTGGTGATGTTGTTTAATTTCCGCTTGAATGAAGTATGGCCATCATGATGGTATACTCATGTATCCGGGTTTGTTATAGTAGGTTACTTGCTATCCGTGTATTATCCGTATGTGGTGTGCTTTGTTATGATATTAGTTATGTGTTTTGTCATGACCGAGACCGAATATAGTGACAATAAGAACTTGTTATGTGATGCAAGTATTATGACGCCCGATCAACGTAATAATACCGAGATCACATAATCTGAACTTATCAAGGTATACGACGTCTGGGAAATGCCTCGAATTGATGTGATAGACTTTGACTTGTATCCGTTATTTGGTGCTTCTCATGTTCGCTTGAATTCGTACCTATTTGTGAGATTTCGTCGATATTTGTTACGATAAGTTTTGTATGCTTGGAACCAAGTTGTTATGATCTCATTTAACCTATAGATTGCTATGACCACCTTAAGCTTATATGTCTCCACATATTTCGCGCGACTATTGAGGCCGATAGGATTTATTTCGTCTATGCATATGATGTCCTCATCATTAGATATTTGAATAAGTTAGAAATTGTCGTTTGATTTGTCTGCGCCTCATCCGTTTCTCCGCCATTACTTGATAAGTATATAATTATCTATTATAAGTATTTGACTATTGATTTAATTTCGAATAAGTATGAGTTCAAATATTCGATAAGAAATCCATTTGTTCGAGATAAGATTAACGTCATATATTCCTAGAAGTCCCGAACCCGATTCGCTTTCCTGCTCGTTCTGTCTTGTCCAATTTCGAGGACTAAATTTTCTTTTAGAAGGAGAGAGTTGTAAACCCTAAAATATAAAATATGTCAAAAGACTATTTTATCCTTAAAATAGTCAAAATCTTAAAAATACGTGAAATATGTAATGCTCATAGAATGAAATTTAAATCTAACTTGTAAATGATTGTAAAACATAACGCAAAATAAATAAATCGACAATCACTACGACTAAAATGGAAGTCTCATCATACAAGACATGGGCTGAATTTTACAAGAAAAAATAATAAAGAGAAATGTCAAACAATATATACCCAATTTTCGCCAAGCCCAAAGTTGCAGCCCATGATCTCTTTTTGAACCGATTCTTAGCTGGAAAACCCAATATGGGTCGAACCCATATAAATACAACACAAACCTCCACTTTTGAAACCCTAGTTCTAAAAGTCACGGCACATTGTTGCTTCTCCTTTTCCATTCGGCATCAAGGCAAGGACCGGGGCTCGATAAAGGTTTCAAAGTCACGTGATCGTGGTGAGTTTAGGTTCGACCGTGTCTCGCTGCATCTCGGTGTTCCTCCGCATTTGTGAACGCTTGTGTTTGTGTTTTCGGTTCCGACTATTCAACGCTTAGCTTCATTAGAGGTAGACCTTTGAACTTTCATCTAATTCATGCATGATCATAAATTAAACTATGTACTCATAGTAGTATGTTAATTAATCTTATATATACGTAGTACATGCTATGCTATAATTATCGTTGCCATTAAAATACGTACTCAAAATGGTAGTTGTATATTCTTTACACTCTCATAATTCAAACCGGGATATAAACACTTGTAATAAAGAGTTCGAATCGCTTTCGGTCATACTATGTATTACGATGATATATGAAGAAGACATTTTGTATGGGGCCTTTATAAAAAATGTATATAGCATGGTCTTACGAGGAGTCAGGTTTGAGGGTGATCGCGGAAAACGGTCGAGTCGTTTTGTATTTTGAAAGCATGTCGGGATAGTCGTTCGGAGTTAATCATAATATATTTTGATTGGTCATAAATGTTAGTCATTTGAACCATGAGCAAGCTTAAACATGGTTGATCATGTATGTGAACTTATTTCTTTTATTTTTAACGCATGGAAATTTTAGTAAGTAACATAATACTTTAAGTTGATTTACAATATAAACCTTACACTTTGATATGACTACTATGTAAACCCCATGCTTTGAATGATAATCATATAAGCCTCAAATAAGATATTTATCATATTAAACCCTTAAGTTTACCATTTATCTTTGGTAACCCATAAGTTTGGCTAATTAATGATTAATATTCTAAACTATTGGAATTCCGTCCGTCATTAAGAATAAGAATATACTTACAACTTTAAGAATGTTAATGCAATGAATCCGTTATAACTTTAATGATGCTAATAAGTATTAAATAAATCATAATCCGTGTAGATTCATTGAAGAAGACGTGGCGTCGTATCTTCGTGTTCGTTCATTCATTTGCTTTTCCCTCATTTGCGTTAAGGTACGGATATTCTGTCTTACTTTAAGACACTTGTATTATCGTACAGATATTCTGACCTTTTCAGTAAAGGTCCCTTATGTTTTCCTTCTTTGTCATTCTCTCATGCTTATTAGGATTTCCGATGCCATTGCTATGAACCCTTTCCGAATGTTTGATTTGTTACTTATCTGAATTTATGTTCTAGTGAACTATGCAATATCTGATGTGAACTTATGTTAGGAAGACTTTGATATATACATTTGTTGAACCCTGCTATATTGGATTATGAACTTATGATTATGAACCTCTGGTTATGAATTTCTGTTTATGAATATGTGATATGCCTTTATGATATGAACTTATGATTTCTGACTATCCGAATATGAACCTTATGATATGAACTATCCGATATGCTATCCGTGACCTTGTGTTGACTATGATCCGTGCTATATCCAAATCTGCTTGACTTAAGTTGGTTGATAATAACCAAATATTTAACTAGTCATGGGGTTCCATGTCCGTATCGTTGATGCACCTCGATATGACTCTAGGCGAGAGTGATGTTCGCCACGCCTCGATGGTGAAGCATATTTTTGAATATGTAGGAAGGGCGTATGGATGCATCCTAGATCCGATCCGTTATTTGATATGATTTGTCGGTGAATGATGTCGTGCAATACGCTGCCTTCACAAATTTTGGGAGCTAGCTACTCCATTGGTTACTTGAGGTCTCCTCATATTATGTAAGGAATTCCAGGTCACCCTCCGAATACAATGGTTACTTATGATATGTTATGATCCGATATGTTTCGGCTCGTGGTAGTTGACTAAATCTTTATCTCGTTACTTCCGTGTTAAGTATTCGTATGATTTGGTATTTCGAGTGTTTATATTATGTATTCGATATGATATGTTAGTGAACGGCCGATGACGATTTGTTTAAGTGATTATTAGTTGCCATGCTAGGATAAGATTAATACGTTAAAACCCGATTCGTATATCCGATATTATGATTTGTTATCGTTACGTGAATGCGTTGATCTGCGAGATGAATGTGCTAGTGTATAATTGAGTGTTTTGAAGGTTAATTATCCGTCGCATATGTGACCGCCAAGTTTATAACTCGCTAAGGTTAGGATTTGATATGAGAACCGGTTTAGCTATTATGTCTGCTATGACCGCCGCTATTTCACCGCTACATTATTGCATTAAGTGTATAAATGTTGATTTATTGATTTGTATGAATGCCATGTTTATTTACTAGAAACTGTTTCCGTTAGTCTTTAGACTTTTCGTTTGGTTTATATGTAATCTATCTTCTTGATATGTTAAGTGTCCGGATATTCTAATGTGTTTGCTTGTGTCATCAATATGCTATGTGTGTTTGCTCTTGATTGCTAGTTGTTCTTCCGGATTGTGTGTTTGTGTTCGCAATCCTCTATGATTCATTATGCTCATTCACGTGACTTTGTTATTCGCTTCATTTGTTTCGCTTTGAAATTTCGCTTTGTTTAGTTTCCGCTTCGTTATATCTGCTCACTGGCTTTGTAAGCTCACCGCATTTTCTTTTCCTGCGGTGTATTAAGCATTCAAGATGAGCTTGTGGATGGCTGATATGGGTTTGAGAGTAGAGTTGAGAGCAAGACTTTACCCTAGAGATCCTAGATTTATTTTGATTATTAAGTTATTATGTTTTCTTTGATTATTTTGTAAAGACTTCCGCTTTTGTATAATACTTAAAGTTCGATATGAAACTCAGATTGTGATATCTTTACCCTTGTCGGGTTGAGGTGTTACATAAGTAGAGCTTTAGCAGAAGTTTTCCAAGTGCAACACGATTCAGATTAGAAGCATTCATGAGAAAATGAAACCGCAATGGAAAGGTAGGGCCTACAAAGACCATCTGGAAATGTGCAACAATTTCAACTGTTGTACAGCTTTCAAAGCTATGGTGATCTCAAAAACTTAATCAACCAGCCCATGATTGGTTAAGTAAGATACTACCGATCGATTGGTCAAGGTCACATTTTCATGTAAGTGATCTATCCGTTTGGCCACTTTGTATTTGTAAATGCAGATAAACATTATAATTAATACATGTTTATTACTTGTCATCTTTAGGAGAGCTACTTCTAATGTGTTACTTAATAACATGTGTCAAGTGTTTCATGAGAAAATAAGTGAGGGTTTAAGCAAACCAATTATTACACCTTAGAATACATCAGGAATATTGTATGAAGAGGATAATGCATGTTCTTATGGTGATTGAGAAGAGTGATGGGCCACTAACACCAACCGCACAACACATGCTAGAGGCTATTAAGAAAGAGGTCATAAGTATAATGTTTTATGGAATGGGGATCTAAGTTTCGTTAGTGGACCATGGGGTGACCAATGTGTAGTTAATGTTGTACACAAGTCTTGTACTTGCGTATGTGGGAGATAACAAATTTACCATGTAAACATGTTGTTGCTACCAATTGAATATGGCTTTAAATGGCCAACAAGTAGGAGTCAGAGAAACATGGGCTCATCCTTGTTACTATCTTCTCACTGGGAGGCTACCTATAAACACCATGTCCAGCCTATAACTAGCAAAGGTACATTAGGAAAAATCAACTATGCCAACAACAATTGTTCAACCAAAATTCAAATAAACCCGATACCACAAGAGGTAGAAAAGAGTTAGGATAGCTCCCGAAGTGACGAGATTGTGAAGGATGGTGTCGTCAAGGGCTTGGAAGAGTGTTAAGTGTAGTATTTGTGGCATTGTTGGACACAACAAGGTAACATGCCTAGGCTTCTTTGGAGTGAAAGTAGTGGAACCGCCAATAAGGGAAATGTCAAACAGTGCCTACTAAAGTCAGCAGGAAAACGAGACATCCTAAAGGTAAAAAGGTAGCAGCAGAGCAAAGAAGCTAAAGGTACAGTCTTGTTGTTGAAAGCCGTTAGTGCGCTCAAGGAAGTGGTGTTCAATTTGAAAATCAAGATCCAAAGAATCAAGATCCCATCATACATGATGCATCCATGTCACAATCCCAAAGAACATCAAGATGAAGCAATTGCCGATCCCAAGATGCATGAGCAAGCCCAGTGTCAATCCCAAGAACATGATCAATCCCAATCGATTCTCGATGCAATAAGTGATGTTCAAGCGCTTCGCTTCAACCCACTCGCTACACGAAGAATGACTAGGCGCAGTCAGACCGAAAGAATGATGGCCTCACCATAGGTCAATTTGTTATGCTAATTATCTAGACGATGTTTCATCTAGGTTATTTCATATGGACAAGTTATGTACTCTAAAAACATATGTGTGTGTGTCTAACTGTAGTTCTCATGCTTTGAAAAGTATGCAATTTTATGCATTTGGAATTATATCCATTTGCATTAACTATGGAACCTTGTCATTATTGTATATTTTTTTAGATTGACTAAGCTTGATGTGTGAATAATTTCCATCAAAAGTAACCCAAAGCTAAACAGAACCTCATAAGAATGTTGACATTTAAAAGTCAACCCTAAACAAATTGCTAACCATCCGTGATACCCATAACGGATTGAAAATCGAACCCAAACCGCTGCTCAAAAAAAATTTAGAACCCAAACCAAACCGAATACTTATAACAAGGTTAGTACAATTCAAGATATAGAACATTAACCATCTCGTCATTACATAAAAGGTAAAAAGTTATCCCAATGCATAAACAATGAAGAACAACATCCAACTTAGCACGTGTAAATCTTCCACTTCCACACATCACCTCGAGCACTACTAATCTTGCCTCAAGCTCATTTCTCCCTCAAAAGGCTCGGTATGATCATTCTTGAACGAGCATGATTTCGGATCATACCATCTTATCCACCGACAAGAAGACCCCTATTGATGATTATGACAAGTCATTAAACAACCACCATTGTTACAAACTTACACAAAAATATTAAGACGCACTTACTTGAACAGACAACCAAAGAATCGACGCCTGGTCAAGAGAGGTCCACGGCGCGAATAATAGCTTGCTTACCACACCAAAGAACGCATCATCTTGAAACGATTACCGCTTTGTAGAAGACCGTTTTGAAGGATAGTTTAGGGATGGGTGATAAATGTAGACCAAACCGTGTTACACACATATTCTAGCTACAAACACCGTACAACGGTTTTATTTAGTACGCCATGATGAAAGACGGTTTTGCCCTCAACAACATAACGCTGACAACGGCATTATTGGTCAAGGGACGATTCTGGCATTTAAAGGCCAAGGTTTGGACCTCTGGCGATGAAAAGGCCGAGTTTTGTCCCATCGCGATGCGTCCTGCCAAGTTTAAGGACCAACCGTGTATTTTAGTCTAAAACTTTTTTAATATACTTCTTTTTTATTAGTTATTGGCTACATGGGTACACCGTACCACATTATTTGGTACATCGTACTGAAGCGATCTCAATGAACCTACCCCTCGAACCGAATTTTAGGTGCCTAGCGAACCATGATCCCGTACCGGAGCAATCCCCGTTCCATGTAACTAGATCAGTTTGTTGTTGGAGGATATTGGGCACATGATTCCAGTTCAGTCTGTTGTATAAAGCGAGATTTTATGACAAACCCAACCGAAAACGATAGGCCTAGAACGACAAAAAGAACCCAAAAGGACTTTAAGGACTTCAACAAAAGCTAAATAATGAAGCATACATGAACCCTCACAAACTGAACAGGAACACTCCAGATTTTGGATAATTTTGACTGATTTCTGGTGCTGTTAAGACGCTAAATGGATTAATATCCACCATTTATTCTTCTGGAAATCCTCTGTACATACCAATGGACAAAAGGCGATTTGGTGATGCCTAGTTCTCTAGTTGTCTATGTGATTCTTTAAGTGATATGTTTTAATGAACAAGGACCATGTTGTCAATGGAAAATTTTCAAATTAATGAAGATATCAAGCAACATATATTATAACTCATTAATTATTTCTGCATATATATGATAACTTCCAAAAAATATACACTTAATTTAGTATCAGCTTATGATATGTTAACATTTGGCATGACACGTCTCCCACACTTCGTCCAGAATCTTAAAATAAGTGATTCTCCATGCTTTTTTGACAGCCAAGGGTCCAACGACGAACCAGAAACCAACGAAGAATCCTACAACCAAGGAGATGATCAACACCCAATCAACTTCATTTCCATCATCATCACTGTTTAATTTACTTCGCCTTTCGTCTTATCAACATGAGTGTCTTTTCCACATACTTCTTGAAGAGGAGCTCCACAGAGTTTATTCCCAACGAAGCTCGAGGCACTGAAGCTTTGCATCTGAGTGCTTGTAGGATTCTACCTGTTAAACTGTTATAAGACATGTTTAACCAATTCAAAATGTCAAATTCGAGATGCTCATGGAATTCCTCCTGAAGCATGTTGGAAGACAAATCTAGAGACTCAAGTAATCGCATGTCACCAATATTCTCGGAATTCTTCCTGTCAACTGATTTCTTGACAGATTCAAATAACGCAGTCCTCAAGCTCCGTCAGCTCATTAGGAATGTGCCCAGAAAAACGGTTACCAGAAAGGTCAAGAGTTGTCACCAAATAAAGGATGCTGCTGTATGAGCTCTCTCTTCCCTTGGTCACCAGTGAGGCGCTCCCGAGAACTTGAGCTTGGACAAATTCATCATAAAGAATGATAGGACTTGAGCTTTGTTTTCCTGACATTATGCTGAAGTTGTGGAAACATTTCGGTATGTTCCCAGAAATATTGTTGCTAGCAAGATCTAAGATCTGAATTGAAGTGAGACGACATAGCTCATTTGGAAACTCACCTTCCAACTTGTTTGAACGAAGACTTAGAAGCTTCAAACTTGTGGGTCGCCTCCAATTTCGGGTGACGGTAACTCCAGTAAGTTTGTTGTCAGCTAGATCAACGATCAACAAGCTCTTCGAACTCATTACAGATAGAGGTAACTTTCCAGCAAGATTGTTTCTGCGCATGTTCAATGATCTAAGCGAAGATAGTTCTCCCACGGACTCTGGAATTTCCCCCGACAATCTATTGTTCTCAACGTTCAAGACAGCCAAAGAATCCCAATTCACCCAGCAATCTGGAATAACACCGACAGGTTATTGTTGGCAAGATTGAGAACTTTAACAGTCTTGATTCCTGGACCTTGGTACACAAAACCGATCTAGGGAGCCTGAAAGATGATTCGCTGAAAGATCAACGAAATCTATGTCAGGTCTGTTGAAAGAGGCTGGTAAAGGACCCTCAAGTGGTTGTCACTTAGATCTAATAAGGCGTCAGTAGCAAGGAAACCAAGATCTCGTGTCAACTTTCCTTGAATTCTATTATGGGACATGTTTAAGAAGTCTATGCCTGAGAAGGTAGTCCAAAACCAATCAGGCATGGCGTCAGAAATGTTTGCATTTGATATATCTAGCTCGGTCAAGTTTCCTTGAAACTTAAGCCATGAAGGAAAACGAGGGCCTATGTCCCATGAGCCTATTCGCAACACCGTCAGCTTGAAAGGTGGAACCCAGTTTTCAACGCTTGATGCAATGTTAACTTGTTGTTCTCAGCCCTTAACGTATCCAATGAGGTGAGATTTGTGAAGTGATGTGTAGTGACCGAACCATTCAACATATTGTTATATACACTGAAAATGCAAGTTTTTAAGGTTTCCAAAGCTGTTAGGAAGACTTCCAGTGAGTTGGTTGTGTGAAAGGTCTAATCTCTTTAACGCTGAAAGTTGGCCTATTGAACGGGATTGCACCAGAGATTGAATTTTCGCTTAGTACCAACGCCTCTAGATTTGGCAAAGTTCCTATAGATTCTGGAATTTCACCAGTAAGAAAGTTGAATCCAAGATCAAAGGTTATCAAATTCTGTAGACGTCCAAGTTTTTCAGGTAAATATCCAACAAGATAATTACCCCAAAATCCTATAGACTCCAACTTAGACGTTTTACATTCACACAAGTTTTCAAGAAGCTCCGAGATACTTCCAGACAAATGGTTAGACTGAAGTTCAACATATCTCAAGTTACAAAGATTAACCAATGAAGTAGGTAGTGTCTCATTGATCTTGTTGTTTGACAAATCAAGACTAACAAGTGAACTCATGTTCCGGAGGTCATTGAGAATTGGCTTTGTAAGATAGCAAGTACTGAGATCAAGAGATACAAGATTTCTTAGGCTAGGTATCCCCTTAAGCACTGATGAATGATTCATAACATCATTACCAGAAACATGAAGAACCTGAGGATGTTAATTTTGAAAATCAGCAACGACTCCAGGGACGAGATTATGAAGCAAACAGTTGGTTAAATCGAGGGAAACAAGGCTAGTTAGATTGAAAATCCACCCGGCATAAAGCTAGTATCAAAAGAGTTGAAGGAAAGATCAAGGATGGAAAGTGACGTAAGATTTATGGTATTTAGATGATGAGGAAGTTGTGAAAGTGAACATGAAGACAAGCGTAATTCTAACAAAGAAGGGAAACGATTCATTACCTGTAGCCAATCACGTTCACTGCTAAGATCATAGCCACTCAAATCAAGGTGCTGCAACATATTAAGACTAGATAACCAGCGCAGATTCTTCACTGGAAAAACGCTTTGCCACACCCCATAACGAAGGTCAAGAACACGTAACATGGTCAGGTTGCCTAGTTGGTGAGGAATCTGTCCATCAAATTGAGACGTTGAGAGATTAAGGTATCTGAGACTCTGGATAGATGCAAGAAAACTTGGAATTGGGATCCCACCAAAGTCATTGCAACTCAAGTCTAAGTAGCTAAGTTGTTTCAAAGACATCAAGGAAGGATTTAGATCACCTCCTAACATTTGTTTAGACGCTTCTTCAGACTCAGCATCTGTGTCATAAGGACCGTCATTAGGTCCACCTAGATGAAGCTCTTGGACATGACCAGTAATGTTATTACAAACCACACCAGCCCATTTGCAGCAATCCTTGTTGTAGCCACTCCATGATGAAAGGCGATTGGCACCATCTATGAGATCAGATTTAAACTGCAGAAGCGCATCTCTCTCACTTTTAATGCATAGAACACTATTCGAGTTCTCACTACTTACACAACGAAAGTATAGTGCTGAAAGAGTTAGAAACCAAAAGATTAAAGATTTCATTAGAGTATGCTTGCAATGATGTATTTAATGACTGGTGGTGCAAATAAATGTGCTTTATATAGATGTATATATAGAGTTAACCAATATAGCTTGAAGTGTATAGTATCCGTTTTCACTTCTTGCGTCCACACCAATTGTATGTTTATTTTCAAATTCAAAACCCCACTTGTGTACTAGATGTAAAGCTAGGTTGAATATATCGTTCAATATGACAATATCGACATGAAAATGAATAATTGTGTCTTGTCCCTATGCATGCTCAATTGGATGTATATTACACTAATAACTCACACTAGATGAATCTCACATATGTTACATGGGTCCTCCCACGTAGAGAAACCATGATTCTTATTTTTGGAAAGGAAGACTTTAAGGTTATTGACGATCATTAGTAAACGGTGCATGTATAAGAAAGTCAAAGAGATTAAGGGTATCTTTTCTTTGCAACATTCTATGGAGGAAAATAAATCTTGCTATAACTATATATGCTACAATTTGTTAAAAAAAAAAAAAAAAAAAAAAAAAAAAAAACTATATATATGCTACAAGCTAGAGTGGACCCATTAGCCAAGTCTTGATGAAACAACTTGGAGTTGAATATCATCATGTCGGTTGAGAATTTTGGAGTCAACTTATTATAATTCACCACCTTTGTATTAAAAAATAAATATGACTTCTGTCACTGAAACAAATATGCTAATTGTTCACACGCTTGGCTTCACGTTTTCAGGAAGCACGAACGTTTTCTTTCAATGTCGTGTTTAGTCTCAACTTTTAAGACATATCATCATTAGTCCCCAGTATCTCAGTTTTGATACAATTTATTTTAACGGCAATGAAGTTTCATTTACTATCAACAAGCTAGAGAAAAGTTACACAAATGCAATAGCTGATACTTATAAGCCAAACACCAACTTAAAATACCCAAGACACTTAATTATGATAACACCTCGAAGAATTCTACTCCGTGCACCACTACAACAACAAAGAGGACGGGCGACGGGGTTTTGACAAAGAAACACATGTCTTCATCAAAACTCGTTAAAATCTCAGTTTTTGACTTTGATGGTGAAGATTGTGAAGAAAATTTTTTACGAAACCCTTTGACGAGCACATGTCACAGCAAAAAATTGACCCATTTTATTTTTCCCTTAATTTTCTTTATTTTGGCTAATAATTCCTTCTATTTTTTTCCGCCAACCCTTTTGCGAAGACATGTTCACGCCAAAGGTATTGACCAAAATCTGGACTAACGGCATAAATTTGATCAAGTAATTATGGTTCAATTAAATAATTTTGGCGTGGATATGTCCTCATCAAAAGTAAAAAAAAATGAATAAAAATGTTTTAAATGATTTATAAATGATTTAAATCAATTAAAAGTTATTTAAATTGATTAAAAATGATTTAAACTAATTAAAAATAATTTATAAATGATTTAGATTAACTAGAATTGATTTAAATTGATTAAAAATAATTTATAAATATTTAAATAATTTAAAAATGATTTAAATTAATTAAAATTAATAAAAATTAAATAAATATGATTTAAAAAGTGATTTAAATTGCTATAAACGATGAAACTAGGGGTGAAAACGAGCCAGGCCGAGTCCGAGCCTGCCAGAGCTTACATTTTAACAATATAAACAATATAATCACTCAAATTATATATCTTAATTAAACTCATTCTAATGGGAATATACATCGCGATTATATCCGGTATAAACCACTCATTAATCCACCATAAGCATACATTTAAACCATAGATTGTTCATTACAACTATGCGGTCAATATAGTTCATGAATTGTTCCCACAACCAGTCATCGAATTAACTTGAAAGAATGACCGAATCAAACGATGTTAAACCACAACAAATAACAAAAACATACGAATTACATTCCAAATTGATAAACGTTTAAACATTAACTAACACATTTAAATAAACTGCCTGCATTTTTTTATTAGGAAAACAACATAAAGTTAAGTACAAATTTATACGACGGCTAAATGAAAAACTAATCCACACGAAGGTTTTTCATTTCATTTAAAAGCTCATGAAGTATTACAACCGATCGACATGTGTGGTCCTCAGATCGCTCGATGCGTATAAACAATGTTTAATCACTCAAGCTCGCCACTTGTGAATGGCGCATCGTAATCGCCTTAAACCGCCAAGCACGAATGCAATGAAGATCCGAGGAGTATAGTGTTTCGGTCGTTATGTCCCAATGAGCTATGCAATGGATTATCAAACGCTTAGTGATCGAGAATTTGAACGGAAAAGGATTTGGAATAATATTATAACTACGTAAAAAGCCAACAAATTACAACGGCTTAAATGCAAATTAAAGGAGATTAAAAGATAAAATCTATTAAATAAACGCTATCACTATATTTAAAATGATGAACGTTTAAAACTTGAAACTAAAACTTACGCTTAAAATAAAAATACGTAAACGCATAAATAAAAACGTGAAAATTACACAAGATAAATCCTAAAATATGAAAAATACATTTCTACAATCCTAATGATAAAAGAAAATTTATAGAAAAAGAAAATTATTTTTATAACTATTTAATTAATTATTATTAATTAAAAACTAATTTTAACTATTAAATAATTACCTAAAATACAAGAAATTAGTAAATAAAGCTAGAAAAATAAAATTAAGACTTAGAAAAATATAAAATATCAAAATAGACTTTTCAAAACTATTTTTGTATTTTTCTGATTATTTTTCTATTTTTTATGAATTTTAAACTATTAAAACTAATTAAAATATTAAAAATACAAATCTAACTAAGAAAATATGGAAAAATACTTTTTGGCTTTTTATATTTATCTTAACTTAATAAAATGAAAATTATTTTTTGAACCTTTTCTTAATTTTTGTATTAAAACTAATTAAAATACTTAAAACTAATTTAAATTAAGAAAAATAGCAAACAAGCTTGGAAAAATCTGAAAATTTCAGGAAAAGCTTAAAATAAAGTGAGGAATTTAGGAAAAATAGAAAAACAAGGGTTTGTGTGGAGGAATTTGAAACTGAAGTGGAAAGTGCTTAAAAATAAGCACTTTGATAAGCTAAAACCACACCAAAAGGTACCAAACTGAAACAGAAGCTACTATAAGCTAAAAGAGCTAAAATGGAACAAGTTTAAACAAGCCTAACCCTCTGGATCACAAGCTCAATAGATTTGATGAATTGATCTAATAAGCTAAAACAGTTAAAGGGGTGCTTACTTGCAGCCCATCAATAAGCACTTAAATAAGCTGAGAACTAGAAAACAAGAGTTGGATTCTAAAGAAGGCCTGGGTGGGAGCTTGTACACCAAGAATCAGGCCTAGAGGAGCTAAACTAAGCTTAACATAGTTATGCAAAATCTGCAAGCCCTGCAGATTGATGTCTCGCATGTGGCATTTAGACCCATTTTGACAAGCCGATTAAAGCTTAAGAAAATTTGTAAAATCTGAAAATTACTAATAAGAAACAAGACCAGCTAGACTTTCTAAACCTACAATTTTCATTGAACTTGGCTCGAAATGAGTGAATGAAAATTCCTTCTTCATCACAAAAATCGAGAATTTGCCATTTTGACTTTTAAGCAATTGTAAAAGTTGACCAAAATGAGATTTAAAGCTAATCCTAGGACTAATTATGATCTAAAATGATGAAATAGAGCTACTACAATCAACCCCTATGTATTTTGAACACAAAATGAGCTTTTGCTCTTCCAAATTTCCAACAAGAAAGCTATAAGGACGGTGGATGTGCAAGTTGACTTTGAGCAAGCGCGAGCACAAGAACTTGACTCAAATGAGTCAATTAGGATTAAACAAACTTGAAACAACAATTGGTAACCACTGATGAGGCCCCGATACGTGAAAGTGCATCAATTCCAAACACTCTTTATTATCACCGATTAGAACTTAAAATAAAATTACCACCGAACTAGCTAATTCCGGTGATCAAACAGAGTTTACATAACTTAAATAAAACTATATAAAGGGCTAAAACTACAAATGATCATAAATACAAGAGAAGCATGAACCGCAAAATGACTTGAAAATGCAAAGTAAAACAGATACTCATGTGTACCGGTGGTGTGCAGATTAAAACCAAACCAATACTACCCTAAACTAATCCATTTTAACCCAATTCCACCTCTGCATCATCCCACATCATCTCTGAATCCAGATTTGACTTTGTTTGACCATGCTACAAAATTACTCAAAACTGATTGACTAGCTTATTAAAAGCTACAAGGAGCTTAAATAAGCTTGTATGAGCTTGAAAATAAGCCACTAACACTTGTACATGAGAATTTTGAAACTGAAAAATGCAACAGTGATCATTAACTTGGAAGACTTAAATGAAAACTTAAATTGATAGTTAAAAATACAATACAAAGATGTTTTAACTTGAATTGGATACTAAGGAACTTAAGCTACAACATTTGATTCTAACTAATACATTTTAAAGAAAAATCGACATTAAAGGAAATTTATGAAAACTAGCTACTCTTTGACTGCTTCTTTCTTCTCTCTTTTATACTCCAAGTTTCCTCTCTCATCTCTAAGTGATTCCACCTCTTTTGTGGCCATTGATCACTCAAAGCCATCTTGGCCTTTTATCTCAATTTGGCGGAAATGGAGTTTTAACTGCTTAGAGATTGAGTGGGAGGTGATAAGTAATCAATGTATCTTGGATGGTTGTGTTTGGAGGGAACAGGTTGGGTGGAGAAATGAGCTGGAGGAGGGGGGAGGTTGTGTGTTGCAGAGCTTTTGGCAGAAGCAGGTGGGAGAAAGGTTTGGCGCGTTATTTGTTTAGTCAAACCACATTTGACCGGGGTCCAAGAGGATAGGCAGGCCAAAAAGGGTTGAAAGAGTTTAATAACATAGGGACTAGTTGTGCAATTTTCTGAATTTGAGGGACTTGAACTGCCAATCTTGCAAAATTTCTTCCAAGGACTAAAAGTGACATTCTCAAAAAGTATAAGGACCAAAATTGCCACTTTGCAATTTTCCAGGGGCCATTTCTGCCAATTCTTAAACTTGAAGGACCAATTTGTAATTTTCTCAAAACTTTTATATTTTTCACCAAAGGACTAAATTTGACAACTTATGATTTAAAAGGACCTTTGGTGACTTTACTTTTGAAATTATGTGCTGTGGGACTGCTTTTTGACAACTTTTGAAACTTGGGGACTAAAGCGCAATTTTGCAAATTTGATATGTTTTTCATCCGATTTTGATATTTTTGCATTTAAAACACATAAAACACTGATTTGTGATATTTTGATCATTTTGAAGTGTTTCTGAGTGTTTTCAGATGATTTTGCAGTTTATTTTGTACAAAAATGATGAGTATTTAGACACTCATCAACGCCTTTCCATTTTTAGTCTTGCCTCCAACATCTTTATCTTTAGAGCCAAGACGTTGCAATTTGAGCAGAAGGTCCCAGAGAAGAACTTGGATGTGTTGAAGGTCGCGGAGAAGAACTTTGAGGTGTTGAAGTTCCAAGAGAAGAACTTATACGGATCCGGAGATCTATATCATCCTTCCATATAAAATATCCACATCCATAATATTGTTTTTTTTGTAGTGACAAAGTAAGAAAATCATAAAAATTGTCTTCTTAACAACCAAATTATTTATGTATTACATAAATAAAAAAAACTTGTGATTGCTCACCTTTGAACGAGGACATGCATAGTAACGTTTACCACAACTATGAGGTTTATGTGATTTTCTTAGCACTATATCTCGTGCTCCACAGGGACATTAAAAAGCTTCATATGGCTCCATCAGCATAAGCCACAAAAACTGGGTGGTGGTGGTGGGATAAGAGTTTGAGAGGATAAGAGTTTGATTTTTGTTTCCATTTCTTGCATTATGATCAACTTCCGGCAGCAAGTTGTAAAGTTTCCTCAGTCGGAACACCAAGATAAACATCATTATTTAAAATTAATTTGATGTTATATGAACAAAGATTTTTCTTTTGAGCTTTCTTAAGAAAACAAGGATTTTTATAACCAAGAGCAATCTTTTGTTCACTATTGTAAAACGAGTTTGGCTCAAGAGTGAGCATGTGAATCGTTTGAATCAATTGACCCATCTTCACAATAATGTTTCAAGCTCTTTATTTTTATTTTCTAGCTCAATGATTGTGTCGAGGTTTTCATCCTCACATTTTAAAAAATACTTTTTCAGCTTGTCCTGCTTTTTTTTAAGATTGGAAAAACTTGTAGATTGTTTTGAAATCTAATTTTGAAGATTGGAAATTTCTTCATTAAGAGCCTAACTTGTTTTTAAGTTTCAAGCTTTTTGATTACACATTTTTCTTGATAAGCAGCTTCTATATAACCAATTTCAAGCTCAGTTTGTTTTTTTTTATCTCTATTAAAAAAAATTCTTGTCCCATATATCTCACAATCTTAGCGGTCAATAAATCATTCGCTTGCTTAGCTTCGCGATTGACCATATTACATTTATCTATTTCAATTTGCAAATTATGAAGTAATGACTCAAACAAAGCTTGTGCCTGATCATGATCAGTTTTATCATGTTCAACCTCTCCTCCATTAGGATCCATATCTGGAGTTTCAGAATTGATATTACTATCATCATGCTTTACCACATATGTGTCATTAATGGACCAAGGTTGCTCAAGATGATGTCTCTCATGAGCAAAAAAATTATAAACATCATTATCATAGTAATTATCATAATTTGGTACATCATCTAAAGTATATGTGTCATAGGAAAGCGTTGTCGACATCGATTATGCAAACAACTTCACAAGTCTTGACAGGAAAATGCAATTCGCGTTCAAGTCTCCTCTTCTTCATCATAATATGTTTTTGCTAAGAAATCATACTCTTCTACATTCAGTAGTATCCATGATCCTCTTTCTTATCCATCAGCGTTCTCTCTTTGAAGTAATTCGAATTCCTAGTCCTCTTCTTGTTCCTGCAGTCCCTAGCTATATGCCTCGTACCTTGACAATTATAACATCTGATGCGCTCCAACAAGCTTTAAATTTATAAACAAGAATTACCGGTTAACTAGGAACACATTCGGGCAAGTATACCCTAGTCAAGTTGTAGTATAGGGGTTTGGTAAGTCAAGGTCGTCTCAAGAGACTTGGTTGCACTTCAAGTGTCATTTGTTTGATCAAGCAAGTAACAAGGTCGTGGTTATGATTGTCACGGATCAAACCACTAAGAAAAGTAATATAAGAACAAGCACGCAAAGAACATACATGATTAGACAAATGAGCACAAGGATATTAGGATGTTTAGTTTGGAAAACATATTATCAAAGGTAGTTCTTTCGACCTATTGAACCAATAATAATAGTCTAGTGTTTTATAAATCAAATGGTCATGTCATGAGCCTATTCCTAAACCAACAACAACAAATAATCCTTTCGCCTTTATACATTAATGTTATTAATTTGTGAAGTTCCATTTACTTGAAATATCAAGAGAACACATATTCAAAAGATTCCTTTCGGCCTCTATTCTAAATTAAAACTTTACTTGTTTTTTATTAAGTTTCTCATACAATCGTCACAAAGTACAAGACCAAAATCATTTGTCGACTAATCAAATTGGAACTAACCATTATTGAGAATCCTTTCAACCATTAAACTTAACAATGATTAACCAAAACAATAAACAAGAACAAATTCCAATTTAACCAAATATGATGTTATCAACATAATCCAAACAAACACGACAAATATCCAAACATCCCTTTATCACAAGTTATCATATGAACTAAATAAGTATAAATCCAACATTCACAAGACAAGAGCACATCACAAGAATCACATAATCAACTCAATCAAAGAACCAAACATGCTTAATATTAAAAGAGAAGATACCAAAGTTCATAAGATGAAATCTCTGTTGTAAAAATCGGTCCAGGCGGTCGATTAATCCCCGCATAATCGCTGATCGCTCACTAAGCGCCTTGATTTATCATAATCGACCTATTTAATCGGTTTGGTCAAAGATCGCTTAAAAATCAGTCAACAAACCGATTAATCGAACAAAATCAGTCTAATCGGATTAATCAAACAAAATTGCTTAAAAATTGGTCAACAAAATCGCTTAAAAATCGATCAACAAACTGATTAATCGGTCAAAGATCGCTTAAAAATGGTCAACAAACCGAGTAATATCTATGTTTAACTTTGAACTTTGAAGAATTAGGTATTATGTTTATATTTGAACACTTGAAATGTCTAAACTTTGATGCACTATGCTTATCTCATACATATAATATAATATAATATCTAAAATTACAATTTTGTGAATAAAAATTTCAATCCGATTAATCCCCGATTAATCCCCGCATAACCGATTAATCGCTAGGCCCTACCCGACCGCCTCACTAGCGCCTAGCGATTTTTACAACCTTGGATGAAATACAAAGTACATGACTCCTCCAATATTCTACAGCAATTATGACCTCTATTACATCCCACAACTTCTGGAAATCTCTACTAACAACATGTAACAAGAAGTGCAAGTGTTTGGTAACAAGGATTGACGGAGATGTATGGATTATTTGATGGTTTCTTCTTTGTTTCTCATGAATTTTGACCAACCAACCCCCCAACACTTCTGGAAGAAGGTTGAGGGGTGGTAAGAGAGATATATGAGATTTGGATATGAATGGGATGAGATGGATTTAGTTGGATGATGAAATGAGGAACCAAATGGGTCTATTTATACTTGAACCAAGGCCTAGGGTATTCAATGTTTTTCTTGGAGGCCAAGTGGTTTGGAAGGGACTAGAAACTGAGTGGGAAGGGTCTAGAATCGTTTAGAATATGAATGGAAGAATAAAAATGATTTTGGAGGACCAGAAGAGTCCAGCCGATCGACTGCGGGGCTAGGCTGATCAGTTGGATGATGAAATTGGCTCTAGCCGCATCGGTTGCGGGCCCATACCGATCAGCTGGAGCCTTTTGGCCAAAAATGATAAAAAGAAAAGTTATAGATCTTTCTCCTCCGATTCCGTGGCCTTGAACCGGGGGTCAAACGAAGTCCGTATGTTCAAGATATGGCCAAAATGGTGGAGGTGTGTCGGGAACAACATGTTTTTCAATATTTCTTTATTTGAGCTTCTTTTCTTCATTTCTTTTTCGTTTCCCTTCTTGTACTTTATTCTTAAGTCTTTGTACCACTAACTTGATGACTTTATCTTCTCGAATATACTCCACGAGTCTTGCTTTTGTCGGGAATTCTTCGTACATGAATAAATCTTTGTTTTTTACTTCATTTTTCGTCTTTTTCTCCACTTTCTTGTACTTGCCTACAAATGAACTAGCATACACACTTTTATATGATTAAGAAACAAAAGCATATGATTATAACCAAATAACATACATAAAAGCATAGATAACGCTACTAAAAACATGCACAATTTGAGCGTTATCAACACCTGATCCTATTTGCATCATTCCCTTTCCATAGTTACCAACATTATGTGCAACACTATTCCCAGCATTCAACCCAACATTATTAACATTCCTTTGAAACTCTTCATGTTCGGCAGCAGCAGAGAATATACTAATGTGATCCTCCAAATTTTTGTTTTCTTCGTATACACAAATGTTCCTGTGGGGGGCGCAGGGGGGGAGGGGGGGTCACCCTCCGATGGTATCTAAAACGTGTGATCCTCGAAGTGAATGGTGTGGGCTTAGGACGCATATAGGGTGTGCTCAAGCCCTCCTAGCTATCTCCGGACACGTTGTTATATTCTGACTCTGAGTTGTGCTTCCTTATTGGAGATCTTTCAGAGCGAGACCTCGCCGTGAATATAGTTTTTCTCCTGCTCCGGCCTTCTAACCTGAAAAATCGATGAGACTTGGATTTAGAATTTTGCTTCAAAGAACTCTGTCGACACTTACGAGCAGCCTTGCTCCAACTCCTACTCTAAGCTGACTTGGAAGACCCACAGAAAGAAGTTTCTCGATTTTCCTACCAAAGAACTAGTCTAGGAGTTCTCTGACTCCCCATTTTCTGAATCTCCATAAGAGAGCCTCTGAGGCGCTACCTTTTCCTTACCACAGTTATCAAGTTCCTTGATCATGGTCCGCAACATATCGATATTCTCTTTCACATAGGGCGGAGAAGGGCCCTCCTAAAAAGGTCTAGCAGAAGCGGGGAAGGGCCCTCCTAAAAAGGTCTAGTAGGAGTTTGGGGGGGTCCTCCCTAGGGTGTTCTCCCATTCCTTTGTTCCCCATTGCTTACGTTGGTAGCTTACTCCGAATAGGATGTACCCATACCGCCGTCCATCGCTTAGAATCGATAGATTAATATAAGGGTCCCACGCCTACGGATATCGCCAAATGTTAAAGCAATTTTTTGTAACCACTTCTTTAGCCCTTCGACCTCGGAGATTATTGTTAACTCATTCGTCCTCTGAGCTGGAATAAGAAAGAACACTGTTAGCTCGCCCCGAGGTTTTAATCTGAGACCAAGCTCCGGCGTAAGAATAACTATACGTTTGGTATGAAATGTGCAATAATATAGTGAGAGGAAAAGATAGTCTATATTGGAGTATTAGAGTGTGTCTTCTTCAACTGAGTAAAAAACTCTATGTATACTACCTGTCATTGGCTCCACGACATGTATTGTGGAGGTTGGATTGCCGTCTAGACGCAACGAGTAAATTGTTGATGATGGCCAGGCGCTTCCTTCGGATGTTATCTTGTCACGATGGCGCATGTGGCCGTTGTGGACCACTCTCTGCTCCATTCGTACATTATCGTACAATAATTGTCGACTAGTACGTTCTGAGTCCCGAAGTAATCTTAGCTCATGCCATTGCCTCCGGAGGACCATTGCAATAAGTACTATTACTTTGTTATACTTTTATCATCTTAGTGGCCTAAGTGTCATTATCTCCTAATCTATACTACATTATAATGTATTTAGGACTTCCTATAAAAGGAAGTCTTAAAAATATAAGCCTACACATGTTACTATAATTAGTAATTCATATAATTAAGAAAAGAAGCATAATGTACAACACTTTAAAGCACATAATTTTCAGACTTACAAGACAAGAAGCATAACGTACACCACTTTAATGCACATATTAGAAAAACAAAACACCACATTAATGTTATTTAATATAGTCAATTAATTAACTGATCAATAAATACAATTAATACAGTTATTAAAACACCTCTAACATAATAAATACAAATTATCAAGCATATTGTACAACCAAATTAAACACAATTCCTACATTAAATGTTACTAATACAAATAATATTCAAGCCCGAACGGGCAACAGGAATGGGCTTGAGCCGAGCGCAAGCAGTTAAACGAGCTTGAGCCCGAACGGACACGGCTAAACGAAATTCTTGAAACCAGTAAATTTATTGTCAAAATAACATAATAAACTAAAATACATGATTCCTTGAAATTTAATTTTGGTACTGCGCCACGCAATCTTGGTACCCACATTAAATGTCACTAATACAAATAATAAAGCACATTATACAAATATTAAAGCCCGAACGGGCAACGGGCAAAATGGTCTTGAGCCCGAACAAGCGCGGGCCAAACGGGCTCGAGCTCGAACGAGCACGAGTTAAATGAAACTCGTGATATCCGTAAATTTATTACCAAAAAGAACATAATAAAGAAAAATACATGATTCACGTGAAAAATTTATTTCAGGTACCCGCCGCCGCAACGCACGGGTACTCTGCTAGTTATTCTTATGAGACTATCCCTCATCACATACCACACTTAACGATTATGAAATTGATGATTAAAGAAAGACACTTGTCACTAAATAATTGAATCGCTAAAGAAATTTGGTAGGAGGAATTTAGACAAAATAAATGGAAAAGGTGTTCTTTTCCTTTGTTTGGTACACTTGAGAAAAAAAATAGGCGGAGAAATTTGAGTCTCGTGAATTCGTTCCTTTGTATTTTGAAATCCTTTCATTTTGTGAAGAAAAAGAAGTCTTCCTATTTAATTCTCCGTGTTTTTTTTTCCAACCAACTAAAAAATAAGTATAAATAAATAGATCACGTGCTTATCACATATTTACCACAAACTTACAAACCTTATCCTCTTTAGGCCACATTTGAGATCATCACCTCCGTGAACTTCCATGTTTAATTCTTAACCTCATCAACAAAAGTAATTATCTCTTCTTCCATCACCACTAATGTTGTTGTAATGTTTCTATCCTAAATTTTCAAACCATAAATTGAAGCATTTGGCCGTTGGGCTTTTTCTTTTTTTAATTACAATTTTTGTTATGTTAACTCACAAAATTAGTTGTGTTTATGGATGGAATTGATTTTGGAAGTTTAATATTGGCCTAGATTATTTTTTTTCCATTTATTATGTGATTTTTTAACAATGCATTCCATGTGTTTGATATAATGTCCAAGTCTTTTTTAACATAGCATTTCATGGCATTGTACCGCTAAGCTACCTTTAGATTACCGTATATGTACCTATGTACGCCATGGCATTCACAATAAAAAATGCTTTGTCACTTGCCCTGACGATGTATGGGATGGCTATGTGAAGGTATTTTGCGCAAATCAACTTTTTTGCTTTCTTGTATCTTAAGATAATATGTGATAACCAAATTAATGGTGTTGTCAATTTGTAGACTCATCCAGAAGCATCTAAATTTAGAGATAAAGCATTCCCACTGTATCACAAGCTTTCCACCATCTTTGGTAAAGATGGAGCTACGGGGTCGAGAGCTATTGATCTTGGAGATGAAGAGGCTGTAAGTGAAACACATGATAGTAGACCAGCTGATCTTGAAGGCCAAAATGTCAATACGGGTGATCATCCTTCTCCTCAAGGTGTGTCGCCCCAAGGTGTGGATGGTAAGAATAACAAACGTAAAAGATGCAAAACTGATGAGTTGCTTTGTATGTATTCTGAATCTTGCGATACGTTTATGTTAAATTTTGGGGTGATAATCTGTGGCAAACATATCATTCTATCAATTGCTAATGGCTTTCAAGTTATGGTTCATTGCAGGATTAATTCTGTGGGTTAAACTTGGACAAAGGATAAAAGATTTAAAGTTCCAAGATGTTCATTTCTTGAAGCTTTCATCGCTTCACGATGAGTCATTTATAGCCGTTAGAGGGTCTTAGTGAAACTTAATCTCCTATTTAATAAGTCCCTTAATCTAGGGTTACAAACACTTGAGTATGCGTCTTTTGTATCACTCTATTCTCTTCTTTCGATCATTTCACCGATCTTGTCTTGTCTTTACATTTACATGATTATTGTCTCATGGACATTAATCTAATCTTGTAACATTCGGATACTATTAAACTTAATCTGTCGACTATTGCGACTTAGATCGAATAAAGGTTCTATTGTTCATCTTGTGTTGCCTATACTTTCGTACATGGTATCGAGCTACAGTGCTCATTGATTCTCTTGACAACAAATTGGTGGTTTGGGGTTATTGCTACTAGTGTAATCACTTGGTTATATTCTACTTACAATTAGCCCTAGACTAAGTGAATCTAGGTAATTGTGACTTGTTCTTCCATTGCATATTTCTCTGTAAGTCTAAGTCTTATCCTTTCTTCAAACATACTGATACTTAAGTCTTTGTGGGTGCAAACGGGTAGACTAACATCTTGATCCGCCACCTTTGAGTGGTACGAATACCGCCGGTTTACCCTAGTCCATGTGCTTGGTACATTGTTTCTTAAATTCAAGGTCTTATTACTTTGTCTATTTTTGTCTTATTATTATCTCCGTACGTGACTCTTTGTCCATCTTATTCTATCTATCTGTCTTATTGCTTGAATTATGGCTATTGGTGATGATAATATTAGTGGCTCTTCCACTGAGAAAAGCTTATCCTTTGGTGATGCTTTGTATTTGCATCCTAACAATACCAATGGCACTCCCATTATTTCTATTAAACTCACTGGAACTGAAAATTATAAAATATGGAATATGGCCATGACTTTTGCTTTAAGGAACCATAATAAGTTAGGGTTTATTGATGGTACTTGCATAAGAGATGATTCGAACCCTAGTCTTGCTAATCAATGGGATACTTGTAACTCTGTTGTGGTTACTTGGATTCTTAATTCTCTACCACGAACTATTTCTTTGGTGCTATATATGCTAAAGCGCTTATGAAATATGGAATGATCTTAAAGATACTTATGATAAGGTTGATGGTTCACTATCTTTAATTTGCATAAAAATATAAACTCTCTTAGTCAAAGTGGGTCCTCTCTTGCGACTATTATAACAACCTTAACTCTTTATGGAAACAATTTGATTGTATGATCGACTTGCCTCCCTCGCACTTGTGAGTCGCAAAACATTTTGAAAACATAATCACCGATCAAGTTAATGCAATTTCTTATGGGTCTTGATGACTCCTATGTCCCCATCGAAGCAATATTTGAACCGAGATCCTTTACCTAATGTCAAAGCGCTTTTCGTTGTCTCGAGAAGAATCTCACGAAATGTTTCATCCGGGAATAGCTCGCTAAACCCAATGTTACGACCTTTTCTAAAAAAAAACGTCCGATGGTGGAAAAATTTTGATAACAAAAGGTTTTAACAACAAAGGTTATGGTTTTAATAATGGTAATAAAACAAATAGCAGAGGACCAAACATGAATCTCAAATGTACTAATTGCAAAAACCCGTCACACTTGTTGATAAATGTTATGATCTTGTTGGTTATCCTGCTGGATATGTTAAAAGGAATTTTAATGGTAAACCTTTCAAGAAGAACAATGTTTCTCACGAAACTAATCATGTCACCGATAATAGTGCTAGCAACTCTCCTGCTTCCTTGTCTAATGAACACTCTCCGGACTTATGAGTCTTCTCAATGACAACAATGTGTCATCTCGCTAATGCCAACTTAGCGTGTAAAATTTTTAGGAACCTTCTTTAATGGCGGTGTCAAGTTTAATGTAAACTTTAATAAAATTTTAACAACAACACAAAATCTCTATCTGGAAACATCGGTCTTGGTTGGATTGTTGATTCGGTGCAAATCAAGACATGAATGTCTCGAAAACTTTTAATCAATGTTGTTAACATTTCAAATCTTGGCTTAACTGTTGGACATCCCAACGGTACTGTGCCTTAATTACTAAAATTGGTGATTTAAAGGTCAATAATGACCTAACTCTTTTGATGTACTTGTTGTTCCCGAGTACAATGTTAGTCTCATTGTCTGTTCATAAAATTGCTAGAGACAATAAGATGTTTGTTGGGTTTAATGAATCTAATTGCTATATATGAGATTTACATCAAAAAGGATTGTGGGGATTGGTAAACAATACAATGGGTTATATATGTTTGATATTGATTCTACATGTAAGATTATTTCTAATAACCGCATATCTCGTTTGTCATGTTTCTAAAAATCTTTGGCATCAAAGACTTGGTCATCCTCCGACCAAGTCCTACACATACTTAAACCCACTCTTAAATTTGATAGTACATCCGAACTCGATCATCTCGTGATACTTGTAATAAAGCTAAACAAACCGGAGAACCATTCCTCTAGTGAACATAAATCAACTAAAATTGGTCAACTTGTCCATCTTGATGTATGGGGACCATATAAAGTCACTAGAGATGGTTACAAATATTTTTAACAGTTGTTGATGACTATTCTAGGCGATGTGGGTTTATATGCTTAAGGGGAAGGATGATGTTTATGTTTCCATTGTTAACTTTACTCATATGCTATCAAATCAATTTGAACACAATGTCAAGATTTTTAGAAGTGATAATGGGACGTAATTTGTCAATAATAAACTTCAACATTTTTCCATGAAAAGGAATTTTACATCAAACCTCTTGTGTTTATACACCACAACAAAATGGTATAGCGAAAGGAAACATAGGCATCTCCTTAATGTAGCTAGATCCCTTATGTTTGTGGGAATTACCTCTAAATCTTTGGTCCAATGTGTTCTAATCACGCCTATGTCATAAACAAAGTTACCTCTTCGCCTGTCGGAAAGTCCCCTTCTTCCTTGTGTATGGGCATGACCCTTCACTCTCTCCCTTAGAGTCTTTGGTGCTTATGCTATGCCACCATTCTCAACATCTTTGATAAATTTGGTAGTAGGTCCGAAAAAGTGTCCTTATTGGTTACTCAAATGAGAAGAAAGGCTATAAACTCTTGAGCCTAGAAACAAAAATATCTTTTACCCGGAGATGTCAAATTTTATGAAACTGTTTTTCCTTCAAATGAAAAATACTTTGTCAAAACCTTTTGTTGAAACTTTGTACCAAAAGATTTAAATCACAAAATTTCTTTGACTCACAAATAAGTCCCAATGATGAAGGAGAGTGACATCCTATGATGATGGCACGGTGGTAAGTTATCCTACTAGGATTGACAAACCAGTTGCAACATCTATAGATTATAATACACACCCCGAGGGCACCATATCACATGAATCACATCCCGCTAATGCATCTTCCGATTACTGCGATACTACACTTGATTCTGCCGAACAAGAAAGAGGCTTGCCACCCTCATCGCTAGAAGGTCAACCGTAGTCTCTAAGTTGCCCAAGAATCTTAACGACTTTATTGTAGAAGGAAAAGTCAAATATGGTGTTGAAAAGGTTGTTAATTACTCTAATCTTAACAAAGATAATTAGTGCTTTGCATCTAGTCTTAATAAAAGTATTGAACCTACCTGTTATGAAGAAGTTATCCTTGATAGTAATTGGGTTGATGCTATGAACTCTGAAATTGAGGCCTTAAATGAAAACCATGCTTGGGATATAACTGATCTACCTCCTAATAGAACTCCTATTGGGTACAAATGGATCTTTAAAATCAAGTATAAAGCCAATGGTGAAGTTGATAGATACAAGGCTAGATTAGTTGTTAAAGGCCATAACCAAAGGGAAGGAATAGACTATGATGAAACTTTTTCCTGTTGTGAAAATGTCTCTCGTTAGATGTCTTATTGCCTTAGTCAGTAAAAACAAATGGCCTTTTTCAACTTGATGTTAACAATGCTTTCTTGTATGGAGATCTTGATGAGGATATCTATATGACCATCCCCAAGGAGTTACGTAATGAGAACAATAAAAATAAAGTGTGTAAACTTGTCAAGTCTCTATATGGCCTAAAACAAGCTCCCGTGAAATGGAATGAAAAACTTGTCGTTGTTTTAAAAGAAAATAACTTTGTTCAATCTGTTAATGATCACTCCTTGTTCACCAAAGCAGAGAATAACAAGTTTATTGCTCGCTTGTTTATGTGGATGATATTGTTCTTCTTGAAACCGTATTGATGAGATTAATCTTTTAAAGAGTTTCTAAAATCCAAATTTCATATCAAAGACTTGGGAAATCTAAAATATTTCCTTGGCATTGAGGTTTTAAAAGCGGGAATGACATTTGTCTTTCTCAAAGAAAATCGTCTTGAACTCCTCAAAGAATTTGGTCTTCTTGGTGCAAACTTGTGTCCACTCCTATGGAACCCAACTCGTGCTTCCATACATTCCCACTGCCGATGACCCTTGCTTGTCAACATCACCGGTTATCGGGTTACTTGGGAAACTTATCTATCTCACCCATACAAGACCGACATCTCATACTCGGTTCATTGTCGGCACAATATATGCATTCTCCCTTAAAATCTCATGGAATGTGCCCTCAATGTTCGAGATATCTAAAGGAGCTCCAGAAAAGGTCTAAGGTATAATTTCAAGAACTCGAAAATCATCTTGAAGGATATAGTGATGTTGATTGGGCCAAATGCAAGAAAACCGAAAATCATCACGTGTTATTGTGTTTTCTTCAATGATTGTTTAATCTCATGGAAAAGTAAAAACAAAACACTCTTTCAAAATCTTCCACGTAAGCGAGTATAGATCTATGTCATCTGCTGTGAAATCATTTGGATTAAAAATCCTAAAAGATCTAAAAGTTGATATCAATCTTCCTATCAATCTTTTTGTGACAACAAATCGCTTTACAACTTCTTTGTCAACCCTGCTTTCCATGAAAGATCAAAACACTTTGAAATTGATGTTCACTTCATCGTGGAAAAAATTGCTAGAGGTGTTATAAATGCTAAAAGATTGGCTCCTCAAACCAAACTGCAGACATACCACAAAGAACCTCCTGCTCATCAAGATAAATTTTGTGTGAAAAATTGATATTGTTTGATATGTTTGCTCATCATATTAAGGGGAATGTTAAATTTTGGGGTGATAATCTGTGGCAAACATATCATTCTATCAATTGCTAATGGCTTTCAAGTTATGGTTCATTGCAGATTAATTACGTGGGTTAAACTTGGACAAAGGATAAAAGATTTAAAGTTCCAAGATGTTCATTTCTTTCAAGCTTTCATCGCTTCACCGATGAGTCATTTATAGCCGTTAGAGGGTCTTAGTGAAACTTAATCTCCTATTTAATAAGTCCCTTAATCTAGGGTTACAAACACTGAGTGTGCGATCTTTTGTATCACTCTATTCTCTTCTTTCGATCATTTCACCGATCTTGTCTTGTCTTTACATTTACATGATTATTGTCTCATTGACATTAATCTAATCTTGTAACATTCGGATACTATTGTAAACTTAATCTAAGCTGACTATTGCAGCTTAGATCTGAATAAAGGTTCTATTGTTCATCTTGTGTTGCCTATACTTTCGTACAGTTTAACAACACCATAAATGCTATTGGGAGTGAGATGAACATGAACTTAGGTAAAATGGCCAATGATCATGAAAGGATACTTCAATGTGAGATTGATTTGATGAAGAAAGTTCAGAAGGAGATTGATGCTTTACCAGGGATCACCTTTGAGGAAGCTTTTGAAGCTACAGATGTTATCGGGAAGTGCCCTTTAAAAGCTAAAATGCTCTTCGGGTATGATGAGGCCAAAAAAGTCAAGATGGTACAAATGGTTGCAAGAAAATCCGCATGTTAGATGTGTATGTCTTTATAAGTAACGTATCTTTCTGAAGCTGGAACCCTTTTTTGTATGAAAATACTTGTCCAACTTGCTAGGTTCTTTTGTGTAAGGCTATTGGTTCTAAGCTAGCTTGGTTTTAAGCTAGCTTTGGTTCTAAGCTAGTGATGAGTGTGTAAATACTCATCATTTTAATCAATCTCAATCTGCAAAACGTTTAAAAATGCTCAAATGCATCAAAATATCGAAAATATTCCAAAATTGCATTTTATATGTTTCGGATGCAAAATGTTCAAAATCGGATGAAAATGAGCAAAGTTTGCATAATTGGCGCTTCATCCCTCAACTTTCAAAATTTGTCAAAACTAGTCCTCGAGCACATAATTTCAAAAGAAAAATCACCAAAGGTCCTTTTAATATCATAACTTGTCAAAATTAGTCCTTTGGTGAAAAATATAAAAAGTTTGAGAAAATTACAAGTTTGGTCCTCCAACTTTGAAATTTGGCAAAAATGGTCCCTGGAAAATCTGAAAATGGCAACTTTGGTCCTTGTAATATTAACACTTGTCAATTTCATCCCCTGAAACATCTTTGATGAATTGGCAGTTCTAGTCCTTGTATTTTCAGAAATGGCAAATTAAGTCCTTGATAATTAAAAACCTTTTGCACCTTAGACCCTTGTCACAAATACTTTGGACCCCTGCCATGTTATCCATTTGACCCTGCCATTTGGACCCCCTGTTATTTAATAATCCCAAGTCAAACTCCTTTGACTGCTTTTCCCTCTCCTTCACGGGTATACCAAGCCACCATCATCACCCTGCAACTCCTCTGATAACACTCCACCATCATCATCCCTACCCCCCCCCTCCAAACACAACACTCCAAGAGTGCATTTAATGCACCTGTATACCTAACACTCAACCCAGCTGGCGTAAACAGCTTTTGGCGCCAAAATTTCATTCAAAGGCCAAGATCACTTTTACTAATCCAAGGGTCAGAATTGTTAGTGGGATTTGAAGAGAGAGGTGAGAGAAACAGTTTGGGTGTATAAAAGACAAGAGGAAGCAACAAGAGAGTGGTAGTTAGTTTTATTTTCTTAAGTGTATGTCGTTTTTCTTATATCATGTCTTAGATAATTTGCAGTTGTAATTTCCAGTTCCTTTGTCTCAAACAAAAGTATTTAAGTGTTTTGCAACTCTGTTTAAGTGATAATTTAAATTAATGTTCAATTTCCATCCTTTATGTTCACTGTTGAGATTTTTATTTTCAAACCCTTTTGTTAAAACTTTTAGCAGCTCAATTTTAATCTCATATAAGCTTATATAAGCTTATAATAGCTTTTTGTAAGCTTATAATCAAGTTTCAAGCATCTTTAGAATCTGGTCAATGAAAGTCAACATGGAGCAAATTTGATGCAGGATTGTAATGGGTGGTGCAGACATGTTCTTGGGGTTGATTTGGAAGCAATGGGTTGGTTAGAATAGGTAGTGGTTCTTGGGTTCACAGGATTCAGGCCATAGTGGCTTTGGACCTTTGTAAGTGATTTTCACAAGTTCTTGCATATAATGTATTTGTAGTCATAATCTGTTAAAATCTGTTGGATTAGTAGTAATTAGGTTAAGTTAAGTTAGTTTGATCATAATCTATGCTTGTTCAGTGTTTATCTCAGTTTTAGGTTGCAAAACCATAGTTAAAGGTGTGTTTGGTTCTGCTGATCTATCTGTCTTTTAGGCTTATTCAGTGGATAGAATCTGTTGGTTAATGTTTGTTTAGTTCATTTGTGTTAGTATCAATCAACATCTTGTGTCTGCAAACACTTAAAGTCAAACATTAACAAAATCTGTCTCAATGCTCCACTGTTGTGAGTTTTGGATTTGCAAAACCTTGTTTTGTGTTTAGAATTGTTAAACATTGCTTGCATTGGGTTCATTACACCTTATTACATCAACATCAGTCATAAAATTGGATTCAAAGTTCATTTTGGTCAAAGTTCATCACTATTGTCAAAAGTCAAAATTGCAAAAGTGGATTTGAGCTCGGTTAGAAGGATTTTCATGAACTCATCTCGGGTCTTATCAAGTGAAATTTGTGGCTTTATAAACTTCAACTGGTTTCCATTCTTATTAGCATTTTGTAGAATTTTATAAATTTTTTATAAGCTCCAAACTAGCTTATCTTTTTGGTCCTAGTTGCCCTGCTCCAGGGCTCATTATAAACTGAGATTTCCTCAGTTTTGTGCAGGTTTGCACAGGGCTCATAAGAGCTTCCCAAGGTCTGAGTTTTGGTTTGCTAGGTCTCACCCAGGTCTAGTTTAAGTCTCTGTATTTGGTTTTTGTTGTCTAGCTTATTTGAGTGCTTATCTTGTGGCTGCTAGTAACCCCTCAGAATCTGTTTTAGCTTTGAAACTCAAAAACATCAAATCTTTGTATCTTGTAATTCAGAGGTTAAGACCTGTTGTTAATTATTGCATTTGGTCATTTTTAGTAGTTTATAACTTCTGTTTCTGTTTGGTGCCTGTTTTTGCTCATTAGCTTATTTAAAGTGCTTATTCTAAAGCACTTGGTATAGCAGTCCCAATTTCTTGCACACAAGCACCTGTTTTTCCATTTTTCCTAGCTTCCTTATATAATTTTAGAGTTTTCCTGAAATTTTCAGATTTTTCTAAGTTGATTTGCTATTTTCTTAATTTAAATTAGTTTTAAGCATTTTTAATTAGCTTTTAACACAAAAATTCGAAAAGGTTCAAAAAATAATTTTTCATTTTTCTTTGGTTTAGATAAATATAAAAAGTAAAAAGGTAATTTTCCAGATTTTCATAGTTTATTTTGTAATTTTAGTAATTTAATTAGTTTTTAATAGTTTAAAATTCTAGAAAATAGAAAATATTGAGAAAAATACAAAAATAGTTTTGAAAATTCTCGTTTGATATTTTAGATTTTTCTAAGTCTTAATTTTATTTTCTAGCTTTATTTCCTAATTTCTTGTATTTTAGGTTATTATTTAATAGTTAAAATAGTTTTTAATTAATAATAATTAGATAATTAGTTATAAAATAATTTTCTTTTTCTATAAATTTTCTTTTATCATTAGGTTTGTAAAAATATCATTTTCATATTTTTAGGGTTAATATTGCTTTAGTTTCACATTTTTATTTGTACGTCACGTAGTTTTTAAATTAAGTTTTATAAAAACAAAAGAACAAAAACATCATTTTAAATATAGTGATAGCGTTTATTTAATAGTTTTTATCTTTTTTAACTTTCCTTTAATTTGCATTTAAGCCGTTGTAATTTGTTGGCTTTTCTGTAGTTATAATCATAATCAAAAACTCTTTTCCGCTCAAATTCTCGATCACTTTACGTTTGATAATCCATTGCATAGCTCATTTGGGACATAACGACCGGGAGACTCTATACTCCTCGATCTTCATTGCATTCGTGCTTGAGCGGTTTAAGTCGACACTGATCCGCCATTCATGAGTGGCGAGTGTGGTGATTAGACTTGACTGTTAAGACGCATCGCCTAGCTTGGTTCTAAGCTACCGCTTTTGTATATGACCACCGTTCTAAGCTAGCTACTTTTGTATATATGGCTACTAGTTCTAAGCTACCTGTTTATGTAAAAAGCTACTTATTTGTTGCTAATGGTAATGTATGGTTACTGGTTCTAAGCTACCTCTCTTTGTATAACTTTCTTCGTGGACATATTTTTTTCTAATTTTCACTGTGTTATGTGTTATTGTTGTTAGCACCTCGAAAACGATCATTACATATGCGGGTGGAAGCATGCTTATTTTTGAATATTTGATGCTTCAACGTTTAACATTTGCCATCTCATTTCATATTTTGTTAGTATTGGATAAAAAATGTGAAGCAATCAAAATAAACCATCTCATGAAACTATCGTAAAGTTTTATTTTCTCTGTCTAAACTTACCAAACACAAGAAATGAATTATATTAATTTCTCGGGTTAATTTCTCTGTTGTTACCAAACACAGGAAATTATTAAATTTTCTCTGTCAATTCAATTCTCTACATTTCCTTTTCTCCACCTAATTTCATTCTCTGAATTTCTCTCTACCAAACGTGCTTATTGTTGATGAGATAAGAGATGGGAAATTGGCTAAAGATAAAGTCCACCTAAATATCTATAACTATCTATAATGCATTTAGAACATTTATAAATAAAAGTCTTGATTTTTTTAAGCTTAAACATATTACTATATTAAGTAATTCATACAATTAAATACTACACTACACTAATTACATTATAATGTACATTAATGACACATTAACTTTTAGTATTAAAATAAATGTTACAAACCTACAATAATACAAATTTAAAGTTCTAAAATGTATCATATACATTCAATTTTTACTAACTTCAAATGAATATAATTATGAAAATCTATATTTGTATTAATATATTTTATGAAAATTTAGACACACGTTTGTTTTTTAGAACTATCAAACCGATAAACCGTCATATACCAACTATCACTACATACCGCTAAAAGATAAAGATACGATAAAAACTGCATATTTGGTATCCCGCTGCTTTGCGCGGGTACCATGCTAGTGAATAGCTGATGTACGAATATAGGCGGAGTGGTTTTTGGACAAGAAATCAAGAAGTGTACTACTTTTTCAACTTACTAAAATTCATAAGTTGTATTGTAAAAGTAGTCTGTTAAAAATGCACCCCCTAATACTTTATATAATGTTATTTATTTCAAAATGAGTTTTAGAGTAAAATAATTCGTATACATGCCGAGCCTATCATAAACTTGAGCTTAAAATCCCTATAAGATATCACATAAACAAATTAGAAATCTTAGGGTCCGTTTAGTTGGTGAAATTTTTTTTGTTTTTCAGTTTTTAAATTCCTAGAGAAGATATTGGTTTTTCTTTTCTAGAAAAGAGTTAAGAATTTTGAAAACCCGTTTAGATGCATTTATATTTTTCACTTTTTAAAAAATGAAAAGATGATTAGATAAAGCTCTTTTCAAACATTTTTTCTTTTTTAAATCAACTTTCTTTCCATATTGGATCTTTGACGTTTTATTCCTTTTATACGTTTTATGCGGTTTTATACACTTTCATCTGTTTTTTTCCGTTTTTGTACGTTATCATTTGTTTTATCCATTTTTATACGTTTCATCTGATTTTATTAAGTTGTTTACGTTTTAGTCTGTTTTTCACGTATTCGTCCATTTTTTATCGTATTCGTCCATTTTTTATCGTTTTCGTCCGTAAAAAGACGAAAACGTAAAAAAATAGACGAAAGCCAAAAAAACGCACGAAAACGTTAAAAAAAGACGAAAACGTAAAAAACCGGACAAAGACATAAAAAAAACAAACGGAAACGTTAAAAACCGGACAGAAACGTAAAAAAAACATATGAAAACGTTAAAAAAGGATAAAAATGTAAACAAACGAATGAAAACGTAAAAAAGGGACGAAATAGTAAAAAAAACAGACGAAAAAGTAAAAAAAAATGGACGAATACATTAAAAAAGGGAAGAAAACGTAAAATAAACGGACAAAAACGTTAAAAAAAACGGACGAAAACGTAAAAAAAGACGAAAAAGTAAAAAAATGGACGAATACATTAAAAAGGGAAGAAAACGTAAAATAAACGGAAAAAAAGGTAAAAAAAAATGGACGAAAACGAAAAAAACGGATGAAAACGTAAAACAAAAGACGAAAACATAAAAAAACGAACATAAACGTAAAATAACGGACGAAAACGTAAAAAAGTGGACGAAAACGTAAAAAACGGCCGAAAACGTGCGGAAACGTACGAAAACGGGCAAAACGTAAGAAAACGGGTGAAAACGTAAGAAAACGGACGAAAAGGACAAAAACGTAAAAAAAAGGGACAAAAACGTAAGAAAATGGATGACAACGTAAAGAAACGTATAAAAACGTATAAAATCGAAAAAACGGATGAAACGATTAAACGGACGATAAAATTGAGAATGAAAAAGTGAAAAGAGTAAAATGAGCTTTTTAAATTTGTAGTTAAAATTTGGAAAATGAGAATTTCACATTTTTAAAATTGTTGGAAAAAACAGAACTAAACAGTTTTTAATTTTTCCTTATATGAAAAATTTCCTGAAAGCGGGAAATTTTCACCAACTAAACGGCTCCTTAATGCTTTGTTTTATGGGAAGTGATTTGCACACTTCTCAAATTAATTAGGACACTCCTCAAATTGATTAGGACACTCTAATTTAGAGTGTATTGACATTTATCTGAATTCTGTTACAGAACAAAAATAAGTAAAAATCATGTGATGATATAAATGTCAATACACTTTAAATTAGAGTGTCCCAATCAATCAAAAGAGTCAGCATAAATCAACACCCTTGTTTTATACATCAACATTTCTTTATGCATGGCAGAGCTATTAATGATAGGGAAGGTCCCCAGGCAGCTAAGTTCAAGTTAGATATTTTTCTCAATTTTATGTGTATTTCTGGAAGAAAATTTATTTCGGCCCTCCCATTTAATATATTTCCCAAAAAAGATTTGTTTCGGCTTTCCTACGAAAATTTTTCTAGCTCCGCCATTGTCTTTATGCAACTAAAATGCAATATCAAATAAATTTTTGTTCAAAAGGTTTGTAACTTTGTATACCAAGTTGATAGTACATATTTACCTAGCCATGGCCAGTGGCCCAAAACCGTTTTAAACCCTTAACTAATAAACTATGTCCAAGTGTCCAACACCGAAAATATATTTCATTTTGGTTTTTTATTTTTTAATGTAAAGTATAAAAGACAAAAAGAAAAAAAAGAAAAAAAAGAAAAAAAGAAAAAAAAGAAAAAAAGATAAAGTAGTGCTTATTTCTAACCTTCCATCACTCTTGTTGCCTTTGGTACCATTCATTGATTGATTTCGAAAAATGGCGATGGCTAATTTGGCAAGAAGAAAAGCTGGCAAACTTTTAAACAGCAACAATTGTGATGCATTCAGGTATTCATTTTCACTTTCCTACACTCTTTCAAGAGGCTTTGCTTCATCTTCTGGTGGTGGTGGATCTGATGAGAACGACGTGGTTGTCATCGGTGGTGGTCCCGGTGGTTACGTGGCGGCGATTAAGGCTGCTCAGTTAGGGTTGAAGACGACATGTATTGAGAAACGTGGGGCCCTTGGTGGTACCTGTCTCAACGTTGGTTGTATCCCGTCAAAGGTTTTATTTGGTTCATTTGTGTTTTGTAAATATTGATTTATTCACATAACCATTGCAGCGTTACTCGTCCCAAAATAACTGTCCACTTTATAAATGTAGAAATGGTATAGAGGAGTTATTACTGTGATCATTAATAAAATGTTTAGTAGGAGGAGGGTTTTTCTTTTGGGTTTTGGTCGTTAAATAGCAACGTACTTTTTTCAAATTACCGATTTGTTACGTAAACTCTGAAAAAGTTGTATAAATGTAACGAACTTTCATAAAGTGTTCCAATTTGCACATTTTGACGACGTGTCATACCTGATAGCCTCACACGTGACACCAATTATAACGTGATATCTCATCAAAATGTGCATATTGGAACACTTTATGAAAGTTCGTTACATTTACACAACTTTTTCATAGTTCACGTACCAAAACGAGACAATGAAGAAAGTCCGTTGCTATTCTATGACCAAAGCCCTTTTCTTTTCTAGAATATTGTTGAAAACTTAGAAAGCGCGATAGATAGTGTTCGCATGTCCCTTTGGGTAAGGTAGAAAAGTATGAATTGGTTTCTTCGAAATTTAGTTTAAAATTTGAAAAGTGGACTTTTTACTTTTTTTTTTTTTTAGATAATTTTGATTGGAACAAGCTTTCTACTGTTTCTGCATTTTAATGAAGAAAAAAGAAATAAAAGTGGGTCACTTTTCACGAATAAAAACACCCTTGTTTTTAGTTTTATATATAAATGGGACGGAGGGAGTAGTTTTAGGCATGTTTGTCCAATAAAGAGCGTATCATATAACTGTAGTCTATAAACTTGTTGAGTTTAGTAAGTGGTACTTAATAATGGAATAACAAAGTTGTGTTTGGTCGTGATACAAGAATAGAATGAAACATCCTTTACACGAATGTGACTACTTTTGTTTTGCTTGGTTGAATTTGGCACCTTGCAAATGGATGACTGTTTTGTCTAATTGTATCATGTAAGTTGATGAAAACTTACTATATCTATTATTTTTATTTTAATAGTGTTCAAAGTTATTATTTACAAATGTTTACAAACATATCAAACTCAGCGATTGCAAAGAAAATAAATTGAAAGATCACAATCTAGAAACGTCTGACTTGTAGATATTGATATGAAGGAAATTGTTCTTGAAGGGCGTCGATTTAAAGTAACTTATCAACTTTGATCAAGTTAAGTGTCTATTTCTGAATACTAATCAATTACATGTTTGATTGTTTGACATGCTTATTCAATCCATAGCGGAAAACCAAAACAAGATAACGTTATGGTATTCGCCAGTTTTATAACCTTGCTAATTTCAATACTTTGTTTATTGTATGTTTTCAACGCACACCTTTTAAGACTTTCTTAAAACTTTAAAAAACAATCGCAAATCACCCTGCACCACGTATCTGCTTTATGGGTCAAAGTAATATCCAGAACTATATATATAAATTTAGACGTGTTAACTTGTTACTAATTTCTTTGTATATTGCTGCAATCATGTAACTCTAGTGACTTCTATATTTTATTCAAGTCTTGATATAATATGCAGGCACTTCTCCATTCATCTCACATGTACCATGAGGCCAAAACTAGTTTCGCAAAGCATGGTGTGAAGTTTGATAATGTTGAGGTTGATCTAGCTGGGATGATGGGCCAAAAAGACAAAGCTGTGTCAACTCTCACTAAAGGTATTGAAGGTCTTTTTAAGAAAAACAAAGTGACGTATGTCAAGGGTCATGGGAAGTTTGTCTCTCCTTCCGAGGTTTCTGTTGACACCATTGATGGTGGGAACACTGTAGTCAAAGGGAAGAACATTATAATTGCAACTGGATCTGATGTTAAAGGTCTTCCCGGGATCACAATAGATGAAAAGAGGATTGTATCATCCACTGGAGCTTTAGCATTAACAGCAATTCCTAAAAAGTTGGTTGTCATTGGGGCCGGCTACATTGGCTTGGAAATGGGGTCTGTGTGGGCGCGTCTTGGTTCAGAGGTAACTGTTGTTGAATTTGCGCCGGACATCGTCCCTTCAATGGATGGTGAGGTCAGGAAGCAATTTCAACGTACCCTTCAGAAGCAACATATGAAGTTCATGCTCAAAACCAAGGTCGTATCAGTTGACACTTCTACAGATATTGTGAAATTGACCCTGGAACCGTCAGCTGGTGGTGATCAAACTTTACTTGAGGCTGATGTTGTTCTTGTTTCTGCTGGTAGAAGTCCGTTTACATCTGGACTTGGTTTGGAGACCATTGGCATTGAAACCGACAAAATTGGTAGAATTCATGTGGATGGAAGATTCTCAACAAAAGTGAAGGGTGTTTTTGCCATTGGTGATGTTATTCCTGGGCCCATGTTGGCTCACAAAGCTGAAGAAGATGGTATTGCGTGTGTGGAATTCATTGCAGGCAAAGAAGGGCATGTAGACTATGATAAGGTACCTGGTGTCTGTTACACACATCCAGAGGTGGCATCTGTTGGAAAGACAGAGGAGCAGGTCAAGGAGCTTGGGATTGCATACAATGTCGGGAAATTTCCCATGTTGGGAAACAGCAGAGCAAAGTCGATTGATGATGCAGAGGGTCTGGTGAAGATAATAGCAGAAAAAGAGACGGACAAGGTATTAGGCGTTCACATAATGTGCTCAAACGCTGGTGAGCTCATCCATGAGGCTGCTTTAGCGTTAACGTATGGTGCATCAAGTCAAGACATTGCACGCACATGCCATGCTCATCCTACATTGAGCGAGGCAGTGAAGGAGGCTGCCATGGCGACTTATGATAAGGCTATTCATATATAGACAATGGAAGGTACATTCTCATTCTTTTCTTGTGTCATTTGATTATTCCATTTGGATGTTGGATTCAAGTTCAACTCAAACCACAAACTTGGTTTAACTGAGTTTTGATATGCTCCTAATAAGCAGTGTAATTGGGTACTATATGTTTCCTTACAAATCCTTGCTTATATGATGCTAGTTGAAACACCATTCCTTATATGTGCTTATTGAAATATGGATTTGATATCAGATAAATTATCATACCATTGGTTTAATATCACTGGTTTAATATCACGCGTATGGTCTAACATTCATTAGACATATATAATGATGGAAAATAAAACGTCATTTGACTTTGTGATTAATCTTGGCAATGAAACATGACTCAGTGAGCAAACCCAATAATGAGTTGAGAACCCATTATTTGAACGTCAGGCATGTTTGGTAACATGTTATAATGGCTAATTTTATGTGGAAATTGCGGTGGAGCTCTTTAAGTTTTGTAAGTGTTGTTGAATTTTTCATTGTTGTTCACTGCTTCAATGAAAATTTCCAACAGAATACCTAAGATTGTGATAGATTCTTGAGTATGAGCATATGCTGCATCACAACATAACATCTATCTGACAACACATTCTCAAATTCCTGCACTTTTTGAGCCATTAAGGTGAACAAATTTGTTTGAGGATTACAAGTTCCTTTCAATTTGAAGTTATCATGTCCAATTTTTATTTGTTACCGAGTCAATGTCATGCCACACATTTGATAACCTTGGTCAATCAATTAACCTGAAGAAGTTTGTTATGTCGGATTCTACAATACAAATCGTAATTTAAATATACAAACGGGAGGTGATATGCACACCATAAGTGAGATTGTTACTTTTAACATACAAATCAAACAAACATACTGATTTTGAATATACAAATTGTTATTTGTATACAAGTTGAACACAAATCTGATCTAAACATGGACTGCTATGAGAACTTAAACACACAAACCGATTTTGAACAGAGTTGTTTAATATAAACAACTTATCAAACATACATACAAAGTTACGGACTCTAGAACCATAGAAGAAATAGGTGAAGACCAATTACAACCGTATCCACCAAAATGGTGTTAGATATATCTTCAACCAAAACACCGTATTGTAGTATTATTCGACGCAACAACACCAATTTACACAAAATAAATTTGGTGTAATATTTATCACATGCCAAACTTTTACAATTACATAGTTATACTCTTGTAATGTTTTCTTATCTTTAAAATGAGCACTATAGTGATTATGTTTTTTCTAGTATTCATTATATGGATGGTCAATGATCAAAGGGAATGGTTGTGGGTTCAAGTCATGTTTAAAACATGTGAGATAGATTGGTGGTGTAAATGTTGTGTGATAATTAAATTTGTCGCTTTAAAAAATAAGTTATTTATATACTAGCGAGAACCCAGAATGCTACCGTGCAGTGACTTTGACTAAACTCGGCCTTATTGCTGATGTTTTAGATGTGTGTGAGAGATATTAAATGTTTTGTGTGTATTTATATAGTGTATGCGGTTATATGTTCTCAATAATCATTATTGATAATAATGATTTTTAGTTGTTACACGTTTTTAATAATTGGTTATAGATGATTTGAAAATAGTATTTAATTTAATTGAAATGTCTGCATTTGAATTTTAGTAATGGAATGTATTAAACTTTATACCTTCCTTTTATAGTAAGTGTGCAAGCTTATTTTTTTTAAGATTTTCTTTTTAGGAATGACCTAAATGCATTATAATGTAATTAAGATAAGTAAATGTAGAACTAAACTGGTTTTTTTAAGTTTATATTAAGGGTGAGCATCGGTCCCGGACCGGACCGCCAAGGCCGAGGACCGAATTAGCCAAAAAGCTTAGACCGAGGACCAGACCGAATGTGATCGGTTCGGTCTGGTCCAACAATGTCAAAATAGTCGGTTTGTGGTCCGGACCGGACCGGACCGACCGGACCAAAGACCGAATTAGCCCAAAAGCCTAAACCGAGAACCGGACCGAATGTGGTCAGTCCGGTCCGGTCTCGGTCGGTCCGGCGTTCGATTCGTTTGCTCACCCTTAGTTTATATAGTGGAAATTGATTATAGCTAATAAATTTGTAAATGCAGACTTTTAATTTTTTTAACAAGAAAAAAAGATTACACCAAGACAATTAATATGCAAATTGATTGTAACAAATAAATATGTATAAATGTTTAGTGCATGCATAAAGAGTGGTGGCAGATGGTGTCTTCAGTGGCTAGAGGATTAAAATCTTCTCACTTTCACTTGAACATGATGCTTCATGTTAGAGAAAATTTTGAAAGTATTTTGAGAGCGCATAAGGATGTGGGCTTAAGGTTGTGTTTGGTTTATGTATATCGGAATCAAAAAATGATAATGATATGATTGCAAGTGTTTGTTTATCTACTATTAGAATCATAATATAATTTTATACTCATAAATTGCAGTGGGTATAGGCGGGTTTTCTAAGGATTCCCGTAGGTTCTTTTTGTCTATTTGTTTTTCACCACATAAAAATAAAAAAAGAATTATGACAGTGTCAATTTTTTATTCATTATATTTGAAAGAAATGATATATGAACCCACCTTGTCGAATAAAATACCTACACTCTATTAATAAACCAAAGAACAATATCAACAATGATATCTTTATTCAAATTATACCCTATAATAATACCATTACCGATAGTAATTCCTTATAACAAACCAAGCGCGTCCTAAATTTTCCTTCAAAAGTAAACATTTATTTATTTATCTTTTCAATCATTGATTAATGTAAACTATCATGTTCATATGAAAGTTAAAGGATCTTAAACTATGGTTAGGAGGTCAAGGATGTTGGCAGCTAGTTAGTACTTACTGGTCGTAGATGTATTCAGACTTTTGGGGCATGAACCCCCCCCACCCTCCTCCTCCTCCTTCCTCCTCCTACCTTTCTATGTTTTGATAGCGATAGCGGACGAGATATTTGCAACATTGTTTGCTTATTTCGTGTATTAGATATGGAGTATTTTCGTAACAATAAAAGTTATTGTTTATCTTTTTATTTTGGTATATCTCAAAATATATGTGTTTTTAAGTTCAACCAATAAAGTATCTTATTAAAGGTAAAGTTAAAATGTTTATATTTTAAGATTGGGATGTCTAAACTTCAATTTGAACATTGTAGGTCAACGTTGAGTAGTTTTACGTGAGTAGGAAAGAAAAATAAGCCATTTTATGTGAGACTTTTATTTTATTTAAATTCAAAATCCCGCTTAGACCAATACTAACATAATTTATCATGATCACTGCCATATTGTATTTTTGTTTTTTAGACCATATATTTTCATCTGTGGACATTGCGATGAAGATGGTATACTCTTTTTGAATTTTGTTTTAGAAGGGGGGCTATAAGTAAAGATTGTCTTTTTTTTCTTATGGCAATTGTCGATGATTTTTGTACAAAAATAAGACGACATTTTCCTTAGAACTTTCATCATTATAATGAAATGAAGGTAAGTAAAGATTGTCTTTTTTTCTTATGGCAATTGTCGATGATTTTTGTACAAAGATAAGACTACACTTTTCTTATAACTTTTATACTTAAATGAACAGTATATTTGACAAATTGAATCATTATAAGGAAAATGATTTATATGTCTAAATCATGTGCCTAAAAATATGTCTAAGCATAAGATCAGATATGTGGCAGAATCAAAATTGAGAATAAAGAAAAAGAAAATCTAATGGACACGTGTTAGTTGATGATACAATTAGACATGTTTTTAAGTATAATTTTTAAGTAGCCATATCATTACTCTAATTATAACCAACGAAAATAAAATGCAAATGTGAGCCCTGATATGACATCGATGTTGCAAATATGTTTAGGAACATGGCTGCTTGTAGTTTTTTGCAAAAAAATTTACTAATCCAAAAGTCTTTTGAAAACTTTTCTCCATGTAGAGTTGAAACTGAAAGCTTTTTTGCCTGTAGATTGTTAAACCTCAAGCACTAGGTGCAATATTGCAATTCCAGTAGAGGTGGCAAAGCAGTGACGGCGTAATTTAAAAGCAAGACGGCTAGAATGGCAGCGAGCTTAAATGGAGTCTGGACTAAACGAAAGACGATGACAGACAGCATGTTATCAAATCTATTAATAAAAGACCTATATGTGTCAATTTCAAAAAAATAGAAATTTAAATGTAATAAATCTTTAAAAATTTAATTTTATTTCGTTTTTCTTTTGAAAGCGTTTCACACCTCTAATCCTTATTAATTTTGTACTTTTGAATGCTATATGCATTGGAGCAAAAGCTTTCTAATAAAGAACGGCCACGTTACAAAAAGTCTTTGAAAGACTTTTTTTTTCATCTCATATTTTCACCATCTTCTACTTGTATCGTAAACTCACTCTAATGCGAAATGGTCTTTCTAAAGCTTTTCATTTTTTCTTATATTATTATATTATCTAAGTGGTGTGAGAAAGACAAAGCTTCAAATTACCTCAATGACTTGATGATCTTCAAGTCATTGTTTTAATGAAAAAAAGTCTTTCGATAACTTTTATAAAGAAAAATAGTCATTCTTCTGCCTCTCATTAAAGACCCTAAAGAGCCCCAATGCAATTTAAGGCCCGTTTGGTTGACGGGATTTATACTGTTGGTGTAGATCGAGAACTAAAATAGGTTGTTTGGTACCAAAATGGTAGGCCTATACTATGGCTTGAATGTCAATTATTTTCTATAAGTCATTCTGTTGGGTTCAGTAAATACCCAAACCCCTTAATCTAGGATTTGAATGAAAATAGCCCAAGTGTTTAATCCAGATTAACACAAACAGTCATTGGGTGCATAGTCTCTCGGTGAGTCGTCTTCGTGATACTCGAAGAGGCAAAGAAGAAGTCTCTCCACTCGAGAAGGCGGAACTTAAAGGGTGAAGGCGAGTCAAGAAGAAGATGATGGATTCGGTGGTGATGACAATAACTCATCGAATCCCTAAGATCTCTCCAACTTCTTGCATCAAGACAAACTCAAGTAGAAGGCGAAGGATGTAAAGATCAAGAAAGAGCGGGACAAGGCGGGAAAGGTTGAATCGGATAAGACGAAGTCCTTATCAACCAAAGTCAACTTTCCCCGAATGGCAAAGATCGGGCCTGTCATCGAACTTAGGAAAGTAGTCTTGTCTCTTACCTAGAATAGTCTTTATGAATGAGACAAAATACATCGATTTTGTCTTACGCATGATGTCGGTTGTCACTTAGGAAAGATTCAAATATCATACATGTATAAATAGCATAAGAGATGGAGTGAAAATGTTAAGCTTGTGAATTGTAAAACACACATACATGAGCCATCTTTTCACTCCTCCAAATCAACTTAGTTCCCGAGATAGCTCGGTGAGCTCTCTGAGTTGTGCTTTCGAGACTTAGCTTCGAGCTTAGAGGAGTCACCAACTTTGTCATTTCAATCCCAAGTACTATTCGCAAGTACTTGGGTAACGTATTCTTTGTGGATTTATTTCTAATAAGAATATGATGTTGAAAATTACTTAGTGTGCTTTTCTTATGTTAATTTAGGTCATAGTTCACTATTAACTTGTTTTATAAACTTAAGTCGTTTTAAGCGATCGTTGTGACAACTCGATTTCGGTCATTTCTCAATTTACTATTCACCGGTTACTATTCAAAATTTTACTATTCACCGTTTTCGAAGTCGAAGTAATATTCTGAGAACGTATTTCAAAATTTACTATTCAAACACTATTCATTTCCGGAGAAAATTACTATTCAAGTTTCACTATTTTTCAAGACAAGTTAATTTACAATCTAGTTACACTCTTAGTTTAGGTTTTGAAATAAAAACCTAGGGTGTTTAGGATTAAACCTTTGTTCACTTCACCTCATCAAGTTACTAGTAAGCATCTCATGTTCATGTTCATATTTCATATTCATTTTATGTTCATTTCATCATATATAAGAAAAACATGCAAGTCATATTGATGTTTATACCACTTTTTATTGTTTTTAAGTGTTATATATATATAATTATCATCCTATAATTACTCCTTGAAACATATCACTTTTGGTGATGTCTAGGAACCCATGACACCCTAAGAAGGTGTATGGTAGGATTAGAATAGCTTCGGAGTTGTTTTGAATTGGTTGGAATAGGTTTGGCGAGAAAACTCATTTCGACAAGTTTACTTAAGGGTCATCCATATTTTTGAAATCTGGAATTTTCGACGATGGGTAAAACTTTTGGCCTAGATATTTAGAAAATATACTTTAAAAGCGAAAACGTGGCCGCTTGGCGGGTTAAAACAGACTATAACGAAAAAGTTATGAATTTTCAAGTTTGACGACGAAAAGTATAAAACCGAGAAAATTCACATGTTACGTCTAATTTGTGCGAGTCAAAATGAGGCTTAGGCGTTATGAAATGTGTCGACTTATCAAAAATATATTAGTATACTTTGATACGAAGCTAAGGACATATAAAAGCGTGAAAGCGGACTTGTAACGATTAAATTACACGCATTTATACAAAGTTGCCGTAACTATATTATATAAGAAAAACTAATATATTTCTATTAGACAAATATAACGGCCACAAAGGACCATATTGAGGGTCGTTTTTAACATGGATGTAGTACTTTTTATAACATGATGTCTTTTAGTAAAAGTAAGTTCGCCTAGCCTATTTTCCAAAATGTCCAACCATTCGTCAAGCGGAGTTGTAATGAATAAAATACGGTCACTTAAACTTTGCCGAAAACCACCCTTAAACGATATTTTGGACAAAAGTACCATACTTTACCGATATTTTTCTCCATGATCGAGACCTCTAGGATGAAAACTTAAATGCTAAAACTTTGAGATAATGATACAAGCTTCCCAAAACCGTTGAGTTCGTTTCTAACACTCGACGTGCACCATTTTACGACTAGCTTTTCAAGGCTATTGAGTCACTTTCATGAAATTTTCAAAGACATTATTTTTGACTTAAAAGTTATAATTTCATAATAAATCACTAAATGATTATCGTGGGATATCATTTCAATCTAAATACATGTAAAGTAATTTAAAATTTGTCAAGGCGTTATAAGATTATTTTTCGACGATAAGTATTATTTTCAAAAATTCACAAGTGGTATAGATATCATACGAATTGCATGCATAACATTACATCATGACTTATTATATATCATATAATTCATAATAGGTCATGATTAGAGATTGCGCATCATTTGATGCACGCACTTTTGTCATCGCATCATTGTACCAAGTGAGTTCATAGCCCCACTTTCTATTACTTAATTGTTTTACAAACTCTTGGGGAGATACATGCTATATTTTAATCGAACACAAATGCTTTGAAGCAGACGTTATATCCAAATGCTTTATTGTCACTAAGTATTCTATTGCCATGTTTGAAGTCCCTACATCATGCACCATTAGTCACTTGCGAGTGGCCGAATATTGTGAATAGGCCTATTGAATTAACACTCCGTTCTTATTGACCCGGTTAGGGAAATCGAACGCACTATATTTGAATCATTAAGGTAAATTGGCAAGTTTACCTATTAGGGCTCTGATGAAACGATTTTACCAATTTCTATTGGTGCGAGGTTTACGCTTTGGTTGTCATGAACTTAGTGAAATAAATCTTTGTTTTGTTTTCAACGATGTGTGTGAAACAACGTAACTCACACTACTGAATATTGTGTTCAAACGAATTAATTAAACCTATGAATTTCACTCAACCTTTGTGTTGTTGTTTTAAGCATGTTTTATCTCGGTATCTAAGGCATACACTTCATGGCATGCATGTGGACACATCATAGAGTCGCGGTGACGACGCGCGTCTCACTTGGGTTTTATGAACTTTAAAACATCGTTTGAATTGTAACAAACTTATTTCCGCACAAGTTGATTTTCATTTGGGACCTATACTTTGTAAACTCGATTGTTTTATTAAATTGATGCGCTCCCGAACAGTCAAGCTTTATCACACAAGCTCGCCACTGTGAATGGCGGTCAGTAACAAGCTTAAAAGCGGCTCGAGGGCGAACTCAATGAAGATCCGGGAGTATAGTGTTTCCCGGTCGTTATGTCCCAAATGAGCTATGCAATGGATTATCAAACGTAAAGTGATCAAGAGATTTGAGCGGAAAGGAGAATTTGGAATGATTATAACTACGGAAAAAGCCAACAAATTACAACGGCTTAAATGCAAATTAAAGAAAGTTAAAAAGATAAAAACTATTAAATAAACGCTATCACTATTTTTAAAATTGATGAACGTTTAAAACTTAAAACTTAAAACTTACGTTTTAAAATAAAATTACGTAAACGTACAAAATAAAAAGTGAGATCTAAGAAATAAAAGTCCTAAAAATATGAAAAATACATTTTTACAATCCTAATGATAAAATAAAAGTTTTAGAAAAAGAAAATTATTTTTATAACTATTTAATTAATTATTATTAATTAAAAACTATTTTTAACTAATAATTATTAACCTAAAACACAAGAAAATAGGAAATAAGGCTTGAAAAATAAAATTATGACTTAGAAAAATCTAAAATATCAAAATAGAATTTTCAAAACTATTTTTGTATTTTTCTGATTATTTTTCTATTTTCTAGGAATTTTAAACTATTTAAAACTACTTAAATTATTTAAAAATAAAATTTTAACTAAGAAAAATATGGAAAAATACTGTTTTGCCTTTTTATATTTATCTTAACTTAAGAAAAATGAAAAATTATTTTTTTGAAGCTTTTCTTAATTATTTGTATTAAATGCTATTTAAAAATGCTTGAAAACTAAATAAAATGCAGAAAAATAGCAAATCAACTTGGAAAAATCTGAAAATTTCAGGAAAACTCTAAAATAATATATGGAATCTGAGAAAAATGAAAAAACAGGAGCTTATGTGTAGAAAAATGGAACTGATGTGGAAGTGCTTATTGAAATAAGCACTTGATTAAGCAAATGGAATCCAAAGGCTACCAAACTGATAATGAAGCTATAATAAGCTAAAATAACCAAAATGCAATGAGTAACAACAGGCTTGAACCTCTAATTTGCAATTTACAACAGATTTGATGTTTGAGCTTTTTGCTTAAAAACAGATTTTGGGTACCAACTTTGGACACAAGCACAATCTTCAAAATAAGCTAAATGTGAAAACTATCAATTGGAACTTAAAGAAGACCTGGGTGAGATCAAGTGCACCAAAACTCAGACCTTGGGAAGCTCTTATGAGCCCTGTGCACAAGCTGCAAGAACTGAGAAAACTCAGTGTTTACTGAGACCAGTGGAGCAGGGAGTTAGGTCCAAGTTGAGAAGCTTGTTAAGAGCTTTTAAGAAATTTGTAAAATTATGCTAAAATGGTGATAAGCAAGAACACCAACTGAAGTTTATAAAGTAACAAATTTCACTTGATTTGACTTAAAAATGAGTCAAGGAAAAATCCTTGCAGTTGGGGTCAAAACAAGTTTTCTAATTTTTGACTTTTGACAACATTGATGAACTTTGACCAAAATGGATTTTGAATCCCATTTTATGACTGGTGTTGAAGTAATATGACATGATAACACTAATGCAAGCTATGTTATTGACTTCTAAACACAAATCAATGATTTGCCAACCCAAAACTCACAACAGTGAGCAGTGAGACAGATTACTTGATGTTTTGACTTTTTGAACTAGCAGGCACAAAATAATGACTCAAATGAACATACTTAGACTAAACAAACATGAAACAAGAGAAATTAACCACTGAATATATCTTTAAGACAGATGGATCAGCAGAACCAAACACACCTTTACCAACTGTTTTGTGAGCAAAACAAGTCTAACCACTAAACTAGCACAAGCAGACACTCAAATTGACCTTACTACTCTAATGACAGCTAATTTAAACAAGATAGAACTAGTTATATCTACAAAAGCAATATATGCAGTGAGACTTTAAAATCACTTACAATAGTCCCTAGCCACTATGGCTTGCACAAACACCCAATGAACCTCTATCCTACTTTATATCAACCATTTAGCTCAGAAACAACCCAAATCCATGTCTGCATCACCCATTGACCAAATCAATGCCATTTATGCCCCGTTTTGACTTTTGTTGACCAAGTCCCACTTTTGCTTAAGACTGTAATGTAAGCTTATAGAAATCTAACATAAGCTTATACAAGCTTGTTTGAGTGAGAAATCAAGTTATCAAGAGCTTGTACATAAGGTTTTGAATTGGAAATTCTCAACAGTGGACTCAAGAGTATGAATTTGCTATAAACTTTGAAAGTGAAGCTTAAAACAGATTATATTGATGATTAAACATAAGTTTGATACAAAACAACAAGAGATTACAGATATTACACTTAATTAAAACTTTTAATATAAAAACGACATTAAATGAAAATTAAAAACTACAAGACTTTTATTCTAACTCCATTTGCTTTCTTTTATATCCAAACTCATCCTCTCTCTTACGATGAAATCCCACCAATCCTCATTTGGATGGCTCAAAATGATCTAAGCCGTTTAAATGGATTTTGGCGCCAAAATGGTTATCTGCCAAATGGGGTTGAGTGAGGGGGGGGAAGATGCATTAAATGCATATTGGAGGGTAGCTAAGGTGGAGGGGACATGGTGAAGTGGAATTGAGGAGGGGGGATGGGTTGTTGCTTGGTTGCAGAGAAGGCAGGTGGGAGGGATGACTTTGGCGGGTTGGGATTTTTGACCAAGGTTTGACCAGGAGTATTAATAATCAAAGGGGGTCCAAAATTCAATTTGACAGGGGTCCAAAATTCATTGACCAGGCCAAATGGGGTATTAAAGGGTTAATAACTTAGGGACCTTTGGTGTAAAATCGAAAATCAAGGGACTTAAAGCGCCAATTCATCAAACTTGTTCTAAGGGCTGAAATGACAATCTTCAAAAGTATAAGGACCAAACTTGCCCTTTTGCAATTTTCAGGGCCATTTCGCCAAATTTCAAAGTTGAAGGACTAAACTTGTAATTTTCTCAAACTTTTGATATTTTTCACCAAAGGACTAAATTTGACAACTTATGATTTAAAAGGACCTTTGGTGATTTTACTTTTGAAATTTTGACTCGAGGACTATTTTTGACAATTTTAGAAACTTGGGGATGAAAGCGCCAATTATGCAAACTTTGCTCATTTTCATCGATTTTGAACATTTTGCATCCGAAACATATAAATGCAATTTTGGAATATTTTCGAGACTTTGATGCATTCTGAGCATTTTAGGCGTTTTGCGATTCAGATTGACTAAAAATGATGAGTATTTACACACTCATCAATCCCCACACTAAACTATTGCTAGTCCCTAGCAATCTTTTGAGAAAAACTTAATCGATTTGAATCTCTTTACCAAAAGCCATTACTACGGAGTAGCCAAATGTTTCAGTTCAAGTAAGAACCATGGTACACCGATAACCATGTGATTTTGAGCAAACCACCGACTTTCAACGGATTTGATTTTGTCTTTACGAAGCCGTTTGCTCTGGACTAGCCAACTCTTAGATAAATTATCAATATTATCTTTGGTGAGTGATTACCAATTATGGTTTTTCCACGCCTTTACCATGAGCCATAAACTGCAGGGCTAGTGACTCTTCACTTTTTAGGATATGGTGAAATGAATACCATACAATTTTGGGCAAATTGCAAGTCGTCAACGGATTTGAGATATCTTTACCAAGAGCCGTTTGCTCTGGATTAGCCAATCCTTTTGTTTATTAGACAAGGCGGATGATAACCAATTGAGTAAGTGTAAAACACTTACTCCAAAAAAAATTTTGGCCAAAACGGGAATTGGTGGATAATATATGATAAAATTCGTGAGAATTCCCCACACTTAGAAATGAATATTGCCCTCAATATTCAAAGTACAATAGATTATGCCAAACAAAGAACGTAAAAGGAAATACTACGGCCATTATTTAGAAAGAAGATTTTTTTATTTTTTTATTTTTTTTTTTTTTTTTAAGAAACTTATATATATATATAACATGTGGGCACTCCCCACACTAGGGTGGGATACACGGTGAAAACCCATGTTTTCGCTCATCGTTTTTGATTACCGAGTCGCTAGCTTGACTCGACCCAATTCATTGGTTCATGGGAAGCAAAGTGGAAGAAACAATCTCCATCGGACTTTCATTCAAGATGTTTGGACAAACATTTGAAGCACGTGAAAGTTCCACACCGATGAGATATACATAGAACCGGCTCAAAATGATAAATGAAAATGCGGGGTCAAAGCGATGTCTTCATTTCCAAAGGAGTGAAGATGAAGGAAATCACAAGATATTTGAGGAAAGGAAGAAAGGTCGTGATAACAATCAAGATCCATTCTTCATCCTCAAATGTAGACATGTCGGGAGGAAGGGTGAAGGTAGTATCATTAATAAGCATACTCATACGATAGAGTACACCTTCCTCCGAGCTAATATCATCCTCAAGATCAAAATGGAAATGATCATGTTCGGAGGAGATATGTCATGAGAGAGTTCACGGAGAACTCTTCATGAAGAATCATTCACATGAAGTGAAATTGTGAGCTCTTGTTCCATTGTGGGCTCATCACTATCCTCAATCTGAGTATCAAAGAGTGGATTCTCGAAATTGAAGTGAATTCAGTCGAATTCAAATAGAGGATTGGTGAAAGTAGCTTTGAATGTTTAGGAACAAAGTGATCAACATTCTCTATTGGATTGTTGGGATAAGTGAGTGATCGATCATTATCAATGAGACTTTCGGTCTCTCCCGGATCGGCTTGAAATCAAAGAGTGGATTGATGTGAGTGAGTTCACGGAGAACTCCTCGAAGATGATCGACATCAGTTGTGGAAGTGATGCCTCAGCGTACTCGATGTTTCCAAAGGAAGCACAATCGTCGCTAAAATCGGAGAAAGTTTCCAAATGATCATTTGAACACTCAAGAGGGAAGAGAATCACACATCGATCGAAGTTCCTGTGACTCTCTTGGGATTGGGACAAGGTCCTCAACACTAGACTTTATGAATTGTCGATTCCTTTTCGAGGAGCAGTGTCAAGATGCTCATCCCCATGTTTAGAGAGTGAGTGGGAGCTTGGTGTGATAGCGGTTGTCCGAGATGGAATCTCAGCTCTTTGGGATATCAACCGACCGAGGAGTTGAGAAATATTATCTTTAAAAGGATAAAACTCTCCTCGTCATCATCATAAAGAGTCGCCTTAAGAAATTGGGAGCGTCTTAGAGTCGCATGCTTTAGAATTAATAATTCTTCCCTAGATTTGCGAGCCTCTCGCTCTTCGGCTAGCAATTCTCCCATTGTCTTTTCACCACTCACTTGATTCTTAAAGTTACTAATCATATCCTCAAGTGTTTTCATTGGGGTTTCAAAATCGTGGGAGATTTCTTGAGATAACGGCTCGGTGGAGTTTGAACCGTATAGTCTTTGTGGAGGTTGGAAATTATCAAATCTGTGAGAGTCATGATTGTTACAAGGAAATGGATTCCTATTTGACAATCGAGGCGAAATGGGGACCTCCACAGACTACAACAAGAAAAGCATTGAGTTTGGACCAGTGAATCATATGGATTTTGGTCGTAACAAAGTTCGAGTATCATTGGAAAACTGTTCATAGACAAACGTGTTTCCGATTGACAATCAAATTCTAGGTGAGGACCTCCACAAAATTCACAAAGCAGTATGTTGATTATATGAAGATGAGTCGGGTTTGTGGTGGGTAATTGAAAAATTTTAGGGTCGTTAAATGAGTTCGATTAGGATCATAATCAAATGAATTCCTCGAACCACGTAACAAACAACTCCCGTTATGGATATCATTACCACATTGTACACACACGACACCAACGATGTGGTGAACCAAGAGAGGCTCACCACAACCGACACAAGGAATAAACGATTGCATTTGAGAGTTATGAAGAGGAATCGGTTTATTCAAAGAATCATCAAAACCAACATGGTGATCCGAATGACTATCAAGTCTCGAAGAACATTCGGAAAAATCGGGAGGTGGGACAAGTGGTGTGCTCGAGAGCTAGCAATTTCCACCACTTCCGTTATGGTCTCCGGTTCGTTCTTGAGAAGCGTGAAGATTAGGCAAGTCATTCTTGCTAATCACCGGTGTTTGAACGGGTTCATCGTAATCAATTCTAATTCTCGACCTTTTTCATCGGCTTGAATTTGTTCGATTAGATTACGGACTCTATCTTCAAAGAAAGTGTCCTCGTAATCCTCGGTGGGTGCTTGGGGTAGCTCAGACGTTTGAACCGGTTTGTCAAGATTAGAATGTATTTCGGGTTGTGGCGGGTGGTCGAAATAACTTTGAAAGGAATTTTGATGGATAATTCGCACAATTGCAAAATTCGCTTGAACTAGGCCCTCCACACCGCTCACACACATTTGTGACGATGATGTTGACGATTGTCGACATAAGAATTAAACATATAGAGGATTAAGAAGAGAATCAAATGGTTGAGAGGATACGAAGAATAGAATTAAGCAAGAAAAGAGGTAAGAGAAATAGAATCAACGAATAAGAGGAATGAGAAGAATATTTTTGGGGTTTTTGGATAAGAAAATATAAACATATCTGGATGGATGGTATGAACAAAGAGTGAATATCCAAATTACTAATCTGCTAAACGTAAGATAATCAACCTGACTCCCCGTGGCGCCTAAAAATTTGATGCGCCCGAACAGTAAGCTTTATCACACAAGCCCGCCACTGTGAATGGCGCATCGTAACAAGCTTAAAAGCGGCTCAGAACGAACTCAATGAAGATCCGGGAGTATAGTGTTTCCCGGTCGTTATGTCCCAGCGAGCTATGCAATGGATTATCAAACGTAAAGTGATCGAGAGATTTGAACGGGAAAGGAGAATTTGGAATGATTATAACTACAGAAAAAGCCAACAAATTACAACGGCTTAAATGCAAATTAAAGAAAGTTAAAAAGATAAAAACTATTAAATAAACGCTATCACTATTTTTAAAATTGATGAACGTTTAAAACTTAAAACTTAAAACTTACGTTTTAAAATAAAATTACGTAAACGTACAAAATAAAAAGTGAGATCTAAGAAATAAAAGTCCTAAAAATATGAAAATACATTTTACAATCCTAATGATAAAGAAAAGTTTTAGAAAAGAAAATTATTTTATAACTATTTAATTAATTATTATTAATTAAAAACTATTTTAACTAATAATTATTAACCTAAAACACAAGAAAATAGGAAATAAGGCTTGAAAAATAAAATTATGACTTAGAAAATCTAAAATATCAAAATAGAATTTTCAAAACTATTTTTGTATTTTTTCGATTATTTTCTATTTTCTAGGAATTTTAAACTATTTAAAACTACTTAAATTATTTAAAAATACAATTTTAACTAAGAAAAATATGGAAAATACTTTTTGCCTTTTATATTTATCTTAACTTAATAAAATGAAAATTATTTTTTGAAGCTTTTCTTAATTATTTGTATTAAATGCTATTTAAAAATGCTTGAAAACTAAATAAAATGCAGAAAAATAGCAAATCAACTTGGAAAAATCTGAAAATTTCAGGAAAACTCTAAAATAATATAAGGAATCTGAGAAAAATGAAAAAATAGGAGCTTATGTGTAGAAAAATGGAACTGATGTGGAAGTGCTTATTGAAATAAGCACTTGATTAAGCAAATGGAATCCAAAGGCTACCAAACTGATAATGAAGCTATAATAAGCTAAAATAACCAAAATGCAATGAGTAACAACAGGCTTGAACCTCTAATTTGCAATTTACAATGATTTGATGTTTGAGCTTTTTGCTTAAAAAGCAGTTTTGGGTACCAACTTTGACACAAGCACAATCTTCAAAATAAGCTAAATGTGAAAACTATCAATTGGAACTTAAAGAAGACCTGGTGAGATCAAGTGCACCAAAACTCAGACCTTGGGAAGCTCTTATGAGCCACATGCAAGTCATAAGGCGAGAAAACTCGGTGTTTCTTCGAGACCAATGGAGCAGAGAGTTAGGTCCAAGTTGAGAAGCTTGTTTAGAGCTTTTAAGAAATTTGTAAAATTATGCTAAAATGGTGATAAGCAAGAACACCAACTGAAGTTTATAAAGAAACAAATTTCACTTGATTTGACTTAAAAATGAGTCAAGGAAAAATCCTTGCAGTTGGGGTCAAAACAAGTTTTCTAATTTTTGACTTTTGACAACATTGATGAACTTTGACCAAAATGGATTTTGAATCCCATTTTATGACTGGTGTTGAAGTAATATGACATGATAACACTAATGCAAGCTATGTTACTGACTTCTAAACACAAATCAATGATTTGCCAACCCAAAACTCACAACAAATGAGCGGTGAGACAGATTACTTGATGTTTTGACTTTTGAACTAGCAGCACAAAATAATGACTCAAATGAACATACTTAGACTAAACAAACATGAAACAAGAGAAATTAACCATTGAATATATCTTTAAGCAGATGGATCAGTGAGAACCAAACACGCCTTTACCAACTGTTTTGTGAGCAAAACAAGTCTAACCACTAAACTAGCACAAGCAGACACTCAAATTGACCTTACTACTCTAATGATGACTAATTTAAACAAGATAGAACTAGTTATATCTACAAAAGCAATATATGCAAGTGAGACTTTAAAATCACTTACAATAGTCCCTAGCCACTATGGCTTGCACAAACACCCAATGAACCTCTATCCTACTTTATATCAACCATTTAGCTCGAAACAACCCAAATCCATGTACGCATCACCCATTGACCAAATCAATGCCATTTATGCCCGTTTTGACTTTTGTTGACCAAGTCCCACTTTTGCTTAAGGCGTAATGTAAGCTTATAGAAATCTAACATAAGCTTATACAAGCTTGTTTGAGTGAGAAATCAAGTTATCAAGAGCTTGTACATAAGGTTTTGAATTGGAAATTCTCAACAGTGGACTCAAGAGTATGAATTTGCTATAAACTTTGAAAGTGAAGCTTAAAAGCAGTTATATTGATGATTAAACATAAGTTTGATACAAAACAACAAGAGATTACAGATATTACACTTAATTAAAACTTTTAATATAAAAACGACATTAAATGAAAATTAAAAAACTACAAGACTTTTATTCTAACTCCATTTGCTTTCTTTTATATCCAAACTCATCCTCTCTCTCTTCTGATGAAATCCCACCAATCCTCAGCCCTTGGATGGCTCAAAATGATCTAAGCCGTTTAAATGGATTTTTGGCGCCAAAATGGTTATCTGCTAAATGGGGTTGAGTGGGGGGGAAGATGCATTAAATGCATATTGGAGGGTAGCTAAGGTGGAGGGGACATGGTGAAGTGGAATTGAGGAGGGGGGATGGGTTGTTGCTTGGTTGCAGAGAAGGCAGGTGGGAGGGATGACTTTGGCGGGTTGGGATTTTTGACCAAGGTTTGACCAGGAGTATTAATAATCAAAGGGGGTCCAAAATTCAATTTGACAGGGGTCCAAAATTCATTGACCGTGCCAAATGGGGTATTAAAGGGTTAATAACTTAGGGACCTTTGGTGTAAAATCTGAAAATCAAGGGACTTAAACTGCCAATTCATCAAACTTGTTCTAAGGGCTGAAAATGACAATCTTCAAAAGTATAAGGACCAAACTTGCCCTTTTGCAATTTTCCAGGGGCCATTTCTGCCAAATTTCAAAGTTGAAGGACTAAACTTGTAATTTTCTCAAACTTTTGATATTTTTCACCAAAGGACTAAATTTGACAACTTATGATTTAAAAAGGACCTTTGGTGATTTTACTTTTGAAATTTTGACTCAGGGACTATTTTTGACAATTTTAGAAACTTGGGGATCGAAGCGCCAATTATGCAAACTTTGCTCATTTTCATCGATTTTGAACAATTTGCATCGAAACATATAAAATGCAATTTTGGAATATTTTCAAGACTTTGATGCATTTCGAGCATTTTTAGGCGCCATAGCTCAGATTGATTAAAATGATGAGTATTTACACACTCATCATAAATCAAACGATGTGTTTTCCAAACGACACTTTAGGTGGTTCAATATAAGCTGTGATTGTGATGCTATGACAAATAATACCGTGAATTCCATTCACGCAAAATGTAATTTGGGGTGATAATAGTGAGCGAGGGAACAACAAGTGGTATCGAGCGTGTTAATTATAAAACTCGCTTTTAGGCCGCTCTAAAAGTTTTTAAATTAGGATCCTAAATGGTCGAAATTGATGTACCCCAACTAGTCGATAAAAGGGTGGAGCTTATTCATTATTGCCCCTAGACTTGAAGTTGGCAAATTCAACAAATGGAAAAGCGAATGCTTTGCTATTTGATTCGATGGAACCTTATTATATCAAGTGTATAAATGAAGGTCCATTTGTCCCAAAGATCTTTGAAGGTTGCCCAAACAACCCACCGATAGGGATACAACTATCACCGACTCGCTAAAGGCACTGGAAGCGCCCACTTTGATGTCTCGTGGGTCACTGGGGACAAAGACTCGGAGGAAAGGAACAACCACCGATACGGAACCCACAACCAATCGACTCAGTGAAGACACGGAAATGCCCACCGGTGTCCGAGGGTCCACGGGGACAAAGACTCGGAGGAAACATACCACCACGATATGGAACCCAACACCAACCCCAGTTTAGCTGTTCTTGATGTCATCGGGATATTATTCTCTCGAAGATGAGCTTCTTGAGATCGATGATGAAATCTTATCGTGCGGGAGAAGATATGGACGCCGAGGTTCGTTTGAACAAGAGCCTCGGCTGATCCACGTGGAGCATCTTGAATCACCAATCAAGCTCGACAATAATGACTCCTCTTCATCCACCGATGAATTTGAAAGATTTGATAATGTTCTCCCACTCAGCGAAAGACAACTAGTTCGGTGGATCACCAAAGCTTCAAGAAGGTTATATTCAGGGTCAACGACACATTGTGGGAGCAACACACCGAGGTTCTTGCAAGTTATCTTGATCTAAAGGGTGAGGTACATGGCTTTGATGAAAATATTCATGAGCATAGGGATCGATGTATGACAACATTCACCGACTAGATGAAAACATGGCTAAATTCCTCGGGCATCTTGAGGTGTAGGTACCACGATAGATGAAATCGGGGAGTTTGTCAAAGAAGACCCAAGACTCAACTCTAAAGTGTTGGAGGCTACCGAGGAGCACTTGAAACAATCCTCAAACCTCACCGAAGCGCTCAATATGCTCAAGTCGCAAATGTTGAGGTCTTCCATCCTCGATCCCGTCTCTTCAAGCTACATTGGACTCTATAAATACGCAGTGACTACTTTGGCTCGAGCATCCTCATCTCGGCACGGAATCTTGGGCCCGAATGATGACCGAGGTTTCTCAAGCTAATTTGGAAACTAAAGTCACGGTATTCAATCGACACTTCGGACATCAAGGCTATGATCTCATAAATTTATCAGCCTTGAGGGTCAAGTACTCGGCCCTTCAAGACACCACTCCAACTCTTGCCTCACCGAGGCTCGGCAATGATTGAGGGAGAATATTCTTGAAGAAACTCCTTCTCACATCGAGGGGAGCCAACACCATGACATCGATCATGGTGAAATCTCATCATCCCACCGGTCTCAACAACACCGATCTCATCAATCCCACCAACAACATCAACAACAACAACACCGACAAGAATCACTCCAATAACAACAACACCACCACCCCGGTACCAACTTCATCTTCCTCGAGGCCGGGACAAAGGAAAAGGCAAGATGGCAACTTCGAGCACGAGAAGATTCCTATAAAATCGGCGACATGAATACCTGCTCACACAAGAACAAATTGAGTAAACACCTTGCTAAAGAAGAAAAAGGTTGAAACAAGCCGAGGAAGAGAAAAGAACAGAAAAGCACTAGAAAAGGTTGTCGTAGAAGAAGGCGAGAACATGGGATTAGATCCAAGCAAACTTCAAAAGGGTCGAGCGGGCAAAAGTTCAAGGAGGCTCAGCGGCTCGGATGGTCGCAATGAAAAGCGGTGGAAGAAAAGAAGAAAAGCTCAAGCTCTCGTGCAAAGCGTAATTGAGGAGTACAAGCGGACAATGACAAGCCGAATGCATCTGAAAAATCACGGATGTCGAATCATCCCCAATACCAAACCACCGGCCATGAGCGTCTATAGGGGTTGATAAAATACACTTCGAGGTCCATGATCCTCAAATTCACCGACTTTGGGATCACTAAACTTGATGAGCTTGGTCCGATCATTGAAAAGAAGAAGAATGTGGTGGTTAAGGACACGATGAAAATGCTCGATAAAAGATATTAAAGATCGAGAGATTGTCCATTATTTGGGAATTCGAGCCGCTTTAATCGCACCTCAAGGATCTCAACCACAATCATCCACCGGCAAAAGGAAGAGTTGAGTTCCAACACGAGATTAAAGTGCAGACCGAGTGTAACAGGAGTACTGAAGGGTTAAATTTGTGAGCTGTCTAGTGATTGAGAAGCACGAAGAGGGCTATTCCACATTGATGTCTATGGAAACCACCTTTTCAAAGATGGAGTGATATTGATCAGTGGTGTGGGCGCAATCTTGAGCTACATACCGGTGGCCTCTCAAATTCAAACCTCAAGCAAACATCGAGTTCTCGCCAAGACCGAATGCCAAGATAAGAGACCATCCGACAGAGAAACACTCATCACCAAAAGGTCAAGCTTGAAGCATTGGGAATCCATCCGGATTGACATCATTTTGTTTTATCTTTTGTACTAGTGATAGGAACTATGTAATCGATCAATAAGCGATTTATGTTTTATTCATTTACGGTGTTCCTTATTGTATTCATTAGTACATTCGATGTAAGAAGAAGCCTCTTGCTCACTTACAGCGATCAACAACTTAGGCTATTTGTATATCCGAATAGGGGAGGCGTTGGTTCGATAAATACCCAAACCCCTTAATCTAGGATTTGAATAGCAAATAGCCCAAGTGTTTAATCCGTTAACACAAACAGTCAATGAGTGCATAGTCTCTCGGTGAGTCGTCTTCGAGGATACTCAAGAAGAGGCAAAGAAGAAGTCTCTCCACTCGATGGCGGAACTTAAAGGGTGAAGGCGAGTCGAGAAGAAGATGATGGATTCGGTGGTGATGACAATAACTCATTTGAATCCCTAAGATTCCTCTCCAACTTCTTGCGAAGACAAACCAAGTAGAAGGCGAAGGATGTAAAGGCGAAGAAAGAGCGGGATAAGGCGGAAAGGTTGAATCGATAAGGCGAAGTCCTTATCAACCAAAGTCAACTTTCCACGAATGGCAAAGATCGTGCTCGGTGTCATCTTGAACTTAGGAAAGTAGTCTTGTCTCTTACCTAGAATAGTCTTTGTATGTGAGACAAAATACATCGATTTTGTCTTCGCATGATGTCGGTTGTCACTTAGGAAAGAGTCAAATATCATACATGTATAAATAGCATAAGAGATGGAGTGAAAAGGTTAAACTTGAATTGTAAAACACACACACTGCATGAGCCATCTTTTCACTCCTCCAAATACAACTTAGTTCTGAGATAGCTCAATGAGCTCTAAGAGTTGTGCTCGGACTTAGCTTTGAGCTTAGAGAGAGTCACCCAACTTTGTCATTTCAATCCCAAGTACTATTCGCAAGTACTTGGGTAGCGATTCTTTGTGGATTTATTTCTAATAAGAATATGATGTTGAAAATTACTTAGTGTGCTTTTCTTATGTTAATTTCAGTCATAGTTCACTATTAACTTGTTTTATAAACTTAAGCTGTTTTAAACGATAGTTGTGACAACTCGCAATTTCAGGTCATTTCTCAAATTTACTATTCACCGGTTACTATTCAAATTTTTACTATTCACCGTTTTCGAAGTCGAAGTAATATTCTGAGAACGTATTTCAAAATTTACTATTCAAACACTATTCATTTCAGGAGAAAATTACTATTCAAGTTTCACTATTTTATCAATTATCGTAAACTAGGTTTATTTAGTATCAAATCAGCGTAACCTTAATGGTTTAGCTGCGAATTCATGAACAATCATCAAGGACATTTCATATAGACTAGGTTTAGTCTACATATCATTAGCATCATTATCATCACATTAGTTCATGCATGGTTTTGCATTTCGTTAAGCGTATAATTTTTATTAAATAAACGCTATCGCGTAATTAATTATTTTGAACAATTGATCCGATACTTCCAAAATTATCCCGATATATTTTAAGGTTATAAAATAATATTATGAGTTTACCGGTGTTTTAAATTTATTTTGTATATAAATTGTTATATTTATATAATTCTGACGGTTTTAAGTAAAACTACACGATAATTATTATTTCACTCAAATTTTGCAAGAAATGTATTTTTATAATTTTTATGACTTCAATATATTTTATTTTGGCCTGTTCAAATTTATTTTTAGTTAACGCTACCCTAAATGCTCAAATGTGTATACAAGTTACTACTTATCTTCAATTAACTTCACAAACTACTTACACTTATACATTTAAATACATAATAAAAAAAAATGTATTAGTATATACTAAAACCCCCTTGTCGACACAAGGGGGATGAGTCACTTCCTTTTGCACAAAAATATCTACTAACATATACATATATCATATTATACTACATTTACACATACAACTCCAAAATTCAAAGTGTAAAAGATCAAACATCTCTTCCTCTCTTCATCCCTAAGAACCGGCCACCCTTAATAATAAGAATGAGATCACAAAATTTTTCAAGACAAGTTAATTTACAATCTAGTTACACTCTTAGTTTAGGTTTTGAAATAAAAACCTAGGGTGTTTAGGATTAAACCTTTGTTCACTTCACCTCATCAAGTTACTAGTAAGCATCTCATGTTCATGTTCATATTTCATATTCATTTTATGTTCATTTCATCATATATAAGAAAAACATGCAAGTCATATTGATGTTTATACCACTTTTTATTGTTTTTAAGTGTTATATATATATAATTATCATCCTATAATTACTCCTTGAAACATATCACTTTTGGTGATGTCTAGGAACCCATGACACCCTAAGAAGGTGTATGGTAGGATTAGAATAGCTTCAGAGTTGTTTTGAATTGGTTGGAATAGGTTTGGCGCGAGAAAAACTCATTTCGACAAGTTTACTTAAGGGTCTGTCCATATTTTTGAAATCTGGAATTTTCGACAGTAGGTAAAACTTTTGGCCTAGATATTTAGAAAATATACTTTAAAAGCGAAGCGTGGCCGCTTGAGCGGGTTAAAGCGGAGCTATAACGAAAAAGTTATGAATTTTTCAAGTTTGACGACGAAAAGTATAAAAACCGAAAATTCAAAGATATTACGTCTAATTTGTGCGAGTCAAAAATGAGGCTTAGGCGTTATGAAATGTGTCGACTTATCAAAAATATATTAGTATACTTTGATACGAAGCTAAGGACATATAAAGCGAGAAAACGGACTTGTAACGATTAAATTACACGCATTTATACAAAGTTGCGTAACTATATTATATAAGAAAAACTAATATATTTCTATTAGACAAATATAACGCCACAAAGGACCATATTGAGGGTCGTTTTAACATGGATGTAGTACTTTTTATAACATGATGTCTTTTAGTAAAAGTAAGTTCGCCTAGCCTATTTTCCAAAATGTCCAACCATTCGTCAAGCGGAGTTGTAATGAATAAAATACGGTCACTTAAACTTTGCCGAAAACCACCCTTAAACGATATTTTGGACAAAAGTACCATACTTTACCGATATTTTTCTCCATGATCGAGACCTCTAGGATGAAAACTTAAATGCTAAAACTTTGAGATAATGATACAAGCTTCCCAAAACCGTTGAGTTCGTTTCCTAACACTCGACGTGCACCATTTTACGACTAGCTTTTCAAGGCTATTTAGTCACTTTCATGAAATTTTCAAAGACATTATTTTACGACGAAAAGTTATAATTTCATAATAAATCACTAAATGATTATCGTAGGATTCATTTCAATCTAAATACATGTAAAGTAATTTAAAATTTGTCAAGACGTTATAAGATTATTTTTCGACGATAAGTATTATTTTCAAAAATTCACAAGTGGTATAGATATCATACGAATTGCATGCATAACATTACATCATGACTTATTATATATCATATATATCATAATAGGTCATGATTAGATTGCGCATCATTTAGGTGCACGCACTTTTGTCATCGCATCATTGTACCAAGTGAGTTCATAGCCCCACTTTCTATTACTTAATTGTTTTACAAACTCTTGGGGAGATACATGCTATATTTTTAATCGAACACAAATGCTTTGAGCTATACGTTATATCCAAATGCTTTATTGTCACTAAGTATTCTATTGCCATGTTTGAAGTCCCTACATCATGCACCATTAGTCACTTGCAGTGGCGTGAATATTGTGAATAGGCCTATTGGAATTAACACTCCGTTCTTATTGACCCGGTTAGGAAATCGAGCGCACTATATTTGAATCATTAAGGTAAATTGGCAAGTTTACCTATTAGGGTCGCGATGAAACGATTTTACCAATTTCTATTGGTACGAGGTTTACGCTTTGGTTGTCATGAACTTAGTGAAATAAATCTTGTTTTGTTTTCAACGATGTGTGTGAAACAACGTAACTCACACTATGAATATTGTGTTCAAGCGAATTAATTAAACCTATGAATTTCACTCAACCTTTGTGTTGTTGTTTTAAGCATGTTTTATCTCGGTATCTAAGGCATACACTTCATGGCATGCATGTGGACACATCATAGAGTCGCGGTGACGACGCGTCTCACTGGGTTTTATGAACTTTAAAACATCGTTTGAATTGTAACAAACTTATTTCGCACAAGTTGATTTTCATTTGGGACCTATACTTTGTAAACTCGATTGTTTTATTAAATCAAACGATGTGTTTTCCAAACGACATTTTAGGTGGTTCAATATAAGCGTGATTGTGATGCTATGACGGTCAATCCCGTGAATTCCATTCATTGCAAAGCAGGTAATTTGGGGTGTGACAATAGTGAGCGGGAACAACAAGTGGTATCGAGCCGGTTAATTATAAAACTCGTTTTAGGCCGCTCTAAAAGTTTTAAATTAGGATCCTAAATGGTGAAATTGATGTACCCCAACTAGTCGATAAAAGGGTGGAGCTTATTCATTATTGCCCTAGACTTGAAGTTGGCAAATTCAACAAATGGAAAAAGCGAATGCTTTGCTATTTGATTAGGATGGAACCTTATTATATCAAGTGTATAAATGAAGGTCCATTTGTCCCAAAGATACTTTGAAGGGTTGCCCAAACAACCCCGATAGGATACAACTATCATGACTCGCTAAAGGCATTGGAACGCCCACCGTGTCTCGGGGGTCATTGGGGACAAAGACTCGGAGGAAAGGAACAACCCGCCGATACGGAACCCACAACTAATCCCGACTCCAGCGAAGACATCGAAATGCCCACTGTCCGAGGGGTCCACGGGACAAAGACTCGGAGGAAACATACCACCCCGATATGGAACCCAACACCAACCCTGGTTAGCTATTGCGATGTCATTGGGATATTATTCTCAAGATGAGCTTCTTGAGGCGATGATGAAATCTTATCGGTAGGGAGAAGATATGGACGCCGAGGTTGGTGAACAAGAGCCTCGGCTGATCCATGGGAGCATCTTGAATCACCGGTCAAGCGACAATAATGACTCCTCTTCATCCACCGATGAATTTGAAAGATTTGATAATGTTCTCCCACTCAGCGAAGGCAGACTAGTTCGGTGGATCACCAAAGCTTCAAGAAGGTTATATTCGGGGTCATGACACATTGTGGGAGCAACACACCGAGGTCATTGCAAGTTATCTTTGATCTAAAGGGTGAGGTACATGGCTTTGATGAAAATATTCATGAGCATAGGGATCGATGTATGACAACATTCACCGATTGGATGAAAACATGGCTAAATTCCTCGGGCATCTTGAGGTGTAGGTACCACGATAGATGAAATCGGGGAGTTTGTCAAAGAAGACCCAAGACTCAACTCTGATGAGTGTGTAAATACTCATCATTTTATCTAAAATAAGCGCAAATTCATCGAAAACACTCGAAACACATCTAAATGATCAAAATATCACAAATCGGTGTTTTATGTGTTTCAAATTCAAAAATATCAAAATCGGATGAAAAACATATCAATTTTGCAAAATTGCGGTTTGATCCCCAGTTTCAAGAATTGTCAAAAATAGTCCACGAGCCGAATTTCAAAGTAAAAGTCACCAAAGGTCCTTTTAAAATCAAAAGTTGTCAAAATAAGTCCTTTGGTGGAAAATATCAAAAGTTTGAGAAATTACAAGTTTAGTCCTTGACTTTCAAAATTGGCAAAAATGGCCCTGGAAAATGGCAATTTGGCAAATTTGGTCCTTGTACTTTTGAAAGTGTCATTTTCAGCCCTTGGATAAACTTTTACGAATTGGCGATTATGGTCCTTTGAATTTCGGCAATTACATGAAAGGTCCTTGGTTATTAAAACCTTTAAACCCATTTGGACCCTTTCAAACCTTATGGACCCCTGTCACCCTGTCAAAAAACAAATTGAACCCCCTTTGATATTTAGTATTGGTCAAAATACCGGTCAAACAAGTCAAACATCAACCCCCTTCCCGTTTCCCTCCCCTATGCGCCCCCGCATACCCGACCACCATCTCAACCACTTGCCTCCATTCCAACCTCTCCATGTCCCCCCTCCTAAACTAAACTCCAAGGCATTAAATGCCTCTCTCCCATTCACATATCACCCCAATTGGCTTTTAAATTTTGGCGCCAAAATCATGTTTAAGCGGTTGAGATCATTTTGAGCCATCCAATGGCTGGAAATTGATGGGAAAGATTCGAGAGGAGAGGAAGAGCTTTGGATTATAAAAAGAAGCAAAGGAAGCAAGAAGAGAGTCTTCTAGTTTTATTTTATTTTCTTATGTCGTTTTTATGTAAAAGTGTTATTTCGATGTTAAACTTGTACCATTTTGTTAAATTGTATCAAACTTATGTTTTTAAGTGTATTGCAATTAAATTCAAGCACTAATTTCGGTTTATGTTTCAATTGATCCTCATTTATGTCCCTTGTTGAAATTTTATAAGTACAAATCTTGTTTACAAGCTTCAAACATCTCAATTCTCAACTCTAAATAGCTTATACAAGTTTATAAAAGCTTTTATAAGCTTGCATTCGATTTTAAGCACATTTGGACTTTGGTCAAAGAAAGTCAAAGTCAAAGAAAGTCAAAATTGGCAAAGGAAATGGAAATGGGTGAAGCGACTATGGATGTGGGTTGATATTAAGCTAGGTTAGGGGTTTGGATAGGTTAGAGGTTCTTTGGTTGTTGGATTGCAAACCATTGTGGTTGTGGACCCTTTGTAAGTAATTTTCAAGATTCTTAGTGTAATCTTCATTTGTAGTTAAAAGTGGTTCTAAGTTGTTTATTAGGGTGTATTTAGGTTAATTAAAGTGATTTGGATCATTATCATGTGTTAGTTTAGTGATTGGAGTTGTTTTTTTTAGTCATATCGGTCTTTATAAGGGTGTTTGGTTTATAGTTTAAACACTGTTTAGAGGTGTGTTTGTGAGTTAACTTTTGTTGTTCATGCTTGTTTGATCAAATTTGAGTCATATCTGTCTTACTTTTGTGCTTAATACTCAAAAAGTCAAAACCATTTCATTTGCATCCAACAGTCTCCTTTGTTGGATTTTTAAAAAGCAAATCATCATTTTGTGTTTAAAAGTCATTAACAAAGGTTGTTAAAGCTTCATTACATCATTTAACAACCAACATCAATCATTAAATTGTGTCTAAATCTCAAGAAAGTCAACTTTGCTTTTATTTCAAAAAGTCAAAATGTCAAAATCTTGGTTTTATGCGAGAAAGTGCGGTGATGCACGAGGTTCATTAAAGGTTTTCAAGGTTCGATTTTGGGTTACAAGTAGTCCTCTTGGTTGTCTTTAAGCCCTCATATCTGTTTTTAGCTTTAAGCCTTTTGGATAAGCTTGGGCATAAGCTCAAAGTGAGCCTCGGTTGCCTGCGCCACTCGAACTTCGGTGAGTGGTTTCTCGATTTGTGCACAAGCTTGCCTGAGCTTGTTTAAGCTTGTTAGAAGCTGGTCTTTTGGTAGATGGTAGTCACCTAGGTCTAGTTGAGGTATCAATAATTGGATTTTAGTTTAGAGCTTATTTGGTTGCTTATTTCTAGTGCAAAGTGAGCACCCATTTTACATTTTTAGCTTAATATCAAAATCATCAAATCTGTGTTAATTTGCTAATCAGTTGTTGTAGCTTGTTGATTTAGTTGGAATTTGGTTAAAATAGCTTATTCATAGCTTGTGATCAGTTGGTTGCTGTTTTGATCATTTGGCTTATTTAGTGCTTATTTCAATAAGCACTCTCACATCGATTCCATAATCTTGTACACAAGTACCTGTTTTCTAATTTTCATAGCTTCTTATCATTATTTTAGAGTTTCCTGAATTTTCAGATTTTTATAATTTGTTTTGCTATTTTCCTATTTTTAATTAGTTTTAATACTTTTTAAATAGCATTTAATACAAAAATTAGAAAAGGTTCAAAAAATAAGTTTTCAATTTTCTTAGGCTTAGATAAATATAAAAAGTAGAAAAAGTAATTTTCTATATTTTCATAGTTTATTTGGTAATTTTAGCAATTTAATTAGTATTTAATAGTTTAAAATCCATAGAAAATAGAAAAATAGTCACAAAAATACAAAAATAGTTTTGAAAAGTCTATTTTGATATTTTAGACTTTTCAAGTGTTAATCTTATTTTTCTAGCTTAATTTCCTATTTTCTTGTATTTTAGGTAATTAATTATTAGTTAAAAATAGTTTTTAATTAGATAATTAGTTTTAAAAATAATTTTCTTTTTCTAAATATTTTCTTATATCATTAGGTTTGTAAAACATCATTTTCATATTTTTAGGGTTAATATTGATTTAGTTTCACTTTTTATTTTATGCGTCGCGTAGATTTTAATTTAAGCGTCGTTTTAGGTTTTAAACGTTCATCACTTTAAATATAGTGATAGCGTTTATTTAATAGGTTTTATCTTTTTATTTTCTTTAATTTGCATTTAAGGCGTTTTTAATTTGTTGGATTTTCGTAGTTATAATAATCATTCATAATCCTTTTTCGTTCAAATTTCTCGATCACTAGGCGTTGATTTATCCATTGCATAGCTCATTTGGGACATAACGACCGGGAGACTCTATACTCCTCGATCTTAATTGCATTGGTGTTTGAGCGGTTTTAGTCTTTTAGACTTGTTGTTTAGCACCGATCAAATTTTGGCGCATTCTGGGGGTTGTCTTGATTTATCTCCGTTTTAGCAGATTAGTTGTTTGAATCCTCACTCATTGTTTATATCATCCATCTCTGTATATATATATATCCATATTTTCTTCTAAAAATCCAAAACCCAAAACAAGCCAAAAGCGTATAAAACACAAAAATATTTTTCTTTTGTTTCTATATATGTATCAAAAATAAAAATACAAAAGAATCGTCGTTTTCTCTAATAATTAACAACTTAAAGATTACCACGAAAACCAAGGCGTTGCACTACCTAGCTGGGGTGCGACCATAATAAGTTCGAACTAAAGATATAAAACTTGCCTTTGTGTCCATTGTGATTGGTGTACCTTTTTCAAAAAGCCATTCATCTTGGATTATTGGTTAAGTTCTTTGTTGTTTTGCCTCGATTTTGTGTTAATTGATTTTGTTGTGATATCGACGTTTGAACCGAAAACCCATAAAGATTCTTCTCACCACCATTTTTACAAAGCGTCTTCATAATTCTCATTCTCATGTGAAAGATTTCATAATTCCATTTCTCTCCTTAACTCGAGTTTCCTTAGAGTTAACTCTTGTATATCTTTTCGCTCTTCTAGATCTGTAAGCCCATTTCGTGAGCTTGTCAAGATTCCAAGAAGGCGTGTTCGTGACTTCTGCTCCATCGATCGGATCGAGATCCGGTTATTCACACTACTTCATTATCATGGCGGATGAGATTCCTATGTGAGCTTCTCCGGGCACCCATCGGCGGGTATGGAGATGCTATCGTTATACCGACCATCGTGGTGAAAATTTTGAACTCAAGACGGGTTCTTGAATCTTGTAACTTCAAATCAGTTCTACGGTTTTGGCGGGATGATCCTCATGCTCATATAAGATGGTTTAACAAGATTGCATCTACCATCAGTATAAGAATGTCCCTTACGATCTTTGTTAAGCTTCTTACATTCCGTTTTCTCTTGAGGGCAAGCCGGTTGGCTTGAAAAACAACCCCTAAATCAATAGAGACATGGGAAGATCGGTGAAGAAATTTGTGAATGAATTCTATCCACCTTCCAAGACCACGAGTCTTAAAATGAAATCATCAAGTTCACTCGAAGTTTGATGAATCCTTGATGAATCGTGGGATCGTTTCAAGGAATTGCCGCAAATGTCCTCACCACGGTTTCTCGAGTTGATGCAACTCGACACTTTCTACAATGGGTGAGTCAATCGATCAAGATTCTCTCAATTCCTCATGCGGGAGGAAATTTCCTAAACAAAGCTGTCAAAGAAGCTTTAGCGATAATCGAAAACAAGTCTAAGGTCCGCCTTTGCGAAGCAAGCGGTTGTTTCCCAAGTCGGTGTTGGTCCTTCTTCTTCTTCATCGCCCGTGAGTCGGTCTAGCACCGATGCTAAGATTGATAAACTCACGGAAGCTATCAAGCTTTGGTTCTTTCCAACGGAAGAAAGTCTCTTTTCACAAACTTCACCTCTGCTGAAGTTAAGAAAGTGGAAGTCGTGTTACTGTGGTGGCCCCATGCTTATTATAAGCTGTATGGCCACCGATGGTAACCCTTTGAAGCTAATCTTGTGGGCGGGATGTCTAATCAAGGAGGCAATCAATATCGTGCTCTGTGGCCCGAACCACCGTCTAACCACTACTACTGGACCTCCGGTTTCAATCAAAACCAAAACCGTAATCGAATCGAATAGACCAAACCAAGGTTTTCAAAACCAAGGTCATTTCAATCAAAACAACGGTTTTCAAAATCGAATCAAAATTTCCAACATCAAGGAAATTACAATAGAAACCAGTCGGAAATTTCAACCGGGGTATTTTCATGGAAACAATCAAGGAATTTTCGAATCAAGGCCTAATCCTAACAATAGAGGCGAATTTCCTGTGCAAACTCAAGCCATTGTTCCAATGGACCATCATCGATGAGTTGTTGAAACAATTCATGAAATCGAGAGGAAATGAATCGGTTGTTGGTCGACCAAATTTCGACATCAAGAAGTCTTTAAATGATCGACCCTCGGGCTCGGTACTCTACCTAGCAACACGATCGCTAATCAGAGGCGATGCAAAGCGATCACAACCAGTGGTGCTTCATATATTGGACCATTGTTCCTACTACCTCTTCTTCCTCTCTCCCGAAGGTAGTGGAAGCGAACCTCCAAAACACAATGGACCTCGACTCCAATGCCCCTCCTCCTGTGGCATTTAGTCAAGTTACCAAGGAAACAACGGACAAGGTGCATTATTCAAGTCCACGAAGTACGCGCACGTCCAACCTTGGTTGTCCAACCTCAGTGGTCCGAAACCCAAGTTGAATCAAGGAGTTGTTTTGAACCTCCTGTAGCTCTGTTGAGAATCAATCCAAATCTTCTCTTCCTTACCCTCACGGTTACATGAGCAAAAGCTCATGAGAAAGCTAGTCATCGGATGGAAAAATTCTTTGATTTTCCAAGAACTTCACTTTGACATAAGCCGCGGATGCCATCATGTTAATGCCAAAGTTTGCATCTACTACGAAACATATCTTTGAGCAACAAAGAAAAGCTATTTGAAATGGCTAAGACTCCTTTGAATGAGAATTGCTCGGCGGTCTTGTTAAAAAGCTTCAGAAGCTTGGAGATCCGGAAAATTTCTTCTTCCTTGTGTTTTCACGGGATGATTGAATGCTTTGCCACTTGCCGATCTTGGTGCAAGCATCAATCGATGCCGTATTCGATGTGGAAACAACTTTCTCTTAGGAACTTATTCCTACGCATGACTCTTGAGCTTGCGGATCGTTCTATCTCGCGTCCTCTTGGCATTGCGAGGATGTATTCGTGAAAGTAGGAAAGTTCCATTTCGGTGACTTTGTGGTCGTTGATTTCGATCTTGATCCTCGAGTTCCCCTCATTGTTGGGCGGGATTTACGAGGACGGGCGTGCTCTTATCGATGTATTTGAGCAAGAGATCACTCTCCGTGTGGGTAATGAAGTGTTACCTTTAACCTCGATCGGACTTGAGGTACTCCTCAAGTGTGATCTTGAATCAATTAATCGAGTCGATTTAATTGACATTGCTTGGAGAGTACTCTCGAGAGTTTCTTGGTTATCTTCATAATTACGTGGTGGGAATTCCAATTCCACCACATCTTCTCAACCTATCATTGCCGACTCTTCCCCTCTCACTCCGTTTGAGGAGGTGACTTCCTACGGAAGAGATCGATGAATTCTTGCTCTTGATGAATCAATTCCGCTGGAATTGATGGTGTGTATGATTCGGAGGGATATTCTCTATCTTGAGCAATTGCTTAATGAAGATCCATTACCTTCACTCCTCGAAAGAAATCACAATTGAGGAAATCAAATCGGTGCAATCATCTCTTGAAGAATTTCCGAGGTTGAACTAAAGGACCTACCTCCTCATCTCGAGTATGCATTCTTGGAGGTGATGATAAATTACCGTCATAATTGCTAAAGACTTGGTGAGGAGGAGAAAGCTGCTCTCATAAAGGTCTTGAAGTCACACAAGCAAGCAATTGCTTGGAAACTCTCCGATATTAAGGGTATCAACCACGAGTTTTGTACTCACAAAATCTTAATGGAGGATGACTTCAAACCGGCGGTCAAAGTCGAGAGAAGGGTGAATCCTAAGATTCACGAGGTTATCAAACAAGAGGTTCTCAAACTTCTTGATGCGGTCGATTTACCCGATCTCGATAGTCCTTGGGTTAGCCCAATTCATTGCGTTCCAAAAAGGGTGGCATTCTTGTTGTCACGAATGAAGAAAGCGAGTTGATTCCAACTCGATTGGTTCTGGGATGGCGTGTGTGCATTGACTATCGAAAGTTAAATGATGCCACCGTAAAGACCATTTCCTCTACCCTTCATGGACGGATGCTTGAGAGATTAGCGAGGGCAGTACTATTGTTTCCTTGATGGTTTCTCGGGTTACTTGAGATCCCCATTGATCCATTGGATCAGAGAAAACCACATTCACACCGCCCATACGGGACGTTTGCCTATAGGCGTATGCCTTTTGGCTTATGCAATGCTCACGCGTTCCAACGTTGTATGATGGCCATTTTCCACGACATGATCGGAAACTATGGAGGTGTTTATGGATGACTTCTCGGTCATTGGGGACTCATTTCGGACTTGTCTCTCCCACTTAGACAAAATGCTTAAAGGTGTGAAGACACCAATCTATGTCTAAGCGGGAGAAGAGCCACTTTATGGTCAAAGGGCATTGTCCTCGGCCATAAGATTTCTAAGAATGGGATTGAGGTTGATAGAGCAAAGTTGATGTCATTGCTAAACTACCTCATCCACTCTTGTCAAAGGTGTTAGGAGTTTTCTAGGTCATGCGGGTTTTATCGTAGATTTATTCAAGATTTCTCTAAAATCGCTCGACCTATGACCCATCTTCTCGAAAAGATGCTCCTTTCATCTTCTCTCTGAGTGCATCGAGCTTTTGAAACACTTAAGAAAAGCTACGGGCACCCATTCTAGTTGCCCCATTGGGACTTACCCTTGAGCTCATGTGCGATGCAAGTGATTTTGCAATCGGTGCGGTCTTGGGGCAGCATAAAACCAAGCATTTCCGGCCGATCCACTCGCGAGCAAAACTATGGTGAAGCTCGGACCCATTACACCACTACGGAAAAAGAATTATTAGCGGTGGTGTATGCGTTTGAAGTTTCGACCATATCTTATCTTGACCAAATCGTGGTGTATACGGATCACTCGGCACTCAAATATCTCTTTGCAAAACAAGATGCAAAGCGAGATTGCTCCGTTGGGTTCTCCTCTACAAGAATTTGATATCATCATTCGTGATAAAAAGGAGGCGAGAACACAGGTGCGATCATCTCTCGATTAGAGAACCCTCATCAAAATGTGTTTGAGAAAAGGAAATCAATGAAACATTTCCTCTCGAAACACTCAATATGGTTTCTTTTCGTGGAGATTCTTCTACCCCATGGTTTGCCGACTTTGCAAATTACCATGCGGGTAACTTTGTGGTGAAAGGGATGTCGTCCCACGAAAAATAAATTCTTTAAAGATGTGAAACATTATTTACGGGGCGACCCTACTTGTTTAAAATGTGCGGATCAAGTCATCCGGCGATGTGTGTATGGTCGGGAAGCTATTGACATTCTCAAGGCTTGCCATTACGGACCTCTTGGGGACATCATAGCCCAACTACACCAAGAAGGTGTTTGATTCGGGATTCTATTGGCCCGCGATCTATAAGGATGCCCATGAATTCGTCAAAACTGTGGCGCTTGTCAGCGTCACGGGAATATCTCACAAAGGAATGAAATGCCGCAAAGCGCCATTCAAGTGTGTGAGATTTTTGACATATGGGGCATTGACTTTATGGGGCCATTTCCTTCTTCTCACGGAAATAAGTACATACTCGTGGCGTTGACTACTTGTCAAAATGGGTTGAAGCTAAGGCTTTACCCACCAGCGATGCCGAGTTGTTGTGAAATTCTTGAAATCTCTATTTGCTAGGTTTGGAACTCCACGAGCCATCATCGGTGATCGTAGTGCGCATTTCTGCAATGACCAATTTGCAAGAGTCATGCAAAAGTATGGTGTAACTCACCGTACCTCTCTGCGTACCACCCACAAACAAGTGGGCAAGTGGAAGTTTCTAACAGGGGATAAAGAATCTTGGAAGGGCGGTTGGTGAAAACCGTGCCTCTTGGTCGGATAAGTTAGATGGCGCACTCTGGGCCTTCCGTGCGACTTACAAAACACCCATCGGGTGCACTCCATCTGGTGGTGTGCGGGAAGGCATGTCATCTTCGGTTGAGCTCGAGCACAAGGCATCTTGGGCCTTGAAGCATGCTAACTTTGATATTCGACGGCGGGTGATCATAGGAAAGTTCAAATGAATGAATTAAATGAACTCCGTGATCAAGCTTACGAGAACTCTTTGATCTATAAACAAAAGACAAAGAAGATCCATGACTCAAAATCAAGAACCGCGTTTTCAACGTTGGTGATCGAGTCCTTCTTTTCAATTCAAGATTGAAGATTTTCTCGGGAAAGCTCAAATCCGTTAGTGCGGTCCATTTACTATCGCTAAGGTTTATCCTTATGGTACCATTGAGTTATCTCAACCCGATGGTCCTAATTTCAAAGTGAATGGTCATCGGTGAAGCATTATTTTGGAGAGGACATTCCATCCATGGTTGTCCGGATCTTACAAACTTTCCCATGAACCAATGAATGCGGGGATCGAGTCAAGCTAGCGACTCGGTAATCAAAAACGATAGCATGCCATATGGGTTTTCACCCATATTTACATCTTCTCACCTCTTTCTACCACCCTAGTGTGGGGGTTGCCCATGTTTCAAAAAAAAAAAAAAAAAAAAAAAAAAAAAAAAAAAAAAAAATCTTCTTTCTAAATAATGGCCGTAGTATTTCCCTTTCACGTTCTTTGTTTCGGCATAACCGCGGTACTTTGAATATTGAGGGCAATATTCATTTCTAAGTGTGGGGATTCTCACGAATTTTATCATGTAATTATACCTTTAATCCCCGTTTTGGCCAAAATTTTTTTTTTGGAGTAAGTGTTCTACACTTTCTCATTTGAGTTATCGATCCGCCATATACGTAAGACAAAAGGATTAGCTAATCCGAGACAAGCGGCTCTTGGTAAAGATTTCTCAAATCCGTTTATATGGCTTGCAATTTGCCCAAAATTGTATGGTTCTTGACTCCCATCATCCTCAAAAGATAATGAGTTGGCTAGCCGCAAGATTATGGCTTGTGGTAAAGCGATGGAAAAACCATAATTGGTATTCACTCACCAAAGATAATGTTGATAATTTATCTAAGAGTTGGCTAGTCCGGAAAGTGCAACACGGTAAAGACAAAATCAAATCCGTTGAAAGGCGGTGGTTTGCTCAAAATCACATGGTTATCGGTGTACCATGGTTCTTACTTGAGCTGAAACATTTGGCTACTCGAGTAATGGCTTTTGGTAAAGAGTTTAAAATCCATTATGTTTTCTCAAATCATTGCTAGGGACTAGCAATATCTCGATGTGGGGATTGATGAGTGTGTAAATACTCATCATTTTATACAAAATAAGCGCAAATTCATCGAAAACACTCGAAACACATCTAAATGATCAAAATATCACAAATCGGTGTTTTATGTGTTTCAAATTCAAAAATATCAAAATCGGATGAAAAACATATCAATTTTGCAAAATTGCGGTTTGATCCCCAGTTTCAAGAATTGTCAAAAATAGTCCACGAGCCCGAATTTCAAAGTAAAAGTCACCAAAGGTCCTTTTAAAATCAAAAGTTGTCAAATTTAGTCCTTTGGTGGAAAATATCAAAAGTTTGAGAAATTACAAGTTTAGTCCTTGAGTTTCAAAATTGGCAAAAATGGCCCTGGAAAATGGCAATTTGGCAAATTTGGTCCTTGTACTTTTGAAAGTGTCATTTTCAGCCCTTGGATAAACTTTTACGAATTGGCGGTTATGGTCCTTGAAATTTCGGCAATTACATGAAAGGTCCTTGGTATTTAAAACCTTTAAACCCATTTGGACCCTTGTCAAACCTTTGGACCCTCATCAAAACAAATTGAACCCCCTTTGATATATTAGTCCCTTTGGTCAAAATACCGGTCAAACAAGTCAAACACCACCCTTCCCCGTTTCCTCTCCGCATGCGCCCCATCCATCCGATACCACCATCTCAACCACTGACCTCACCCAAACCCTCTCCATGTCCCCCCCCTAAACTAAACTCAAGGCATTTAATGCCCTTCTCATTCACTCATATCACCCCAATTGGCGGTTAAAGATTTTGGCGCCAAAATCATGTTTAAGCGGTGGAGATCATTTTGAGCCATCCAATGGCTGGAAATTGTTGGGAAAGATTCGGAGAGAGAGAATAGCTTTGGATTATAAAAAGAAGCAAAAGGAAGCAAGTTGAGAGTCTTCTAGTTTTATTTTATTTTCTTATGTCGTTTTTATGTAAAAGTGTTATTTCGATGTTAAACTTGTACCATTTTGTTAAATTGTATCAAACTTATGTTTTCAAGTGTATTGCAATTAAATTTAAGCACTAATTTCGGTTTAATGTTCAATTTCATCATTTTATGTCCCTTGTTGAAATTTTATAAGTACAAATCTTGTTTACAAGCTTCAAACATCTCAATTCTCAACTCTAAATAGCTTATACAAGTTTATAAAAGCTTTTATAAGCTTAAATTCGATTTTAAGCACATTTGGACTTTGGTCAAAGAAAGTCAAACAAGGTCAAAATTGGCAAAGGAAATGGAAATGGGTGAAGCGACTATGGATGTGGGTTGATATTAAGCTAGGTTAGGGGTTTGGATAGGTTAGAGGTTCTTTGGTTCTTGTTTGCAAACCATTGTGGTTGTGGACCCTTTGTAAGTAATTTTCAAGATTCTTTGCATAATCTTCATTTGTAGTTAAAAGTGGTTCTAAGTTGTTTATTAGGGTGTATTTAGGTTAATTAAAGTTGATTTGATCATTATCATGTGTTAGTTTAGTGATTGGATCAATTTTTAGTCATAACAGTCTTTTAAGGGTGTTTGGTTTATCATTGAAACTGTTTTAGAGGTGTGTTTGTGAGTTAGCTTCGGTTGTTCATGCTTGTTTGATCATATTGAGACTCATATCTGTCTTACTTTTGTGCTTAATACTCAAAAAGTCAAAATTCATTTCATTTGCATCCAACGAGTTCCTTTGTTGGATTTTTAAAAAGCAAATCATCATTTTGTGTTTAAAGTCATTAACAAAGGTTGTTAAAGCTTCATTACATCATTTAACAAACAACATCAATCATAAAATTGGATCTAAATCTCAAGAAAGTCAACTTTGTTTTTATTTCAAAAAGTCAAAAATGTCAAAATCTGGGTTTTGTGCGAGAAAGTCGGTGATGTGCATAGGTCTCATTAAAGGGTTTTAAGGTCGATTTTTGGTTACAAGTAGTCCTCTTGGTTGTCTTTAAGTCCTCATATCTGTTTTTAGCTTAAGCCTTTTGGATAAGCTTGGGCATAAGCTCAAAGTGAGCCTCGATTGCCTGCGCAAACTCGATGTCGGTGAGTGGTTTCTCGATTGTTTACAAGCTTGCTGAGCTTGTTTAAGCTTGTTAGAAGGCTGGTCTTTTGGTTATAGTAGTCACTTAGGTCTAGTTGAGGTATCAATAATTGGATTTTAGTTTAGAGCTTATTTGGTTGCTTATTTCTAGTGCAAAGTGAGCACCATTTTCTTTTTAGCTTAAATATCAAAATCATCAAATCTGTGTTAATCTTGCTAATCGGTTGTTGTAGCTTGTTGATTTTAGTTGGAATTTGGTTAAAATAGCTTATTATAGCTTTGTTATCAGTTGGTTGCTGTTTTGATCATTTGGCTTATTTTGTGCTTATTTCAATAAGCACTCTCACATCGATTCCATAATCTTGTACACAAGTACCTGTTTTCTAATTTTCATAGCTTCTTATCATTATTTTAGAGTTTCCTGATTTTTCAGATTTTTATAATTTGTTTTGCTATTTTCCTATTTTTAATTAGTTTTAATACTTTTTAAATAGCATTTAATACAAAAATTAGAAAAGGTTCAAAAAATAAGTTTTCAATTTTCTTAGGCTTAGATAAATATAAAAAGTAGAAAAAGTAATTTTCTAGATTTTCATAGTTTATTTGGTAATTTTAGCAATTTAATTAGTATTTAATAGTTTAAAATCCATAGAAAATAGAAAAATAGTCACAAAAATACAAAAATAGTTTTGAAAAGTCTATTTTGATATTTTAGACTTTTCAAGTGTTAATCTTATTTTTCTAGCTAATTTCCTATTTTCTTGTATTTTAGGTAATTAATTATTAGTTAAAAATAGTTTTAATTAGATAATTAGTTTTAAAAATAATTTTCTTTTTCTAAATATTTTCTTATATCATTAGGTTTGTAAAACATCATTTTCATATTTTTAGGGTTAATATTGATTTAGTTTCACTTTTTATTTTGTGCGTCGCGTAGATTTTAATTTAAGCGTCGTTTTAGGTTTTAAACGTTCATCACTTTAAATATAGTGATAGCGTTTATTTAATAGGTTTTATCTTTTTAATTTTCTTTAATTTGCATTTAAGGCGTTTTTAATTTGTTGGATTTTCTCGTAGTTATAATAATCATTCATAATCCTTTTTCATTCAAATTTCTCGATCACTAGGCGTTGATTTATCCATTGCATAGCTCATTTGGGACATAACGACCGGGAGACTCTATACTCCTCGATCTTAATTGCATTGGTGTTTGAGCGGTTTTAGTCTTTTAGACTTGTTAAACAACGAACTTAATTTACACTTAAGATCTTAGATAATAGCTAAAGTTCTGGAATTTGGAGATGAATTGATAGGTAAATTGGGGATTTTAGAAGAATATCCGATTGACTAAACCTCGATTATCATCCGGGATCAATCAGGAAAGGTGAGTTTCACAGTGACAAGTCAAATAACCTCCGATTCCCTTGAAATTGGTAAAAGGGGAACTGTAGGAGATTGATAAGCCGTTTTCCTTTTTGAATGTAAATCCCAAAGACTTCGAGAATAATTCCAATGTGTTATTATTTCAAGGGTATATTTGATGTTCCCCAAGAAGAGCAAAGGTTAATCCAACCCAGGAAGGACTTTTGTCATAAGTAAGGAAGCTTCTTAAACATGAGCAATTTGAAAAATCGGTCAAGAATCAAATAACTTTTGAAAGAAAATGGTTTGATAAGGCAACTCATTTGGAGATGGCGGTTAGAAAGAATTTCCAAAATTCCAAGAAGTTTAGAAGTTCTTCATTAATCCATGTGGGAATGATTAGGTAAACATCGATCAATACCCTGAAGACAAGGTTTGAACCATTTGGATCTCAACGTGAATGGTTGGATTGAAGAGCCGTGGCAATTATCAGATTGTTGAATATTGCTCAGATCAGGAAGAATAGGTCATGGTCATTCGATGAGTTAGCATGAACTTGGAACAAGATTACGAAGTGAGAGTGCATTAATGGAAAAGATTTGATTAGGCAACGATATTCACGATCTTATCTAATCTTGCAGGGTGGACTCATGAAGCGTTTAGAAATTCAAAGCACGGTTTTCTGTTGTTCAGAGATAACTCGATATGGTCCAGATGTATCTGAGTTCATTGTCACTTAATTTCTGGAAAATTGAGAATTGGTCCATGATACTACATTCAGCTTTGTCATTGTTGGAATTGAGAATTTGAACGATGATTCTGTAGATCCCGTGGTATATTAAACTTGTGAATTGGCTAGATATTATTTTGTTTACTCAGTGGTGTGAATGTGTTGATTTTCTGCTAGGATTGCCGATTGTTTTGATTGCGATTATGGGATTCCAAGCAATATGGCTGGCATATGAAACCTTAGTGAAATAGTGAGATGAAAGCTTGTTGGAAACACTTAAGTTGATCTCTGATCTGAGCGATAGCGATAGGTCTAGAAACACCAGTAATAAGATTTCGAGGAGACGATAGTTGTGTACCAAGCATTGGCAAATATTTCAAGATGTCATCGGAGAAGTTAAACTGCCCATTGACCTATTATGAGCTGTATGGATTTCGAAATCTGGAAAGCAAAGCTAACGACACGTTTGCATTGAAATTCCTGATGCTTAAATGATTAGAATTTGGCAAGATGTGAATCTGAAATCGTTTTAAATTGTTATCTAATGATAAGAGTTTATAGTTTTTAAAGAAGTTGGAAAAGATTTGAGGATTATACCTTATAGGCATCGCACAAATCAAGACAATGAGGCTATAACAACATCGTACAACATTTAACTATAATTCAACTGGTCTTGAAGGTAAATTCAAAAATTCAAGATTTGCTGATAAAAGAAGTTTATTTACCATGCATGTGCAAGAGTCACGGATAGAGAATTATCCCTGGAAAACTTATGTTGATTAGTGTAGAAATCATCTTTATTATCTTATGAGATTATAACCAAATACGAAGATGTGTTGATTATTAGAAATGTAGAAGTTATGACTAAAATGAATGTAAATTAATGGATTCTAAAGCAGATAGTTTTGAAGCATCAATCAACAAATGGGAAGGAACACCGATCATGCTTTCGAAATTGGTAGGAAGTCAGGAACAATCTTAAAATCTTAAACTGCTATAAGTCAAAATATAGACCTGGAAGTGGAACAGAATATTGAATTGGAATCTTTATGATAATTTAACTTAAAGACGAGAAAAATTTAGGTTTGTAATGATTATATACGATATTCAATTAGCAATGTGGAAATAATAGATGAAATTAACATAATAGAGTCCTAAACTAATTAAAGGTAACCAAAATGAACAACAAAAGCTAACTTGTGTCTAAAACATACGACACTAAAGTGACCATCAAGTAACTAAGGTATAAAGAAAGTTATTGATTTTAGATAATTTAAGAATAAAAGATTTTAATCTTGGGATTAGAATTAGAAAAAAAATTAATTAATACATAATAAAAATCAAATACAAACTAACTAAGTAATCAAATCTAAAGAAAATTACTAAACAAAAGACTCTATAAGTAAGTATAGTATTTTTGATCTATGTCACATAAAGTGATTTAACTATAGATCAGAATTAATATGAATACAAATATTCTAATAAAATTAAAATATTAAAATTAAATAAAATATAAAAAGAACTTTTTAATATTTTTAATTGATTAAATACATGATTAAATTAAAAATGAGACAGAAAATAAAAACTAATGAAATGATAATCCTAAAATATGAATATATTTAACTTGATTAAAAGATTTGTAAAGACATTTATTATTAGGATTTAACTATAATTAATTAAATAGAAAATAAAATCTAAGTAGAAACTTGAAAATTAATAATATTAAATAGAAAAAACAATTAGATTATTAGATTAAATTACAAACGTATTAAATTATAAAAATTCAAAAATAGAAAATAAAATATTTCATGACAAATTTAAGAAAAATAGTAAGTAAATTTATTAAACAGCTTGAACAAGATAAAAGTAGATATTAAAAAGCACAAATTAAAATGTTAAACTAAGTAAGTAAAAGTTTGAAAATTAAAAAACTCTTAACATAGAATTTCTTAAACAAATCAACCAAATTATTAATAAGAACTAACAAAATAGTTACTGAATAACATAATTAACGAAAATCATATTGCTATTTAAAACTATACGCATTAATGACTTATACATGAACTAAAAGCTTTAAATTTACTTTTTAAGCAAGATAAGTAATAGACTATGACTAATCAGTTTACAATAATAATGATTGACAATCAATTAGTTAAACTAATAACTTAAAGCAAAATGATACACCTTGTATACATGGCCTTGAGACTCATTTGAATGCAAACCGCAATATTACAACACTTGAGTCATTATGATTACCAAAACAATAAAAAATGTTGACGTTAATTATAAACAAACTTATAAATTCATTAAACCATAATGATTTAAAATTATCAAGAAGTTGACATAGATATTAAAAGTTAACTAATACCTGCAACTTGTAAGGTCAAAGATGCAAAAGATGTAACATTTGATTGACAATAGACAAGTTTGAACTTGCAACATAACACTTATAAACTTAGCAACAATACATACAACTACATTGTAAACATTTGACTAATTTAACCTTAAATGAATTAAAGAAATAATAACAAAACTTTGAACTTACTTATAGCTAATACTGACAATGATTTTGAAGTTTAGACAAAACATTGAAAGTTTATGCAACTAACAATCAGTTAAATCAATTAAGCAAACTTGGAATCTTTTAAATGATAGGTTGAGGAGATGTGGTGGAATTGGAATTCCCACTCACGAATTATGAAGATAACCAAGAAACTCTTGAGAGTACTCCTCTGAAGCAATGTCAATTAAATCGACTCGATTAATTGATTCGATGTCATAATTTGAGGGTACCTCGAAGTCGATCGAGGTTAAAGGTATGACTTCATTACCCACACGAGAGTGATCTCTTGCTCAAATACATCGATAAGAGCACGGCCCGTCCTCGAAATCCCGCCCAACAATGAGGGAACTCGAGGATCGACATCGAAATCAACGACCACAAAGTCGGTGGGAAATGGAACTTTCCTACTTTCACGAATACATCCTCGGCAATGCCAAGAGGGCCTTGAGATAGAGCGATCGCAAGCTCAAGAGTCATGCGGTGGGAATAAGTTCGGAAGAGCAGTTGCTTCCATCTTGAATCTGACATCAGTTGATGCTTGCACCAAGATCGGCAAGGGCAAAGCATTCAATCATCCGGGAAAAACACAAGGAAGAAGAAATTTTCCGGGATCTCCAAGCTTCTCGGGAAGCTTCTTTAACAAGGCTATTGAGCAATTCTCATTCAAAGGAGTCTTAGCCATTTCAAATAGCTTTTCTTTGTTGCTCGGCATATGTTTTGAGTAGATGCAAACTTTGGCATTAACATGATGGCATCCATGAAGCTTATGTCAAAGTGAAGTTCTTGGAAAATTTGAAAGAATTTTTCCATCGATGACTAGCTTTCTCATGAGCTTTGCTCATGTAACCGTGAGGGATAAGGAAGAGAAGATTTGGATTTAGGATTCTCAGCAGGAGCTACGGAGGTTCAAAAACAACTCCTTGATTTGACTTGGGTTCTTTGGACCACTTGAGGTTGGACTACGAAGGTTGGACGTGTCTTGATACCCTTGGGCTTGAATAATGCACTTTGTCCGTTGTTTCCTTGGTAACTTGACTAAATGCCACGGGAGGAGGGGCATAGGAGTCATAGGTCCATTGTGTTTTGGAGGTTCACTTTCCACTACCTTGGGATAGAAGAAGAAGAGGTAGTAGGAGCAAGCGAGTCCGGCATATGAAGCACCACTTGGGTTGTGATCGCCTTTGCATCGCCCCTCGGATTAGCGATCGTGTTGCTAGGTAGAGTACACAGGCAGGGTCGATCATTTAAAGACTTCTTGATGTCGAAATTTGGGTGACCAACAACCGATTCATTTCCTCTTGGGATTTCATGAATTGTTTCAACGACTCATCGGATGATGGTCCAGTTGGAACAATGGCTTGAGTTTGTGAGAAAATTCGGCCTCTATTGTTAGGATTAGGGCCTTGATTACGAAAATTCCTTGATTGTTTGCATGAAAATACCACAGGTTGAAATTTCACGACACAGGTTTCTATTGTAATTTCCTTGATGTTGGAAATTTTGATTACGATTTTGAAAACCGTTGTTTTGATTGAAATGACCTTGGTTTTGAAAACCTTGGTTTGGTCTATTCGATTCGATTACGGTTTTGGTTTTGATTGAAACAGGAGGTCGAGTAGTGGTTAGGGCGGTGGTTCGGGTCTCTGAGGAGCACGATATTGATTGCCTCCTTGATTAGACATCCGCCCGACATTAGCTTCAAAGGGTTACCATCGGTGGCCATACGATTATAATAAGCATGGGGCCACCACGGGTAACACAGACTTCCACTTTCTTAACTTGAGGAGGTGAAGTTTGTGGAAAAAGACTTTCTTTTGATTGGAAGAACCAAAGCTTGAATAGCTTCCGTGAGTTTATCAATCTTAGCATCGGTGCTAGGCCGACTCACAGGCGATGAAGAAGAAGAAGGACCAACAACGACTTGAGAAACAACCGGCTTGCCCGTGCGGTGCGGACTTTAGACTTGTTTTCGATTATCGCTAAAGCTTCTTTGTGAGTTTTGCTTAGGAAATTTCCTCCGCGGAGGAATTGAGAGAATCTTGATCAGTTGACTCACTCCATTGTAGAAAGTGTCGAGTTGCATCAACTCGGAGAAACCGTGGTGAGGACATTTGCGAAGCAATTCCTTGAAAGCGATCCACGATTCCTTTGAAGGATTCATCAAACTTACGAGTGAACTTGATGATTTCATTTTAAGACTCGTGGTCTTGGATGGTGGATAGAATTCATTCACAAATTTCTTCACGGATCTTCCATGTCTCTATTGATTTAGGGGTTGTTTTCAAGCCAAATCCGGGCTTGCCCTCGAGAAAGCAGGAGCGGAAGAAGCTTGACATCGGAAGGGACATTCTTATACTTGATGGTAGATGCAATCTTGTTAAACCATCTTATATGAGCATGAGGATCATCCGCTCAAAACCGTAGAAGCGATTTGAAGTTACAAGATTGATAACCGGTCTTGAGTTCAAAATTTTCGACCACGATGGTGGTTCAGCGATAACATCTCCATACCGTCGATGGGTGCACGGAGAAGCTCACACATAGGAATTTCATCCGCCATGATAGCGGAAGTAGTGTGAGCGATCCGGATCTCGGATCCGGTGATGGAAGCGAAAGTCTCGAACACGCCTTCTTGGAATCTTGACAAGCTCACGAAATGGGCTCACGGATCTAGAAGGCGAGTGCGCATACACTAGAGTTAACTCTAAGGAAACTCGAGTTAAGGAGAGAAATGGAATTATGAAAATCTTTCGGATGAGAATGAGAATTATGAAGGCGTTTTGTAAAAATCGGTGAGAAGAATCTTTATGGGTTTTACGGTTACGAAGCGTCGATATCACAACAAAATCAATTAACACAAAATCGAGGCAAAACAACGATGAACTTAACCAATAATCCAAGATGAATGGCTTCTTTAAAAAGGTACACCAATCACAATGGACACAAAGGCAAGTTTTATATCTTTAGTTAGGGAACTTATTATGGTCGCACCCCAGTTAGGTAGTGCCTTTGCCTTGGTTTTCGGTGGTAATCTTTTAAGTTGTTAATTATTAGAGAAAGCAGCGATTCTTTTGTATTTTTATTTTTGATACATATATAGAAACAAAAGAAAAATATTTTTGTGTTTTATCGTTTTGCTTGTTTTGGGTTTTGGATTTTTAGAAGAAAATATGCGTAAAAATTTGATCGGTGCTAAGCAGTCAAGTCTAAAGACTAAAAGCGCTCAAACACTAATGCAATTAAGATCGGAGGAGTATAGAGTCTCCCGGGTCGTTATGTCCCGGTGAGCTATGCAATGGATAAATCAGCGTCTAGTGATCGAGAAATTTGAATGATAAAGGGAATTGTGATTATTATAACTACGAGAAAAGCCAACAAATTAAAAGCGCCTTAAATGCAAATTAAAGAAAATTAAAAGATAAAACCTATTAAATAAACGCTATCACTATATTTAAAGTGATGAGCGTTTAAAACCTAAAACGTCGTTTAAATTAAAATCTACGTGACGTACAAAATAAAAAGTGAAACTAAATCAATATTAACCCTAAAAATATGAAAATGATGTTTTACAAACCTAATGATATAAGAAAATATTTAGAAAAAGAAAATTATTTTTAAAACTAATTATCTAATTAAAACTATTTTAACTATTAATTAATTACCTAAAATACAAGAAAATAGGAAATTAAGCTAGAAAAATAAGATTAACACTTGGAAAAGTCTAAAATATCAAAATAGACTTTTCAAAACTATTTTGTATTTTTGTGACTATTTTTCTATTTTCTAGGATTTTAAACTATTAAAAACTAATTAAATTACTAAAATTACCAAATAAACTATGAAAAATCTGGAAAATTACTTTTTCTACTTTTATATTTATCTAAGCCTAAGAAAAATGAAAACTTATTTTTTGAACCTTTTCTAATTTTTGTATTAAATGCTATTTAAAAGTATTAAAACTAATTAAAAATAGGAAAAATAGCAAAACGACTTATAAAAATCTGAAAAATTCAGGAAACTCTAAAATAATATTAAGAAGCTATGAAAATTAGAAAAACAGGTACTTGTGTGGAGAAATATGCAGCGATGTCACAAGTGCTTATAAATAAGCACTAAAATAAGCCAAAAGCCAAACAAAAGCTACCAACGATCAAGAAGTTATAATAAGCTAAATTAACCAAAATGCACTTAAAATCAACAAGCTATAACTACTTGATATAGCAAATTACCAAGATTTGATGTTTTTGATTTTAAAGCTAAAAGCAGTTTTGGTACTACTTGCGGACCAAGAATAAGCACACAAATAAGCTCTAAACTAAAAACCAATTATTGATATCTCAACTAGACCTAGGTGACTACCTGTAACCAAAAGACCAGACTTCTAACAAGCCAAAATAAGCTCTGTGCAAGCTTGCAAAATCGAGAAAACCACTCGATTATTAGCTTTGAGTTTGGTGCGAGCATTAGTGCCAAGTTTGAGCTTATGCACAAGCTTATCCAAAAAGCTTAAAGCAAAAGCAGATATTAGATCTTAAAAACCACCTAGAGGACTACTTGTATCCCAAAAATCAGAACTTAAAACCCTTTAATGAAACACATGGAGAAGCTGCAATATCTGCATAATTCCATTTTTTTGACATTTTGACTTTTGAAAACCGGATAAGAAGTTTGACTTTGGTGAAGTTTTAATCCAATTTAATGATTGATTATGAAGTGTTATGATGTAATGAAGCTATTACAACCTTTGTTAATGACTTTTAAACACAAAATGATGATTTGCTCTTTTAAAAATCCAACGATTGGCTGTTGGATTCAATTGAGTATGATTTTGACTTTTTGCACTAGCGAGACCAATTTAAATGACCAAAATGAGTTCAATTATGCTTGACAAACATGATACAACAGAACTTAACCATTGAAAAGACCATTAAGGCAGGTAAATCAATAAATCCAAACACCCTAATAATTGGTGATTTAACACTTAAATGAGACAAACAACGAACAACTATGAATTAATGATCAAACCAAGTATTACTAACCTAATTACGACTACTAGAACAAGATTTGCCTTTGGTTAAGGCGGTGAAAACAGATTATGCTTTCAAAGCTAAATTGCAACTTACAAGATGTCCAATAGCCACTATGGCTTGAATCCAAGAACCATGAACCACTAACCTATCCAATTCAACCCACTAGTCCTAAAGCAACCCACATCCAGCACTGCATCATCCCTTTGACCATTTCCATTGCCAGTTTGACCCCGTTTGACTTTCTTTGACCAGTTTCCAAATGTGTTTAAAACTGGAATTTGAGGTTATAAAAAGCCTTTATAAGCTTATATAAGCTATTTAGGCGAGAAATGAGATGTTTGAAGCTTGTATACAAGATTTAAACTTGGAAATTTGTAACGATGAACACAAAATGAAGATTATAACATTAAAGCGAAATTAGTACTTGGAATCGGTTTCAATACATTCAAACACTTAAAGTTAATACACTTTAGCAAAACATTACAAATTTAAACTTGAAATAACACTTTTACATAAAAAGCGACATAAGAAAATAAATAAAACTAGAAGACCTCTTTAACTTGCTCCAATTGCTTCTTTTTATAACCCAAAGCCTTTTCTCTCTCTACGAATCTTTCCCACCAATTTGAGCCATTGGATTGCTTTGATTTGATCTCCGCGTTTAAACATGTTTTTGGCGCCAAAATGGTAAGCGCCAATTGGGGTGGTTTGAGTGAAATGGGGGAGGCATTTAATGCCTTTGGAGTTTGGTGAGGTGGGGGACATGGGAAGGTGAGAAGGTGAAGAAATGGTGGTTTTGGTGGGTGGTATGGTGGGCGAGACAAGAAGGAGGAAAAGCAGGGAAGAGGGTGGGTTTGGTGGTCTTTTGACCGGTGGGGTTAATATCAAAAGGGGGGTCAATTTGCATTTTGTGGGGGTTCAAAAGGTTTGACTAGGCGAATGGGTTTAAAGGTTTTAAATCACAAGGACCTTTCATGTAATTTACGAAAATGAGGGACCTAAGCGCCAATCTTGCAAAGTTGCTTCAAGGGACCATAATTGACAATCTCAATAAGTACAAGGACCAAATTTGCCAAATTGCCATTTTCGAGGGCCATTCTTGCCAATTTTGAAAGTTGAAGGACTATTTTGTAAATTTCTCAAACTTTTGATATTTTTCACCAAAGGACTTAATTTGACAACTTTTGATTTTAAAAGGACCTTTGGTGATTTTTACTTTTGAAATTTGGGCTCGGGGACTATTTTGACAATTTTTGAAACTTGGGGACTGAAGCGCAATTTTGCAAATTTGATATGTTTTCATCGATTTTGATATTTTGAATTTAAAACACATAAAACAACGATTTGTGATATTTTGATCATTTTGATGTGTTTACGAGTGTTTTCGGATGAATTTGCGGTTTATTTTGTATAAAAATGATGAGTATTTACACACTCATCAATCCCCACTTGAGATATTGCTAGTCCCTAGCAATGATTTGAAAAACATAATGGATTTTAAACTCTTTACCAAAAGCCATTACTTACGGAGTAGCCAAATGTTTCGAGTTCAAGTAAGAACCATGGTACACCGATAACCATGTGATTTTGAGCAAACCACCGACTTTCAACGGTTTGATTTTGTCTTTACGAAGCCGTACCCATACGGACTAGCCAACTCTTAGATAAATTATCAACATTATCTTTGGTGGTGAATACCAATTATGGTTTTCCTTTGCCTTTACCACAAGCCATAATCTTGCGGGCTAGCCAACTCTTATCTTTTGAGGATGATGGGAGGTGAAGAACCATACAATTTTGGGCAAATTGCAAGCCATATAAGCGGTTTGAGAAATCTTTACCAAGAGCCGTTTGCTCTGGATTAGCCAATCCTTTTGTCTTCTGAGACATGGCGGATGATAACGGATGAGAAAGTGTAGAACACTTACTCCAAAAAAAAATTTTGGCCAAAAGCGGGGATTAGGCGGTATAATTACATGATAAAATTCGTGAGAATCCCCACACTTAGAAATGAATATTGCCCTCAATATTCAAAGTACCGCGGTTATGCGAAACAAAAACGTAAAGGGAAATACTACGGCCATTATTTAGAAAGAAGATTTTTTTTTTTTTTTTTTTTTTTTTTTTTGAAACATGTGGGCAACCCCCACACTAGGGTGGTAGAAAGAGGTGAGAAGGCGAAATATGGGTGAAAACCCATATGGCATGCTCTTGTTTTTGATTCCGAGTCGCTAGCTTGACTCGATCCCGCATTCATTGGTTCATGGGGAAAGTTTGTAGATCGGGACAACCATGGATGGAATGTCCTCTCCAAAATAATGCTTCACTCGATGACCATTCACTTTGAAATTAGGACCATCGGGTTGAGATAACTCAATGGTACCATAAGGATAAACCTTAGCGATAGTAAATGGACGGACCAGCGGGACTTGAGCTTTCAGAAAATCTTCAATCTTGAATTGAAAAGAAGGACTCGATCACCAACGTTGAAAAGCGGTTCTTGATTTTGAGTCATGAATCTTCTTTGTCTTTTGTTTATAGATCAAAGAGTTCTCGTAAGCTTGATCACGGAGTTCATTTAATTCATTCATTTGAACTTTCCGATGATCACCCATTGTCTGAATATCAAAGTTAGCATGCTTCAAGGCCCGGTATGCCTTGTGCTCGAGCTCAACCGGAAGATGACATGCCTTCCGTACACCGGCTTGTATGGAGTGCACCGATGGGTGTTTTGTAAGGTGTCACGGAAGGCCCAGTGCGTCATCTAACTTATCCGACCAAGAGCACGGTTTTCACCAACCGTCCTCTCAAGAATTCTTTTATCCCGGTTAGAAACTTCCACTTGCCCACTTGTTTGTGGGTGGTGCAGCGATGAAGTGCGGTGAGTTACACCATACTTTTGCATGACTCTTGCAAATTGGTCATTGCAATCGTACCACGATCGCGATGATGGCTCGTGGGTTCCAAACCTAGCAAATAAGATTTCAAGAATTTCACAACAACTCGGGCATCGTTGGTGGGTAAAGCTTTAGCTTCAACCCATTTTGACAAGTAGTCAACGGCCACGAGTATGTACTTATTACCGTGAGAAGAAGGAAATGGCCCATAAAGTCAATGCCCGGATGTCAAAAATCTCACACACTTGAATGGCGTTTTGCGGCATTTCATTCCTTTGTGAGATATTCCGTGGCGTTGACAAGCGTCGCGGGTTTTAACAATTCATGGGCATCCTTATAGATCGTGGGCCAATAGAATCCCGAATCAAACACCTTCTTGGCGGTGTAGTTGGGGCTATGATGTCCCCAGTGGGTCGAATGGCAAGCCTTGAGAATGTCAGCGGCTTCGACCATACACACATCGCGGATGACTTGATCCGCATGATTTTAAACAAGTAGGGTCGTCCCGAAATAATGTTTCACATCTTTAAAGAATTTATTTTTACGTTGGGACGACATCCTTTCACAACAAAGTTACCGCATGGTAATTTGCAAAGTCGGCAAACCATGGGGTAGAAGAATCTCCACGAAAAGAAACCACATTGAGTGTTTCGAGAGGAAATGTTTCATTGATTTCCTTTTCTCGAACACATTTTGATGAGGTTCTCTAATCGGGAGAGATGATCGTGACGGGTTCTCGGCTCCTTTTTATCACGAATGATGATATCAAATTCTTGTAGGAGGAGAACCCAGCGGACAATCTCGGCTTTGCATCTTGTTTTGCAAAGAGATATTTGAGTCCGAGTGATCCGTATACACCACGCATTTGGTCAAGATAAGATATGGCGAAACTTCTCAAGCGCATACACCACCGCTAATAATTCTTTTCCGTAGTGGTGTAATGGGTCGAGCTTGATCATAGTTTTGCTCGCGTAGTGGATTGGTGGAAATGCTTGGTTTTGCGTTGCCCCAAGGCGCACCGATTGCAAAATCACTTGCATCGCACATGAGCTCGAAGGGTAAGTCGATCGGGGCAACTAGAATGGGTGCTTCCGTAAGCTTTTTCTTAAGTGTTTCAAAAGCTTGATGCACTCGGGAGAGAAGATGAAAGGAGCATCTTTTCGAGAAGATGGGTCATAGGCGGCGATTTTAGAAATCTTGAATAAATCTCGATAAAACCGGCATGACCTAGAAAACTCCTAACACCTTTGGCGGTAGTGGGATGAGGTAGTTTAGCAATGACATCAACTTTTGCTCTATCAACCTCGATCCCATTCTTAGAAATCTTATGGCGAGGACAATGCCCTCTTTGACCATAAAGTGGCTCTTCTCCCGGTTTAGACATAGATTGGTGTCTTCACACCTTTTAAGCATTTTGTCTAAGTGGGAGAGACAAGTCTGAAATGAGTCCCCAATGACCGAGAAGTCATCCATAAACACCTCCATAGTTTCCCGATCATGTCGTGGAAAATGGCCATCATACAACGTTGGAGCGTGCGGGAGCATTGCATAAGCCAAAAGGCATCGTCTATAGGCAAGCGTCCGTATGGGCGGTGAATGTAGTTTTCTCTTGATCCGGCGGATCAATGGGGATCTGAAAGTATCACGAGAAACCATCAAGGAAACAATAGTACTCGTTCCTGCTAATCTCTCAAGCATCGGTCCATGAAGGGTAGAGGAAAATGGTCTTTCTGGTGGCTTCATTTAACTTTCGATAGTCAATACACACGCCATCCGTAACCAATCGAGTTGGAATCAACTCGTTTTCTTCATTCGTGACAACGATAATGCCACCCTTTTTGGAGCGCAATGAATTGGGCTAACCCAAGGACTATCGGAGATCGGGTAAATCGGACCGGCATCAAGAAGTTTGAGAACCTCTTGTTTGATAACCTCGTGAATCTTAGGATTCACCCTTCTCGACTTTGAATTCTTGGCTTGAAGTCATCCTCCATTAAGATTTTGTGAGTACAAAACTCGGGGTTGATACCATAATATCGGAGAGTTTCAAGCAATTGCTTGCTTGTGTGACTTCAAGACCTTTATGAGGCGGTTTTCTCCTCCTCGGTTAAGTCTTTAGCAATAATGACGGGTAATTTATCATCACCCTCCAAGAATGCATACTCGAGATGAGGAGGTAGGTCCTTAAGTTCAACCTCGGGAAATTCTTGGTGGAAGATTGCCGATTTGATTTCCTCGATTGTGATTTCCTTCGGAGGAGTGAAGGTAATGGATCTTCATTAAGCAATTGCTCAAGATAGAGAATATCCCCTCCGAATCATAAACACCATCAATTCGGTGGAATTGATTCATCGATAAAAGAAATTCATCGATCTCTTCGGAAGGAAGTCACCTCCCTCAAGCGGGTGAGAGAGGGGAAGAGTCGGCAATGATAGGTTGAGAAGATGTGGTGGAATTGGAATTCCCACTCACGAATTATGAAGATAACCAAGAAACTCTTGAGTACTCCTCGAAGCAATGTCAATTAAATCGACTCGATTAATTGATTCGATATCATAATTTGAGGAGTACCTCGAAGTCGATCGAGGTTAAAGGTATGACTTCATTACCCACGAGAGTGATCTCTTGCTCAAATACATCGATAAGAGCACGGCCCGTCCTCGAAATCCCGCCCAACAATGAGGGAACTCGAGGATCGACATCGAAATCAACGACCACAAAGTCGGTGGGAAATGGAACTTTCCTACTTTCACGAATACATCCTCGGCAATGCCAAGAGGGCGCGAGATAGAACGATCGCAAGCTCAAGAGTCATGCGGTAGGAATAAGTTCGGAAGAGACAATTTCTTCCATCTTGAATCTGCATCAGTTGATGCTTGCACCAAGATCGGCAAGGGCAAAGCATTCAATCATCCGGGAAAAACACAAGGAAGAAGAAATTTTCCGGGATCTCCAAGCTTCTCGGGAAGCTTCTTTAACAAAGGCTCTTGAGCAATTCTCATTCAAAGGAGTCTTAGCCATTTCAAATAGCTTTTCTTTGTTGCTCGACATATGTTTGAGTAGATGCAAACTTTGGCATTAACATGATGGCATCCATGAAGCTTATGTCAAAGTGAAGTTCTTGGAAAATCTGAAAGAATTTTTCCATCGATGACTAGCTTTCTCGCGGAGCTTTGCTCATGTAACCGTGAAGGATAAGGAAGAGAAGATTTGGATTTCGATTCTCAGCAGGGAGCTACAGGAGGTTCAAAACAACTCCTTGATTTGACTTGGGTTCTTTGGACCACTTGAGGTTGGACTACAGAAGGTTGGACGTGTCTTGATGCCGTGGGCTTGAATAATGCACCTTGTCCGTTGTTTCCTTGGTAACTTGACTAAATGCCACGGGAGGAGGGGCATTGGAGTCGTGGGTCCATTGTGTTTTGGAGGTTCGCTTTCCACTACCTTGGGGAGAAGAAGAAGAAGAGGTAGTAGGAGCAGCGGGTCCGACATATGAAGCACCACTTGGGTTGTGATCGCCTTTGCATCGCCCCTCGGATTAGCGATCGTGTTGCTAGGTAGAGTACACGAGGCAGGGTCGATCATTTAAAGACTTCTTGATGTCGAAATTTGGGCGACCAACAACCGATTCATTTCCTCTTGGGATTTCATGAATTGTTTCAACAACTCATCGGATGATGGGTCAGTTGGAACAATGGCTTGAGTTTGCAGGAAAATTCGGCCTCTATTGTTAGGATTAGGGCCTTGATTACGAAAATTCCTTGATTGTTTCCATGAAAATACCACAGGTTGAAATTTCCACGACACAGGTTTCTATTGTAATTTCCTTGATGTTGGAAATTTTGATTACGATTTTGAAAACCGTTGTTTTGATTGAAATGACCTTGGTTTTGAAAACCTTGGTTTGGTCTATTCGATTCGATTACGGTTTTGGTTTTGATTGAAACCGGAGGTCGAGTAGTGGTTAGGGCGGTGGTTCGGGTCTCTGAGAGCACGATATTGATTGCCTCCTTGATTAGACATCCGCCCGACATTAGCTTCAAAGGGTTACCATCGGTGGCCATACGGTTATAATAAGCATGGGGCCACCACGGGTAACTGAGACTTCCACTTTCTTAACTTGGAGGAGGTGAAGTTTGTGGAAAAAGACTTTCTTTTGATTGGAAGAACCAAAGCTTGGATAGCTTCCGTGAGTTTATCAATCTTAGCATCGGTGCTAGGCCGACTCACGGCGATGATGAAGAAGAAGGACCAACAACGACTTGAGAAACAACCGGCTTGCCGTGCGGTCACGGACTTTAGACTTGTTTTCGATTATCGCTAAAGCTTCTTTGGCAGTTTTGCTTAGGAAATTTCCTCCGCGGAGGAATTGAGAGAATCTTGATCGATTGACTCACTCCATTGTAGAAAGTGTCGAGTTGCATCAACTCGGAGAAACCGTGGTGAGGACATTTGCGAAGCAATTCCTTGAAAGCGATCCACGATTCTTGAAGGATTCATCAAACTTACGAGTGAACTTGATGATTTCATTTTAAGACTCGTGGTCTTGGAAGGTGGATAGAATTCATTCACAAATTTCTTCACGGATCTTCCCATGTCTCTATTGATTTAGGGGTTGTTTTCAAGCCAAATCCGGGCTTGCCCTCGAGAAAGCAGGAGCGGAAGAAGCTTAATGACCTCGAAGGGACATTCTTATACTTGATGGTAGATGCAATCTTGTTAAACCATCTTATATGAGCATGAGGATCATCCGCTCAAAACCGTAGAAGCGATTTGAAGTTACAAGATTGATAACCGGTCTTGAGTTCAAAATTTTCGACCGCGATGGGTGGTACAACGATAACATCTCCATACCCGTCGATGGGTGCTGGAGAAGCTCACGCATAGGAATCTCATCCGCCATGATAGCGGAAGTAGTGTGAGCGATCCGGATCTCGGATCCGGTGATGGAAGCGAAAGTCTCTGAACACGCCTTCTTGGAATCTTGACAAGCTCACGAAATGGGCTCACGGATCTAGAAGAGCGGTGCGCATACACTGAAGTTAACTCTAAGGAAACTCGAGTTAAGGAGAGAAATGGAATTATGAAATCTTTCACATGAGAATGAGAATTATGAAGGCGTTTTGTAAAAATCGGGGTGAGAAGAATCTTTATGGGTTTTACGGTTACGAAGCGTCGATATCACAACAAAATCAATTAACACAAAATCGAGGCAAAACAACGATGAACTTAACCAATAATCCAAGATGAATGGCTTCTTTGAAAAAGGTACACCAATCACAATGGACACAAAGGCAAGTTTTATATCTTTAGTTCGGGAACTTATTATGGTCGCACCCAGTTAGGTAGTGCCTTTGCCTTGGTTTCGGTGGTAATCTTTTAAGTTGTTAATTATTAGAAAGCAGCGATTCTTTTGTATTTTTATTTTTGATACATATATAGAAACAAAAGAAAAATATTTTTGTGTTTTATCGTTTTGCTTGTTTTGGGTTTTGGATTTTTAGAAGAAAATATGGATATATATATATACAAAGATGGATGATATAAACAAAGAGTGAGGATTCAAACAACTAATCTGCTAAAGCGGAGATAAATCGACCTGACTCCCGTGGCGTAAAATTTGATCGGTGCTAAGCAGTCAAGTCTAAAGACTAAAAGCGCTCAAACACTAATGCAATTAAGATCGAGGAGTATAGAGTCTCCCGGTCGTTATGTCCCGTGAGCTATGCAATGGATAAATCAGCGTCTAGTGATCGAGAAATTTGAATGATAAAGGGAATTGTGATTATTATAACTACGAGAAAAGCCAACAAATTAAAAGCGCCTTAAATGCAAATTAAAGAAAATTAAAAGATAAAACCTATTAAATAAACGCTATCACTATATTTAAAGTGATGAGCGTTTAAAACCTAAAACGTCGTTTAAATTAAAATCTCGTGACGTACAAAATAAAAAGTGAAACTAAATCAGTATTAACCCTAAAAATATGAAAATGATGTTTTTACAAACCTAATGATATAAGAAAATATTTAGAAAAAGAAAATTATTTTTAAAACTAATTATCTAATTAAAAACTATTTTTAACTATTAATTAATTACCTAAAATACAAGAAAATAGGAAATTAAGCTAGAAAAATAAGATTAACACTTGGAAAAGTCTAAAATATCAAAATAGACTTTTCAAAACTATTTTGTATTTTTGTGACTATTTTCTATTTTCTAGGATTTTAAACTATTAAAAACTAATTAAATTACTAAAATTACCAAATAAACTATGAAAAATCTAGAAAATTACTTTTCTACTTTTTATATTTATCTAAGCCTAAGAAAAATGAAAACTTATTTTTTGAACCTTTTCTAATTTTTGTATTAAATGCTATTTAAAAGTATTAAAACTAATTAAAAATAGGAAAAATAGCAAAACAACTTATAAAAATCTGAAAATTTCAGGAAACTCTAAAATAATATTAAGAAGCTATGAAAATTAGAAAACAGGTACTTGTGTGGAGAAATAAGCAAGCGATCTCACAAGTGCTTATAAATAAGCACTAAAATAAGCCAAATGCTCAAAAAAGCTACCAACGATCAGAAGCTATAATAAGCTAAATATAACCAAAATGCACTTAAAATCAACAAGCTATAACTACTGATAAGCACAATTAACAAGATTTGATGTTTTTGATTTTAAGCTAAAAGCAGTTTTAGGTACTAACTTGCGGACCAAGAATAAGCACACAAATAAGCTCTAAGCTAAAAACCAATTATTGATATCTCAACTAGACCTAGGTGACTACTTGTACCAAAAGACCAGCTTCTAACAAGCCAAAATAAGCTCTGTGCAAGCTTGTTAAAATCGAGAAAATCACTCGATTATATCTTGAGTTTGGTGCGAGGCGATGGTGCCAAGTTTGAGCTTATGCAAGCTTATCCAAAAAGCTTAAAGCAAAAACAGATATTAGATCTTAAAACCACCTAGAGGACTACTTGTATCCCAAAATCGGAACTTAAAACCCTTTAATGAAACACTGTGGAGAAAGGCTGCAATATCTGCATAAATCCATTTTTTTTGACATTTTGACTTTTGAAAACCAGATAACTTTGACTTTGGTGAAGTTTTAATCCAATTTAATGATTGATTATGAAGTGTTATGATGTAATGAAGCTATTACAACCTTTGTTAATGACTTTTAAACACAAAATGATGATTTGCTCTTTTAAAAATCTCAACGTTGGCTGTTGGATTCAATTGAGTATGATTTTGACTTTTGCACTAGCGAGACCAATTTAAATGACCAAAATGAGTTCAATTATGCTTGAGAAACATGATACAACAGAACTTAACCATTGAAAAGACCATTAAGGCAGGTAAATCAATAAATCCAAACACCCTTATAATTGGTGATTTAACACTTAAATGAGACAAACAACGAACAACTATGAATTAATGATCAAACCAAGTATTACTACCCTAATTACGACTACTAGAACAAGATTTGCCTTTGGTTAAGGCGGTGAAAGCAGATTATGCTTTCAAAGCTAAATTGCAACTTACAAGATGTCCAATAGCCACTATGGCTTGAATCCAAGAACCATGAACCACTAACCTATCCAATTCAACCCACTAGTCCTAAAGCAACCCACATCCGACCTTGCATCATCCCTTTGACCATTTCCATTGCCGGTTTGACCCGTTTGACTTTCTTTGACCGGTTCCAAATGTGTTTAAAGCGGAATTTGAGGTTATAAAAGCCTTTATAAGCTTATATAAGCTATTTAGGCGAGAAATGAGATGTTTGAAGTTTGTATACAAGATTTAAACTTGGAAATTTGCAACGATGAACACAAAATGAAGATTATAACATTAAAGCGAAATTAGTACTTGGAATCGGTTTCAATACATTCAAACACTTAAAGTTAATACACTTTAGCAAAACATTACAAATTTAACACTTGAAATAACACTTTTACATAAAAAGCGACATAAGAAAATAAATAAAACTAGAAGACCTCTTTAACTTGCTCCAATTGCTTCTTTTTATAACCCAAAGCCTTTTCCTCTCTCCTACGAATCTTTCCCACCAATTTGAGCCATTGGATTGCTTTGATTTGATCTCCGCGTTTAAACATGTTTTGGCGCCAAAATGGTAAAGCGCCAATTGGGGTGGTTTGAGTGAAATGGGGAGGCATTTAATGCCTTTGGAGTTTGGTGAGGTGGTTTGGGAAGGTGAGAAGGTGAAGAAATGGTGGTTTTGGTGGGTATGGTGGGCGAGACAAGAAGGAGGAAAAGCAGGGAAGAGGTGGGTTTGGTGGTCTTTTGACCGGTGGGGTTAATATCAAAAGGGGGTTCAATTTGCATTTTGTGAGGGGTTCAAAAGGTTTGACTAGGCGAATGGGTTTAAAGGTTTTAAATCACAAGGACCTTTCATGTAATTTACGAAAATGAGGGACCTAAAGCGCCAATCTTGCAAAGTTGCTTCAAGGGACCATAATTGACAATCTCAATAAGTACAAGGACCAAATTTGCCAAATTGCCATTTTCAGAGGCCATTCTTGCCAATTTTGAAAGTTGAAGGACTATTTGTAATTTCTCAAACTTTTGATATTTTTCACCAAAGGACTTATTTTGACAACTTTTGATTTTAAAAGGACCTTTGGTGACTTATACTTTTGAAATTTGGGCTCGGGGACTATTTTGACAATTTTTGAAACTTGGGGACTAAAGCGCAATTTTGCAAATTTGATATGTTTTCATCGATTTTGATATTTTTGAATTTAAAACACATAAAACAACGATTTGTGATATTTTGATCATTTGATGTGTTTACGAGTGTTTTCGGATGAATTTGCGTTTATTTTGTATAAAAATGATGAGTATTTACACACTCATCAAAGTAGTCTTGTCTCTTACCTAGAATAGTCTTAGAATGAGACAAAATACATCAAGATTTTGTCTTACGCATGATGTCGGTTGTCACTTAGGAAAGAGTCAAATATCATACATGTATAAATAGCATAAGAGATGGAGTGAAAAGGTTAAGCTTGTGAATTGTAAAACACACATACACATGAGCCATCTTTTCACTCCTCCAAATACAACTTAGTTCCCGAGATAGCTCAAATGAGCTCTAAGAGTTGTGCTCGGACTTAGCCCGAGCTTAGAGAGAGTCACCCAACTTTGTCATTTCAATCCAAGTACTATTCAAGTACTTGGGTAACGATTCTTTGTGGATTTATTTCTAATAAGAATATGATGTTGAAAATTACTTAGTGTGCTTTTCTTATGTTAATTTCGGTCATAGTTCACCATTAACTTGTTTTATAAACTTAAGTTGTTTTAAACGATAGTGAACGGGGAACAACACATTCCCCTCTAACGAGCATGGATTTCCCAAAGAAATTCTGACAACTTTTGTTTTTCTCACTTTATGTGGGCCTTTTTACCACATACACCACTTATTGTTACTTAATTATTTCAACTAAAATTATTTTATTACAGAAAGATCAACTAACTTTCTTTTATATATTTTAAAAATATAACATTATATCATTTATATATTTTCTCACTCATACTTTTTTTCTTAAAACTTACACCAAATTCAAATCTAAATCCATATCCAAATCCCTTAACAAACCAAACATGCCCTTAGCCATCAAATACTTTTTTTTGGTTTTGTCTAATGAGCACGTTAGAATGTATTAATTAAACACAAACTTTCTTTTTCGATTAGAAAATGCATTTAATGCACATTAATCAAACTGGAAAATTAACTTAATTAAATGTTATTTTTAATTTAATGAACAAAAAGTTTTCTCATTTAAACGTATAAAACAATGCCCGAGGGCATTTGTTAGACAATCTTTTTTTTTTTTTTTTTTAATAAATCACCATTCCACCATCACTGATTTCACTTAAGTGTAGAATAGTTTTTGCAAAGCTATTTGTTTGTACGCCTATGTATGATCCACCTGCAGCACGTGTCACACATGATTTTTCTCGACGAACTATAGTTTTTTGATGAATTTTTTTGGTTTTTCGAAAGTTTTACACCCATTTGGGAAGAAAAATGTGTATGAGCTGTGTTTTCAAGCTAAAAAAGGAAGATAGTGGAGATGGAAGAAGACGAACGCTAGATTCATTAATTTGTTGTCTTATTTGTCTTCTATTTAACTCTTTTTTATTACTAGTATCTTAGGGTGTGTTTGGTAGGGAGAGTTGAAGGCAAAGAAAAGGAAATGACCTCATTTCTCTTGTTTGGTTCCGTGGAGAAAAAGAGAGTGGAGAATTAAAAAGATTTTGGTGGAGAAATGGAGAGAGTTGAGTAGTGTAATTTAAGTATCCCCATTTCTTTTAATTTTGTGGAGAAATTGGAGAAATTGATTAATTTTTAAAAATTTATTTTATTTTATTTTTTTTACATTTAAAACAAATTAAAAATATATTTAAAAAATATATATATATTTTTTTAAATTATTTTTTTAAAAAGTTTTTTTAAATAAATACATTTTTTAAATTATTTTTAAAAATTATTTTTTAAATATTTTTTAAATATTTTTTTAAATATTTTTTTAAATTATTTTAAAAAAAATTATTTAAAAAAAAAAAAAGTGTTTTTAAAAATAAGTTTTTTTAAAATAAGTTTTAAAAATTATTTTTTTTTAAAAATAAGTTTTTTTAAAAATTATTTTTGAAAATTATTTTTTTTTTAAATAATTTTTTTTCATTTCTAGATTGTCTGCATTGTTACCAAACATTAGAATTGAACAAAATTCTCATTGATTTCTATTCTCCGAGATTATTCTACTTCTTTCTTTTCTTCTGAATTTCTCTACCAAACGCACCCTTGTGTGTGTAGGCTAGTGTGTAGAGTGTAGACATAGGGGGTAACCTAGCATGGGTGATTTGGGTGTTTTTTAGTTGTATAAAGATTAAACTTTTAAGTTTTTATGTCTTGCCAAAAAAAGATTTTCTGTGATTTAAGAATCTTATATTATTCCTATACTATGTTTAAATTACTCGCATTTGACAATAAAAACCCAAAAAAGCTTAGTTTGATCTTAATAAATAGACAACTAAAATTAAAAACTATTCGCGAAACGAAGTGAGACAAAATCGTGCCACACATAATTAAAAATCCTATATCCACCACTGTTTGTACGTCATCAATAAAGAACTCAAATGGTGTGAGAGTTTTTGCAAGTCATTGGGTAAAAGAAGCTTTTGCTCCTATGGGGAAAAGCTATTCAAAGACTTTTTTTAGCAAAAATAATTTTTCTCTACCACCTATTGGAGATGCCCTAATAAGTATATTCCAAGCTTCTGTTCATCATTACGGCCTTGCTTTACGGTTACGGGTATCATGATTGTGTTATCAACATAAATATAGAATGCTAAGTTTAGATTACCATTGTATCGTTGGTAAAAAGATTCATCAAACCCTGATGGACAGGTTAAAGATTACCTCATCAAACAACAAATTAGTATGTGAGAACAACTAAAGAATATAATATACATTCTAATAGCAGGATAGATGATTTCAGAGTGAAATCCTAAGATCAATGGATATTGGTTTATATACGAGGCAGATGCACAATAGGCTAGTGGAACTGAAAGAAGTTTCAACCATCAACAAAATACGTAGAAAGTATTTGAAGCCAAAAATTAGAAGATTTGTAATTGTTAATACGGCTTTTAGCTGCTGAATCGGAGAATTGTGTGGAATTGTTTAATCATCAAAAAAGATCGTGTTTGAAGCTAACCCGCTTACCACATCGGAGCTAAGATACAAATCGGAAGATTTTAAGGCAAGAAAATACAACAAAGAAGACACGGAACATGGTTTTATCTTTGGATTTAGTTGTGTCCGTACTTCTAATGTTCTGTTTCTTTTTAACTGGGTAACTATATACTAGTTTTGGCAAGTCTTATGGCAAATTTCTTCGATTTGGTGCTCCAAATAAGCAGCAGCTTTCATTCTAACAACTTTAACAGCCAGCTTATTATTATACGTATGTTGTTTGTGGTTTATTGCTAACACAGGCATAAGCAGAAACCATGTCATCTAACATGTCATATGCCATGTGTTTAAATTGATGACATCGCAGCAACCATACAGTTCAAAAACCCTGCCCTGATTCCACCCCAAGAGGCTCCACAATTTTAAGAACATTTTCGACAAAACTGGTTGACTCATTTGTATGGAGGTAAAGATGAATAACCACTAGGAGAACCGTTAGTACTGGATGTTCGTTTTTTTAAGCCAAATTTAATATTTGATTTCATGTATGAAAGATAAAAAGCAAGTCTGAATGATTCAGAATTTCAGAAGTTGCCTTGCAATATCCATACATGATAAATGAGGCCCAAATTCCAAAATTAACCATTGCCTTCGGCTTTGTTGCAAAAGTGGAACCACTAGGTTCATTTTCACCTTTGGAACATTTCTTTCCTTCTAATATCCGACTTTCTCCCAAGTCCAGCCCAATGACAACAAAGGTGTTTTTGACATTAGCCATTTATATAACTAATACGATTATGACTGAATAGAGGTAATGTACCAACAATATGATGATAAAAATAGAAGATAGTAGCATTCTGCAGGCATAAGAGTAACAAACCAAACACCCCCTCAGATTTTCGTAAATGATGTAAGGTATCAAAAGGTACATCCTCTTGCACTATTATTAAGCATATCAAAAAGCAGTTAAGGAAAATCCGCTGATTGACTTCAAGTTGAACCCAACATCCCAATCAAACTCTCGATCCGAAACCCTCTAAATGAAAATATTAGAACACACAAGTACAAACAATCAGTACTTACCGTGCTGTTCTACATGTGAATGGGCTTGTCATACGTCGCCATTGCAGCTTCCTTCACAGCCTCACTTAATGTCGGATGAGCATGGCATGTGCGCGCAATATCCTCACTTGATGCATCATACGTTAATGCTAAGGCAGCCTCGTGGATGAGCTCTCCAGCATTTGAGCACATAATGTGAACACCTAACACCTTGTCTGTCTCTTTTTCTGCTATTATCTTCACCATTCCTTCTGCATCATCAATCGACTTTGCTCTGCTGTTTCCCAACATGGGAAATTTCCCGACATTGTATGCAATACCAAGCTCCTTGACCTGCTCCTCTGTCTTTCCAACAGATGCCACCTCTGGATGTGTGTAACAGACACCAGGTACCTTATCATAGTCTACATGCCCTTCTTTGCCTGCAATGAATTCCACACACGCAATACCATCTTCTTCAGCCTTGTGAGCCAACATGGGCCCAGGAATAACATCACCAATGGCAAACACCCCTTTCACATTTGTTGAGAATCTTTTATCTACAGGGATTCTACCAATCTTGTCGGTTTCAACGCCAATGGTCTCCAAACCAAGTCCAGATGTAAACGGGCTTCTACCAGCAGAGACAAGTACAACATCAGCCTCAAGTACAGTTTGATCACCACCAGCTGACGGTTCAACTGTCATTTTGATAATGTCGGTAGAAGTGTCAACTGATACAACCTTGGTTTTGAGCATGAACTTCATCTTTTGCTTCTCAAGGATGCGTTGAAACTGCTTGCGGATCTCACCATCCATTGACGGGACAATGTCTGGTGCAAATTCGACCACAGTTACCTCTGAACCAAGACGGGACCACACAGATCCCATCTCTAAGCCAATGTAACCCGCCCCGATGACAATCAACTTTTTAGGGATTTCCGTTAAAGCTAAAGCACCGGTAGATGATACAATCCTCTTTTCATCAATTGTGACCCCCGGTAGTCCTTTGACATCAGACCCAGTAGCAATTATAATGTTCTTGCCTTTGACTACGGTGTTCTCACCCTCAATGGTGTCAACAGACACTTCAGAAGCAGAGATTAACTTCCCATGTCCTTTACATACGTTACTTTGTTTTTCTTGAACAGGCCTTGATACCTTTTGTAAGAGTTGAGACAGATTTATCTTTTTGGCCCATCATCGCAGCAAGATCAACCTCAACATTATCGAACTTTACACCATGCTTAGCAAATGTAGTTTTGGCCTCATGGTACATGTGAGATGAATGAAGAAGTGCCTGGAATTAGAAAACAACAAACATCACGATCAATTCAGTTTATGCAACTATGGCTCGTATATGAGGCAATAGCAGAGAAAAACATGGTGAGATTCAAGCAGATGCAGATCACTACACTTTCAAGGTACCGCAATACAATACATATATGTGCTATAACTATGGCTCGTGCAGAGACTGAAAGCATCCATTTGTTTAACTATAATTTCCAAATGCACCACAAGTTAGACATAACATGCAGTTCAACAGTCTTTTGCAAACAAAAACATATCCAGAAGACCAGAAAAGAAGTTTTTGAAGACAAAATTATGCTGTGTGTCAGTCCCTAAAGTTTTCTGTCAAGCTATAATACAAAATACTTGAAGATAGTGCAGTGCAGAGTGTATAAGTTCACAAGTATCAACTCCTGTTATGACAAAATTTGGTAGGGAGTCGGTGGGATTCCAGTACCCCACTCAGCGAAATACTAAAGATGTACGTACAGACTGACTGCACCCGAAATCGATAGTAACAATACAGCAGCAACAAGCAGAAATTCTGTAAATAATTTTGTACACGGAAATAAAGATTTTGCACCCAGCATTATTAGGTTTCTAAGTTATATAGCCAGTTTTGGATTTGCTTATTTTTGTCGGCTTATCAGTTTATTTTTAAGTAGATAAACAGTTGGGAGTGTTTTGATAATCCATACTGCTTTTGCTTATTTTGAGGTAATATAAGCAGTTTCCAGTAAGAAGGTTTAGTCCTGCTTATTTCATAGTGTTTACATGGGATGAGAATACAATAGCCTTTTTACCCTTATGCCTAACTTAAAAACCCTCAGAAAACGATATGCAGTTCTCTAACCTTTATCTCTTTACTCCTCAAGATAATAATTATAAATTTGCTTGAAATTAGCAAAAAACAAACAATAACTGATCCTTACTCTTCAAAGTACTACACATGTATTCAAGCAATATTATGCAAACAAAAACAGATCCAAACAGGAAATCTCCAGATACAACATTAGGTGTTTCCAATTTATGTCCGTTTATAATATAAAATACTTTAAAACAAATGCAGTGCAGACAGTATTAATGAACATCTAAACAACTTTTTTTTGGCAAGTGGGAACATAAAAGCAAACTGCTCCTTAACAAAAGACTGTGAAATACGGCTAAGAAAAGAAGCAAACTCTTGCCAGAACTACATTACTAGTTACTCCTCACAAAATTCATAACAGCGTTACATTTGTGAGCAAGCAGAACTTGGCGAGAACTCAAAGGGCTTCCGGTCCCAATGCTCACCAAGATACTAGATGAACTGCAAGGGAAAACTATAACAGCAAACACGCAGAAAGTCCCTAGCTAAATTTGCATAAAAAAAGGTTCCAAAACGCTAAAAAAGGTTTTTGAGCAGATAAGAAGTTTTGAATTCCTTTTGTTACTGCTTAACTTTCCCCAAATATGCAGTTTGGAGTGTCTGGATAACCCAAACCGCTTATTTTGGGGTAATATAAGCAGTTTTCAGGGGTATTTGTTTAAACTTATATCCTCGGCTGATGAGCTTATGTCTTATTTAAGTCCATAAGGTCAAGTTGATAAGCTAATAAGCCCAAAGAAAGAGCTTATTAAAAGTTAAAGAAGCTCATAAGAAACACAAATCAAACACCCCTTCAAAAACATACAACATTTAGTTATATCAAAGTGGTTAATTTTGATAAAATTAAAACACAGTTTCTTCTATCTACCTACTTGTGAAGAAATTAGTTTTAAAATAAACAAGCAAACAACACAACTCTCTGTCAACCCGGGGCGGAGCTCGTAGGGTGACTAGTGGGTGATGAGCCACCCCTAATCAGCACACCTTATTCATTAGTTATTCGATTCAATAGCTACTTTTTTAATAATTTATAGAATCAGCCCCCCTTAATCATATACATATGTTGGTTAAAGTTAAAAAACGAACAACTTGAACAATTAGATACAACACTATAATGAATTTACCTGTGAATATGCTTTCCTCAATTTAATTCATTCTTAATCATTAAGGTATTAGGTTAAATCATGGTTTAAAGAACAAAAATCATATAGAGCGATATTTTTCACTACAATTTTTACGTTAAAATCCTGACTCCGACCCTGCTCTCAACTGCTTACAGTACTTTATAATAAGCCAAATAAATCACATAACCATAAACAAAAAAAATAATTAACTTATAACTTCCAGTACATGCAAGGATCAACTTCATATAAACAAAACTAATAAATATTTATCTTCAACAGATCTACCAAATCCATAAATAAATAAACAGATACTACCTTTGACGGGATACAACCAACGTTTAAACAAGTACCACCAAGAGCCCCACGCTTCTCAATACATGTCGTCTTCAGCCCTAACTGAGCCGCCTTAATCGCCGCCACGTAACCACCGGGCCCACCACCGATCACAACGACGTCGTTCTCATCAGATCCAGAAGATGAAGAAGCAAAGCCTCTAGATGAAAGTGAAAATGAATACCTAAACGACGTTGTTGTTAGTTTTCTTCGAGCTAAATTCAACATCGCCATTATTATTTTGTTTTAGGTTAGTGTTTGTGATCGAATAATTATTAAGGGGAAAGTGTTTTTTTATTTGATGTTGAAATGGAGATTGGGATGCCAGGTCTAGTTTTAATTTTATTAAACCACGTCTCTTGTCTATATGCTAATAACTTTTGTTTAGTCATTTTGTTGGACTTTTCGCATCTTTAACTTCATTATTCTCCCTACCAAAATTAATATCCTACTTTTCTTAGTTACTAGCTTATCGTGGTTTGGTGTTTAGTGCAACATTTATAAATACAACATAAAATAATTAAAATGTAGTTAAATAACACAATCAACTCGTACGATAATTCGGTGTCTTGTATAGTTAGAGGGTTGTGGATGCAATTTTTAAAAACTAATTATGCTTATCATTAAATATAAATGATCTAGTCTTTTTTTTCGAAACAATATTTATAAAAAGGTTGTCATGTATTATACAATTCAAAAAGTTGTTAAATAGTTCAAAACACCTCATTGAGCAAAAGTGTTTTTATGAAATATGTAGAGGTTGTCGAATATACTTCAAACCACCATTAAATGAGATTTGACAAAGGTGTTGACCTCGGTGCATACTTCAAAATATAGCAATACATAATACTAATTGAGATTTGAGGGTATAACAGTAATTCTATTTTTCGGTTTTTGAGATTTTTAAACACAATTATCCGATCTTTATATATAGTATGGATTAATCCTTGACAAGGTGGAGTGGTACGATCCTACAATCTCACTCATAATTAAAAAAAAAAAAAAACAAAAAACAAAAAAAAAATAATAATAATAAAGCACGGTCGTAGTACGATCCTAATTCGAGCGGAATCGGTTTAAGTTCATAGTATCGCATCCAGGATCGTAAACGCTCCAATGATACTACAAGCCATGCATCTTATTGTTTTTTCCTTAACTCAAGCCCATTTTTGGCTACCTTATGTAGTCACATAAATCTAAGTATTAAAACTTGAACTTAATAGATGCACTGCATTATTGCTATCAATATGGTATTTGAATTTAAACATTTTCATAAAACAGTAGCATAAGGTTATGTTTGATATTATAATATTATATATATCTGATAATGCATAACTCTTAATAGAAGAAGAATATATAGTCACGTTGTTTATCCTAATACAATCATGTGATCTCGATCTCGCAACGACAAAAACAATATTATGTAAGATCTCGATCCGGACAACCTTGGTAGTAACTACATCCATCAAAGTCACTTTACCATTTAATCATTTTACCACATCAACCAATAAAGAGCTGTAATAATAACCATCAACATGTTATTGGGGCTCTTATTATACGCAGTCTTATGTTTAAACTTGCAAGTGTGACAATAACAATGAAACGGTTTGGTTTAAAATTGGGAAAGAGTTATTTTTTAGATGCAAGTTTTGATCAGTTTTAGAGTTATTATCATATTCATTTCTTTTAGTAGTATTGGCCAGGAGCTGATCGAAGGGGTTTATAGAGGGTTCATGTGAACCACATCGACTTTTCTCCGTTTTGTAAGATTTTGTCAAATTTTCGATGTTTGTGAAATGCATCTTGTCTTACAAAAGTTTGTATCAACTATCAACTAACCTATTGTCTAATATAAAGATATGTGGCAAATAGACTAGGGCATACATGGAGAAAAAATGACGGCCCAAACCTTTAGTGTCTTTTAATTGGGAGATCCACTAAAGCTAAAGTCTCTTAATTAATAAAAGGCTAATTAAGTGATTTGCTTCAAACCACAAGGGTTTGTTTACTAAATTAAGTAGCTTGGACATATTACTATACTAGCCACTTAATTGAGAGATATATTTTGGTGGACCTCCTCATTAAAATGAATTTAGGGACTGAGCTCACTCATAAAGTGAAAAGTAAGCACGCTTAATTTGGTAAACAAACCCTAAGACACACATTTAAGAAAATGATTTCCACATTTTCATCATTGTTGTTTCTTATAAGTTGTGTTGTGACCTTCGTTAATCCTCGAGTAAGTATTACAATACGGTTGATATCAACTTACCCTTCCATAAGATTGAACATAGTAGTAGTCCAACCCCCAAAAAAAAGACAACTTGTGTGTCCAGCCCTTCCCAACGCGTCCACCCCTACTACATCGAAGCAGACCAGACGCGTCCCCTCTAGACACCCATTTGGTTTGGTCCGTTGTGGATCGAAAGATTTGAAAGGAAATGGAGACAAAAGTAAACAAAAGTGAATTAAAAAAAACATATAATACATACTAACTAAAAAAACAAATACAATACAAACAAACACATTTTATCGAACATACGATACGAAGTACGATACAATACAAGAAAACATACGAACTAAAATACATTACGATTAAATTTTGGTATTGTAATGTTAATCCAATTGATCCTAAGTTTAAGAGGTGTTGGAGTCATAACCATCGCCATAAGGAGACCACACCGCAAAACTGCTCTCCTCCCACTCTCGTTCCAAAACGTTGAATAAGTCGTCCCGACATTCTTGTTCCTCCCTTGCTGCTTGCTCCCTACGAGCAGCTTCCTCCCGAGCTTATTCTTCCTCCATCTCCCTTAGTGCTTCTTCATCTTGGAGTAAATAATCGTTGTTGTTCCTCCGTAAGCTGAAACGGATTTTGTTCCTGTTCCTGAACCGGTTCCTCTTCCGCTGGGAAAAACGACATGATATCTGTTGGTGGAGTGTTAACCGTGTTCTCGGAAAATTGTTGGGAAAAGTCGTTTTCGTTGGGAAATTGTTGGGAGAAGTTTTTTTGAGACATTGTGAGTTGCAATTGTTGGGAGCAGTGTGTGTGAGTTGAAATTATTTGGAGCAGAGTCTGGGTATATATAGGGAAATTTTTGAATTTGAATTCTGAAATAGAATTTGAATTTTGAATTTGAATTCGATTTTTCCGTATCGTTTTTTTTTTCATATTTTTATTTTACGTTTTGTATGTTTTTAATATGTTTGCAAAAAAAAAAAAGAAGAAGAAAAAAAATGTGTTTTGTCTCTTTACTACGTGGGTTTGGTCTAGGTGTTATCTGGGTGGTGTCTGAGAAGAGAAAAAACTGATGTAGCGCTGATGTGAGGATGTGAGGTGTGAGATTTTGGTGTCTTATTACTATTAGTATAATATGTCCCTCTTTGAATTGACATAGTCTTTAGCACCTCCTCTCCAAGTCTATCTACTACAATATATTCATATATCATTATGGACCTAGCTTTAAAGAATACGAAGTATTTATGAGATATAATGTAAGAATGCACGGTGCAGTCAGTTAAACACACGTTATAGGGCCATTTGGGTACCTATAGCGTCACTATATTGGGCCATAAGATGCATTATAGTTGTATCATAAGTACAACATTATCGCTATAACGGTCATTTTCGACTGTGGTTTGCTTTCTTTCTTTATTCAATTTAATAGTATTTTTTTCTATTAATATTTTGCAAAATTTACAAAGTTTAGGTCTTTAAAGTTTGTAAGTTTTGGTATTTTGATTTTTTTTCTATTGTAAGTTTTATATGAATCGTAACTTTTTTTTCTTTTTTCTTTTTAATGTTTTTGTATTTTTATATTATGTAATTTATATTTAGTTTAATGAAATGTGTTTGTTTTTTCTTTCCTAAAAAAAAAAAAAAAAAAAAAAAAAAAAAAAAAAAAAAAAAGCTTATAACTTAGCTGGTGAATTCAGCGCTGCACCTTAGGGCTGAGGTTATAGGGTCGTGTTATAGGGCAATAACACGCCTTACGACGTTCGTACCGAATGCTCTAAGTCTGTAAGTCAATGATAACAGTTTTTATTGAGCAACACTTACGACTCTAACTTTTTAGATGGATATGGATTCTATGTATCATTAAATACACATAACAGAATTGCCAATAACAACAATTCTTATTGATCTCGACTATAACTTTTTAAATGGATATCGGTTCATGTATTTGTTTCGATGGATCATTGGTCTCATACTCATACAATTAGATGAAACCGGTTGGTCTTTGGTTAGGAAATATGGATGTTGACCATTCAAACTAACTCAAGATACGATTTAACCGAACAGAATCACTATGGTTGGTTTGTTTTTACTATTGTTGTCGTTAAGGCTTCAAATACTTGATTTCACAACATCATTGATGAAATAGAAAAAATTTATTTGATGTGCAGATATCTATTTTAATCTATTAAAAGAGGGTTTTGAGTGAGGTCATCTTTGACTAGGTGGAACTCTATTATTGGTCAATTCAATAAAAAAATATTATGTGCTGATGTCATTAGTTAATAAAGGATTTCTTTAATTTAAATAAATATTCCATTTTAAACAGGTTTTTTATACAAAGCTTCTTGGGGAAGATAAAACACAGTATGCTTTTTTTTCATTGAAGAAATCAAACGTCAATTTCTTTGTCAGATTTCTTTATCTACAACCAAAATGATACATTTGAATTTCAAAATTGATTTTCCATCTCCATCTTCTCCATTTGTAATTTGTATTTCTTGACCATCTTTGAATTTGAAATGTTCATTGACTTCTTCAACATCCGACTATCCAGTGTATACATCCGACTATCCAGTGTATGTGTGATATTTTGATTATGTTTTCTTTATTTTATATCCTGATTGTAGGTTTTCTTTTTATTTATAATCAGGTCATGTATCATTTTCCCTTATGGGTGTTTTATGTGCTTCTTGAAGGTGGAAAGAATGCTTCCGAAAATCTGATTTGAAGGTACATTCTTGATTTTCACCTATTAAATTTTTCATTTTGATTCTTCTTCATGTTAAAAGTTAGTCATTTATATGTTTTGTGTTCTTCACTCTTTATTTGACAAAATACTTTGGCTATAGTAACGTTATTGTGTGATATAACTTTGTTGTGTGATATAGTAACATTGTTGTGTGATATAACTTTGTATTAGTTTATACAAGTATTTGATCCCATTGCTGTAAATTTGGCCGAGATCTAATGCCTGTAATGGTATATGAGTTAGTTGCCTGATGGTCATATTTTTTGATGATTATGTTCAAGGTTACAAGGGCTGCTTAAGTTACGTTAGAGCTTTCGAAGTGTCACAATAATTCTTACATATGACTTCTTTGTTATCATGTACCCTCACATGTTTTATCTTTGTAATATATGATCGTTCTCCTGTATCTGTTTGAGGCTAATCAATTTATTCACAACCTACCAGTGGAGTGTAAGCTCTTGAACCTACGTTTATTGGTTTAAAAAAGGAGAAATAGAAGCATGTTGGTGATCTAGAAAGATTATGCAGACTACTGATGGAAATAACGTAATTTGCTCATTCACCCCTTTAAACTTTTGACATAGTTGACATGTTTTCTTTTAAGTTAAGTTTCTTTTATTCTTCACTGTTTTGATTTGTTATAACCTATTCTTAAGTAAATGGGATGTTGATTCTTATATACTACAGTTGAGGCTCGATGAAATCCCATTATGTGTATGATGAAATGCTTGGATGTGATTTTTTTTCTTAGTTGATTCAGTTGAAGGACTTTGATATTCCAAAAGCACAGGAATTAATCATACACATACTTAAACAAGTATACAGAGTGTCTTAGGTGCCAAAAAGTTAATGATCTTATTCTACCTTTAGCAAAAATAATTATTATCATGAGACAACCATCTTAGGCCCAATGATGAATTGATTTATGTTTGAGGTGTTTTTATGGTCTTTTTCTGTAAAAACTTGCCAAACATGGAGCTCGAAGGGTTTATGTAACTGAATTAGTAAACTAACTAGATCACTTCACCAAAAAAATGAATGCTTAATCTATTTTGTTAACTTTATCATTGGCATGGGATATGGTATAGTTTTCTTCTCTGTTGATACAAAAGTTGGGCGTTCCTTGTTTGGAGCTCGGCTCTCGTACCAATTGAGAATCGTTGCTTGAGACCTGCTGCACTAAGAGAGAGAAAACACCGTTAGGCTTATCGTGGGATTGTCTCCACGATTATCCTCCCGTGAGAGTAAGTAATCGGTTTAGGGTTTAAAGAGAGTTAAGGTTTGTAGATCGTACCTTAAGCGAGGGATGGGATTCCTTTATATACACACGGAATCCTTGTTGGTTCCGTGTTCCTCAACCTTCGCGTATCCGCCTAAGTCGGTTGAGAATGATTATCTCCATATTTAGGAGATATCCGATGTCTATTCCGTAAATAGATTTGGGCTTCGTGAGCCCAAACATCTAATCAGCATAGCCAGTTCACTCGGCTTAGTTAGTGTTGGACTTTAGTCGGGTTCGTGACGGGATATAGACTATACGTCATCATGTCCCCCGTCTAGTATGCCTAGTGACTAGCTGCGGATGCTAGACTAATAACCGTAGTCATAAAAAAAAAAGGTCGAAGCGTAGCCAAGAAGCCATAAAAATATACCAACCGGCACATTGTATCTAGACATTGGATTAAAAAATGGGCGCCTCGTAAGTTGGGGAAAAGTTACTGCACCCGTGTCCCATCAAGCAATCTCAACCACATAGTGAGGGTTGGTGGGGTCCACGTGTCACTCATCGCGTGGATGAGGGAGGTTATATAACCCTTCGATTCATTTTCACCCTTCCTTCCCATAGTAAAAAGAAAACGTTATCCGGTATTACCACAGCTTCAAACATTTCCAGCCACCATACCTTAATATTCACAAGGTAACCGCGCGTGCGCTTTTGTTTTCTGTTAGAAAAACAAGATCATGGTTAAGGTATTATCGGATTTCACGTCAGACATAACGGAGGAGGAACTTCTACAGTTTGCATCTGATTACTATATTCCCAGCGCAGTACATCCGGAACTATTACCGCATCGCATATCCCGGTACCGTGCGTAGGTGCGTGAAACTAACCAATTTTGAGGTAAACTGGCGTGTATTGGCCATTAACCCCACCATTCACTGTTCGCGCTTTTACCACACCACGTGGTCACACGGGTGGGTATCCTTCATGGCGCCACTGGCGACTCAATGTTATACGGAAAAATTAGATGCACTCGAAATTGGAGAAACCTTTTCGGGTCGACGATCGACGTGCAAAAACACATATCATTTCTTTATCAAATTAATCCCAAAATAACCAAGAAAGAGCCGTTTATTGCTAATATTTGTGGTTTCTTGAGTTTGTGCTTGTCAGTACGGAGATGTAAAACACACAAAAGGAGCTAAATCGGGCGTAAATCAGAGCACGAGAGATTAAAGAGTTTTTGGTAGGAAGATCAAAATTGTGCATTTATGAAGATTTTATTCTCGAGGATGATTTTGGAAGTTATAATCAAGTTTGAAGAAATGTCGAATCACCCCTCATCTTTGAGCATTTGGCGAATTGATCCTTCAAGTTTGAAGTTGCAAATCGGTCCTGGATTATTTGAAGATTGACAAAACAATCCTTGGAAGATATTTTCGAATTACAAGATTGGTCCTTGGAATTTCAGCATATACATATTAGGTCCTTGAAATACAAATTCAATCCAAGATATATCCTAAACCCAATAACATACACGGCCCAATATCAATCCCACTTACCCGGTCCAGTAATCCAACCCGGCTACCCCTTTTATACTCTTAACCCGGATTTTTACCCCGGTCAAACCACCCTATAACCCAGTCAACACCCTCTTGAAATATAATAAACAATCCCAAACGCGCCTACGGTGCCTTCTTCCCCAAACCAAACACGCCTGGTTTTACCCACACCCAATCACCCACCTATTACCTCGTACTAAGCATCTCCAATCCTTCTAGAAGTCGACATGTCGATAAGGCGCCCATGTGGCCATTTGAAGCTCTCTATTGGCGATACACCTCACCATGTGAATTGAAGAGCTATGATTGGAGAAGTGACTCGGAGATGATTTGTGGGCGTGGATAAGCCTTCTAGGCTCTTCCAAGAGGAATCCCAAGACTGAATTCAGGCTATAAAAGGACCCCTTGAGCTCACATTGAAGTGTGCATTAATTTCTTTTAAATTCAGTCTATGTTTTTGTATTTCAGCTTTTCAAGTAGCTTATTAATGTTTTCTTGAGTTTTCCATGTAATCTCAGTTTCCTTTGTAATAAAATTTCAGTTTTAATAATATAATTCCAAGTTTCCTTATAAGCTTGCATTCTAGTTTTTCGTATGAATAAAGTTGTTTTTAAGATTGAAATAAGCTCACTCAGCTTCACATAAGCTGTTGTGAGCTTATTTGTTGTTACTTATCCCATTTCACTCATTTGCTTATACAAAAAGGTCTTGGTCAATAAAAGTCAACACGAGTCAAAAGCAAAAGTCAAACTGCTTATTGGTTTTTGCTTATTTTCAAATCTGTCTTTCATAATCTAAAGGCTATGCTTTCTTCTTCATTTCACCAGTTAGACTCAAAAAAAGGGTAAATCCAAGCATTTTGTACCAAGCAGTCCTCAAAAAGGAGTGTTTGGCACTAAGGGTTTTTGACCCATTTAAGGTACCTTTTGAGTTAGCATTGGTTTGGTCAATTAGTTTCAGTAGTCTTAGTATTGTTTTTAATAGTTTGATCATCTTTTATAAAGTTAATAGTGGTTTTTAAGGTCTTGATACCCATAAGCTGTCAAAACAGCTTATGGTTATAGGGTTGTTAAAAGTATCTCTTGTGTCATCTTTTGAATCATTAGAGTCCTTTTAGATCTTTGTCAAGTAATATTTCAGTGTAATAAAGTGTCAAATAGGTTTGGTCAAGTTTTTGTAGTTGTCATAAAAATCTTTGCTGTCAAAAGTCTTGACTGTTAAAACAGTCCTTTCAGTCATCTTCTTAAGTAGATTTTATAGAGTCAAACTTTTCAAAATTACAAAAAAATTAGTTTTCTATAGAATTTAGTGGGTAAGGTTAGCTTATAAACAATTTTTACACACATCCAACAGCTTTTGGATAATCAAATCTGGTCTTAGTTTCTGTCCCAATTCAACATCAGCATAACTGTCATCAAAATGTCCCTTTATATCAGATATGTGTAATCCTTTATTTTGGCTTCAAAAGTGATGAAATTTGGTTTTGTAGTCTTTTGCACATGGTCTAGGTGCCTTGACTCATGTTGGAGATTTGAGCTTGTTTGCTAGCTTATAAATAAGCTCAAGTACCCCTCGCTTCACTTAGCTGCTGGCATTTCAGATTTCAAAACAAGTATGCGAGCTTTCTAGGCTGTAGGTATAGCTTAAGTTACTCCTAGAAACCTTAGGATAGGTAGCTTAATAGGACTCCCTTTGATAGCTTATTTGTATGCTCCTTATAGCTTATTAGCTTATTTATCTAGTAATTTCTGTTTTAGCTTAAACCTTCCTTAATCATTAGCTTATTGCATGCCCCCATAGCTTAATTCTACTCTCTTTAGATCCTTTTGGGCTCCCTTTAACCAGAATTCAGTTTAGTGGCTTGTAGCTTATTCATAAGTGCTTATTTGCTATACAGTTACACTGCAGCCCTCATTTCTCTCACATAAGCATCATATTTTATATTTTTCATAGAATTAGAATAATATTTTAGAATTTTCCTGAGTTTTTCATAATTTTTAGTCACTTTGTTTGGTATTTTGCTCTATTTAAAACTATTTTAGTCATTTTAAATAGCTTTTATTGCAAATAATTAAGAAAAGTTCAAAAATAATTTTTCAATTTTCCCGGTTTAAGAAAAATATAAAAAGCATAAAAATATTTTTCCCTATTTTTCCCCTTTTATTTGGTATTTTCACAATTTAAATTAGATTTAAATAGTTTTAAATTCGTAGAAAATAGAAAATTAATCAAGAAAAATAAAAAAAAATAGTTTTAATTCACAAATAAATTTCAAATATCATTATTAGCTGTAGAAAAATAGAAGTTCATTTTTATGAGTTTAAATTAGCATATTTGCATTTATTTCACGTTTCCTTAATTACGTTTTATGCGTTTTTAGTTTAAATTTTCGTAATTAGATGTTTTCCCTTATTTACATCATAGATTTAGTTGTTATAATTGCTTTCCTTTATATTTACTTGCCTTGTAGATTAGAAAACCCAAAATTCCTTATTTCCCATTCGAATCCCGAATCGCGACGTGAGTTGTCAAACTCCATTCATCCCTCGTTGGGAAAACGACCCGGGGAAATACATACCTTTGTATTTCTTCGGAAATTATCTAAGTACGAAAACGACAAATCAACGACGCGTGCTTTCCTTCTCGTTTTGATTTTTACTCCCAGGGGACACTGCCAAAGGATGAGCGCCCCCTCCCCGGATCATATAATGCGGAGGATGTGGACACAATAAATTCCAACCGCATCCCCATTAACTCCTACCCTGAGGAGTTCTTGGTGCATATTGGCATTAGCCGCAACTATTTTGGCAGTTCAGAAGAAGTTCCAATCTTCTTAGGCGCGGATGGTCAGGGTGGGTGCTCATTCTTTCGTACCCCGTTGAGTTATATTACTGTAAGTTCTTCTTGTTTTATCTTCGTACTTGTCGTAAACTATTTGTGTTTCTTTGTTGTTGCGCAGAGATGGACTTGTTCAGCGTTGTTCAACTGGCGAAGCCGATACAAGTGGAAGTGGGAACACGTCCGCTAAAGGAGGGAGAAGATCCTGTACTTGTTGCGGCAGCAGGGCGTACCCTGGTGGACCTAGGAGAGGCAGGGGAGAGCTCGTCCGTTGCGCTAGAAGCAACACCCTTGCAAAGTGTGCCAGTACTATAGTTCCTCCCCTAGTGCAACTGCGCGGCAGCAGAGCACGCGAGGCGGAAGAGGAAGAAGAAAGCCGAGGATTAAAACGCAAAAGGATCGCGGTGGAGATGGCGCGCTTCCTCCCGAAAGAAGCGCCTGTTGTGTTAAATGTGGAGTCGTCCTCTAGTGATGTTGCATCGCACCACCATCCCCGAAACATCCATTCCTGCGTAAGTGTCGTGACGAAATTATTTACCGCAATGCCTTATGATATTCTTGAATATTTGTCATGTTTGTAGGTTTGAACAATCCATGAGTCGCCGCCGCACAATAGTCATGTGCATTCTTCGCACTCAGCGATCTGAACCGCATGACCAAAAGGATGCGGATATGTTCTTTGGGGATGCATCGATGGGGCGGTGGTAGAAGAGTTGGCGCAAGTATCTGCGCATCAAGCTTCGTTGGTGGAGAAGCTAAGGGCTCAGTTACGGTGAGGCGACCAAAGTGCTCGAAGGATCGGCTATTGCGTTCTTTGAGTCACAGTTGGCGGTGCCAAGGCTGCAGAGAGCATGGGGTCATCGCCCAAAAGCTCGTCAAGAGAGAAGATGGCGATGTGCAAATAAATCAAGCGTCAGAGATGCATGAGGTATAAGTCTTCTTGTCACCGGGCAATGAAATATTTGGAGAATGGCAAAGATGCTGTGACTTCCCGCTTGAAAAGTTTGGCGCTCTGTGAAAAGTGCCCTTGAGCGCGGAGATGAAGTTCATAAGCTAAGTTCGAGTATGATGAGGAATTATATCCTCATCTCATATACTCATGTCGCCTTGAAGCGCGGTGGCTCATCACCATGGCTCGCGCCTTCTTCATGTTGAGTACTCTTGAGTCCAAGGAAGTGGTTGATGCTTTTGGAGAAGTAGTTCGGTCGCCTTTGGAGCGTGGTAAAGCAAGGTGGAGAAGCGCATGAGGCTAAGCTTTTAAAGGTGCCTATTGAAAAGGTACCCAACTACGAGACAAAGGCTTATGATAACCTGGTCGCTGCTATGAATAAGATGAAGGACCTAGAGCTCCCCATGATTGCTGAACTGGAGTGCGATCAGGATTACCCCATATATGTCATTATGGCAGGGTTGACTCTAGCACGTCATCGTGGTGGGGAGGTCGTTGCGCAGCCAGACCATTACCTTAAGCCTGATGAATCCCAACTTCACGTGCCTGTATTTGTGCATCCCAAGGATATCTTGAATCCTTTTGCTTTGGAGAAGGAAGTACCTTTGAAGCAAGTCTTGAAGCGCATGCTACTAGGCTTGCCAAGAAGGAGGGCATTAAAGGCAAGGTTGTTTTGTGCGGTGTTGGCGCACTCACCTCCAGCGATCCGGCGGGGTGCCAGTGAGTGTTGCTACGGTGGCTCGTCGAGATGCGGATTTGTTGAAGAAGCTAGATGAGATTGGGAATGCTGCAAGCCGTGCGGGTAGCTCTTCGCTGGAGCGTAGTCATAGCTTCTAGATTGTAACTTGTGTTGTAAACATCTTTGTGTAATAACTCGTAGTTATGAATAAATCTCCTTTTGTTAAGTGCGTGTGAATGTTATTGCAATTTTGTGATGTGTATACTTTTCTGTTTGTCTTTACGTACAAGACGTATTCATTGTGTGAATAATATAGGGAAGTCATAGTCGTGTATGAAGATCATAGTAGACTTTGAAAAAATAATTTCTAAGTACTTTTTATCATATTCGTGTATGTTATGATATGCAGCGTACTGTAAATATCACTTTTAAGGAATCAAGTGTCTTGGTTCCTAAGTTGTTAAACGTGCACCATATGCGTTGTTGCGCACCCATCGTAAGATGCGCACAAAACTCATTCCAACGTCTTGAGAACAAGGTGTTTAACAAGGATACGTGATCCAGTGTTGATGGGTTTGCAACCCTCTTACTCAACAAGTTGTTTAGTAGGTTAACTTATCCTTTTACCATCGTGGGTTTATTTTAGTGCATGCACGCCATGTAGGCGGGAAATAAAAGATGTTAAGACATATAGTATATGGAAATAACAAATTGAAATGTGTCACGGAGTTAGCTAGAAACCGTGATGTTTTATTAATACTTGCAAGTGTATATGAGAAACAAATAAGACATTATACTAAGAAAATAAAAAGTAAATACATAGATGTTTATTGGGTACTTTAGTAAAGTGCCTGAGCGCTTGTACGCTGGGCCGTGGCCACTCCTATAGGTAGCACCTCTTGAGGTTGCAGATGTTCCATGTGCGCGGCAGTTCTCGACCATCCAAGACTCGTAACTTTGTACGCGCTTTGTTCTAGTGCTTGATAACCTCGAGGGTCCTTCCACTTTGGTCCAAGTTTGCTTGTGTCTTCGCATGGCTCGCATCGTTGGCGCGGTAAACAAAGTCACACAGTGCGAATGAAACACTGCGCACTTTAGCGTCGTAGTATCCTTTCATCCTTGACTTTGATTTTTCCTCCGTATAGTCGCTGCGTTCGCGCCTTTCTTCTAGCAGATCCAAGTCGACACGTCTCTCGTCATCATTGGTTGCCATTGATCTCGGTGCGGATGGTTGGCATGCCGATCTCCGGTATGACGGCTTCATCCGTGAGACTAGAGAAGGAGTGTCTCCGTGCTGGTTTTGATTGAGGTGCGATGCGCCCACAAGACATGTGATAGCTCTTCCACCCACCTTCCTTTGTGCTTGTCTAGGCGTGCCTTAATTCCTTCACCTAAGCTTCGATTCGCACGTTCCACTAAGCCATTGGTTTGTGGGTGTTTAACTGACGCGAAGTGTTGTGTGATGTTCAACTTCTCGCACCAGTCTTTGAAAGGGTTGTCACAGAATTGTTTCCCGTTGTCCGAGATGATTTCCCCAGGCAGTCCGAAGCGGCATACTATACTTTCCCAGACAAAGCGCTTGACCTGGTTGCCCGTGATTGTCACTACTGCCTTTGCTTCGATCCACTTAGTGAAGTAGTCTATGGCAACTATGAGGAATTTTAACCCTCCTGCTGCGACTGGAAAAGGTCCTGCAATGTCAATACCCCACTTGTAGAATGGCCATGGTGATGTAATTGGCGTTAGCTCGTGCTGTGGTTGGCGCGGGACGGGTCTATGAACAGCAATCATTGCACTTCCTTATTAAATCCGCGCATCGCGGTGCATGGTTGGCCGATGGTATCACGATCTCATGGCGTGTGCCACAACGGACCGTGGTCCGAGTGCATCTTGCATGAACCTTCATGGATTTCTTGCAAGCATGTAATTTGCTTGTAGGGGCCAACACGGTGGAGCCATGGTTGGAGGAAGGAGCGTTAGTACGATATGTTGTCTCAAGTTCGAATCTCGTGGTTGTGCGGTATCCTGCGAGCTTCCTTACGCTCTTGGAGTAATGTTCCTTTGCTTAGGAATTCGTTATCGGTGTCATCCATGTAGGACCGTCCTCCTCTATTATTGTGGAGACTTCCATCTCCGATATGGATTTGCTTTTCGGTGTTTCCACCAAGACTTGCTTTGATAGGTGTGCGAAGCTTTTCGAGGCGATCTTGCTTAGTGCATCGCCTTGCAATTTTTCCTCTAGGAACTTGCTTGATGGTGAATATGTCAAAGCCTTTGATCGGTGTCTTGGTCTTGTCGAGATCTTGAATCATATTTTCTTCTTTAGCCACGTATCCGCCCAACACGTGGTTGGCCACTAGTCGGAGTCCACATTTGCTTCTAGGTTACGTACACCCATCCGAGCCGCAATGCGTAGTCCGGTGATTAGAGCTTCATATTCGCCTCATTGTTCGTTGTAAATTCAAAGCGCGGTGCGTAAGTGAATTCCATTCCCTATGGGTTTGTGAGAATGAGGCCGCTCACGAACCATCAACGCATGAGGACCCATCGTAAACAAGATCCATGGGTCATGCGGTTCCGTCCTACTTGGTGTGGGTACCTCGTCGGTGTCTCGGATTTTCGATGATGAAGTCGCCGAATCGTCCTTTGATTGCGATGCGTGGTGCGTAAGAGATGTTGTGCTCACCTAGCAATACACTCCACTTGCGATCGGCTCGATCGTCGAGGTTTGGAGATGATCTGCTGATCGGTTGGTGCGTGATCTTCGCTATTGGATGCGCTTGGAAGTACTGCGTAGCCTTTTGGCGACAAACACCAACGCCGAACTTATTTTTCCATGGCGCTATAGTTCATCTCCGTCTTCTTGAGCGCCTTGCTTACAAAGTAGACGGGGGTTTGTCTTGAATTCCTATATGTTAGTAGCTGCGCGCCTTTGCTCCATCGATTCTGGATAGATACATAATTAACTCTTCCCACAGTCGGGGTGCGACAAGTGTGGGGGCGTTGCGGTGTTGCTTAAGTTGTATGAAGGCTTCTTACGCCTCCGTAGTCCACCGAAATCTCCTTTTGATACACTTCTTGAGTGCCTTGAAGAGAGGTAGAGACTTGTCTGCTGACTTAGACAGGGAACTGTTAAGACCGCCTAGCTTTCCATTGAGAGATTGGACCTCCTTCAATGCGCGGTGAAGGAAGTTCGATGATGACCTTTGTTTTTCCGGACATGGTTTTATACCGGTCGGGCTCTATTAGGTATCAGGAACATGCCTTGATGGCGTCGAATGTACATTTTGGGGTTTAGCTTCATATTGATCTCGTAGAGTTTTAACGTTTCCTCAATATCGCACTAACTCATCTTGATATGGCTTTTATGACGGTCATCAACATAGACCTCCGAGTTACGGCCCTTTGTTTTTGAAAGCATTGTCCACTAACCGGTAGGTGGCGCTGCATTCTTCAAGCCAAAAGGCATTTTGTGTAACAATAAGCGCCTTGGCTTGTGTGAAAGGCCGTTTTTCCTCATCCTCCTTTGCCATCGGATTTGATGATATCCTTTATGCGCATCGAGGAAACACTTCAATGGGTATCCACACGAGACTCTATTTTCGATCTATCTCGGTAATGGGTAGCGATCTTGTAGGCACGCTTTGTTAAGAACGTTGAAGTCGCGCATTCGCCGACACCGTCGCTCTTTCGACCATTCTTGGGTTAGAAAGCGATTCGTGGTAGTAGACTTCACGCATAATTCCCGCATCCACCGGTTTGTGCACCTCGCCAAAATTGCTTGCGACGCCCGGGCTTGGCGGCGCTTTTACGGCGTATTGGTGAGTACCCTTGCCTGATTCTCGGTTTATGCTCGTGATTGGCGTGGTACCCCGATCATGTGTTTTGGCTCCCATGCAAAATGTCGAGTTCTTTTGCAAGAGCGCGCATACTGTTGCTTTGCCATTGTCCGACGGTGACCTCGATGGATATTTCATGTTCCGGGTATTACGGGTGAAGCGCAACCTTGATTTGGAACTTTGGTTGCGCTATTGCTCGGGAGCGGTGCCATTTCGCATGTAATCGTGTTACATTCTCTATGCGGTATAGTGGCATTGTGAGAGTAACAATGCCCCCTTCCCGGGAATTTAAGCATCCCGTGCGTTGTTGATGGCCTACTGCGCATAGGCGATATCCGGTCTCCCTATAATGCCGTTGTATGGCGAGGAGACTTGATCACCATAAATTCCATCAAGGCCGTCGCAGTGTTTTCGTTCCGATCTTGTTGGCAATCGTATTTGCCCCATTGGCCATATCTTTTCACCGTAAAACCGATCAACGCCGTTCGACCGGACTTAAGCGATGCGTATTTCAGCCGATCGCTTGAATCGATGCTCATACATGATGTCCGCCGATGCGCCACCATCAACATACATGCGATGGATGTCGTGACCCCGCACTAATCTCAATGGTGAGTGGCTCAACTCTGCGTTGTCCATGATTAAGGTGGGAAAGAGATTTCGCTTCCTCGGGAAAACTCTGGTCGACCTTCCGTCTAGTGACCCATTGCCATGATTGTATCATGTAGATGGTGTCGGCCTTTTCCTTAGGTGTCTCCTTTTGTTCCTACTCTTCTTTCTATCCTTTCCTTCCTTGATATTTTGACCAAGTGGTCCAATCGCCTTCTTTAACCATTTTGTCAATGAAATGTCGCAGATTGGACACATTCGTTAGTTGTGTGGCCCTTACGTGCGTGGTAGTCACGATGATCCGTTCGGTGCGCGATCCTTTGGAGTGCGCATTGCGGTGTCTTGGAAAGTTCGCACCTTCCGTTGCGAGTATTTCCTTTGGGGTCTTGGTCGTGAGGTGTACTGTCATTATCCCTCCCGCTCCCAGTTGCGATAGCTCCTATTACGGTTACTACCCTAGTCGGTGGATTGTTTCCCAGTTGTTCCTGTGACCGGTAGTTCGAGTAGTTTCTTTGCTATCCGCATGGCGGCTTCTCCCTAGACGAAGGACCGAGGCGTTCATGAGCTCATCAAAGGTTTCGTGAATTTTGTCGTTCAACCGCTTGATGAGTTCGGATTGTTAATCCGTTCATGAAGCCGAGATCTTTAGCACTTCGGGCATGCTTTAACTTGCATGCATTCATCTTTGAAGCGTTCCATGAATGCGCTCGTAGATTCTCCTTGGCCGCTTTACCGGCGAGTTCGACGGGGTTTTTAGCGCACTTCTTCCACCGAGTAAAGTTTAGGCGAAACGCCTTCCTCAATTCCTCAAAGCCATTGATGCTTCGCGTGGAAGCTTGTTGAACCGATTCGCGCGTTTCCACGGTGTGGAGTTGAACATGTGGCACCACACGGGTTGTGGCGATTTTCAATTGGCGGTGATTCAAAAATTTTGAGATGATCATCGGGATCACTGTTCCGTCATAGGTTTTCACGTTGGCGGGCATCGCCTCCTTTTACTTACGAGAAGTCGGCGTCGTCGAGTAACGCATCCACCTTTGACGGCGCCACGGGAGGATATATCTGTTGAGTTTATGATATATAAAATACAATAAAACATAAAGACATCAAGAGTACAGTGGAAGACTAAAGATCATAACAAATAAATTAATTAGCGAAAGTATGCATAACGTACCTCTTGCGAATATCAAATCTCTTGAGCAAGACCAAGAAGTGGATTAGAGAGTTGTCCCTTACCTTTCTACAACTCAAACCAATATGGTGTAAGAATAATGTCTTACAACCACGTTCTTGTACACACGAATTAACCAAACGAATCAAGCGATTGCTAGATCTAACACAAGTCCTCGTTTAAGAAAAACGAAACCAAACTCCCTTACTTGGGGTGTTCGGCCGATTGGGACAAGAGAGAGGAGAAGGAGAGATCTAGGGTTAATTCAATGCACAAGTGTATGAAACCCTAGAACCTAACCCTCTTTATATAGTAGATGGAATACTTTGGGAACAAGTTAGGGATTGGGTTGGGACAACCCATTGTGGCCGGCCATAGGACAAGCCCACAAGAAAACCCATAACTTTTTCTTTCAAGATTTTCCATTACTAGTCCTTCTCTTTTCATTTAACGGTCGTTAGTCATTTTTCCGTTAAATACTTAACGATCGCTAACCGGACTTAATATGCAATAATTAATCGTAAACATAAACATTAATTATTAACTTTAATTCTCATTCGCTAATGTGTGCAATCCGTGGTCACGAGTTGAATCGGACATTCACATGTTTGTAAATATATACATTTCCAACGACTCCCACTGGATATGTTTACAAAGCGTGAAATGACATTGGTTAGCGTCTAGCAACATGCCAATGCCCGGTACAACTCGTGTATGGTTTCTGGAGAAAACCAAGTTTGATGATTCATCATCATATTCATCCTTTGTTTCTAATACCATGTTTATAAGAATATGGATCTCACTCATTTCTTAATTAACTATTACATTTCTCGCTTTATATGATTTATTAAGATTACCAATTCTTACGAGCAGAAGACCTTGGGTATGGCCATACAAACATCTTAACAATCCTACGAGGGCCCGGTAGTATTATACTTCAAAATAAATTTGAAGGAAACAAATCCCATTTTGACTACAAGCGAGATTCATAAATTTCAACACTTCGAAAACACCCTTATAACTACCGCCACGTGTAGCGTTAGATTGCTTCACAAAATGCACTACATCCATGACATATCTCTTGTATCTCAAGTCGGAGGATAAATATCCATGATATACTTAATGACAAAGATCCATAAAGTATCATCATGCGGGTGGGATAAGTCCTATACTCAATTCATTGAATATCATCGAAATTAGTCATGCTACGCATCAATATACTTTCAAGTATATTCTAACTAATACTCATATTTGTCTTAATTCAATATCATTCCCATGTTATTGATTGACAACTGACTATTTAGAATAACTTAAGTTATTCATGGATTTAAACATGCAAATATAGGACACAATATTATAAATGAAATTAAACGTATACCGTACTTTAATTCATTATAAATAATAATTGTTTAACATCCTTTATCCAAATACTAAATAGATCAATGCATGATAATACTAGTTAATGAATTTTTCCACAAGTCATGAAAATCATACTTGTTGACAAGGCATAATTTCAATTAACTTTGATCTATAGGAATTTTGAAAATACTTATTCCAAGAATTCAATAAGTGAATTTCTTGTATATGTTTACACATATCTTGATATTGTCATATCATTCCATAAGGTGCGTGATAACCTGAACCACCCTTTTATGACAATTATCTTTCAAAACTTTAAAGTTTTAAAGTATTGTTTATTCTTTAATGTATAATGCAACTATGCTCTTAGTTGAGCATAACTAGTCAACATGGTCATCATCAAGGATACCATGACTAGAATTGAGTGTCATCTCAATTATACCAGCATCATTGTGTACAACAATATGCTCTTTAAACATCCGTAAACTTTGAACAGTTATAGTGTAATGTTGGTGCCTACCAAAACTCAAGTTTGTCGGCAATGACAATTATGAAACAATTGCCATATTTTCATCCATCGAATCTAGGAGCATCTCCAGACTGTGGAATGTGATTCTAAATCCAAACATATTCATTTTAAAATATTTATTACACTAACAACTTTCAATGTTGTCAAATCATCTTGTAATCAAGCATGACACAACAATCTTACAACATGATGTATATGATGAATCTTCAAGTTAGACTTTAAGATCTCATTATATATCCGTCATGTTCTATTAGACTCATTTATTTTACCGCATATGTTTATAGTAATAAACATATATTCCAAGGTTGTATATATTATTTCCAAATCTTACAAACGAAGTTTCATTCCCAACTAAAACTTAATTTAAGTGGAATGTAGTTGCCCATACAACATATAAGATTTAAGAAAATAATACTCCCACTAGCTTTCAGGAATACTTATGAGCTATCTTATTTTAATTATTAAATCAAACATGGATTTAATATTAAACATAAGAATCATCTCCTAGATGCATGCATATATCCATTCATGGATTCTTGCAGTCTGTACATATTCAAAGATTATTTGAATTTATAAAACTACTTTGTATTACTCATCGTCCTCTAAAAGTAATTCCACAACAAAGAGTTTTGATATTCATTGTCAAAATTTTATATCAATGAAACTAAGTATGACAATTATAATCTTTATACTTCTATTTAATGTATCTAGAAAGAATATTCAATCATAGTTAATTGCTTAAATATGATTAATATTATTATCACTAGACATGCATTAAATATGTACAATATTGTCCATATGATTTCTACATAAAGATTTAAACCACTAGGGTTTCCATCCTTTGAAGAAACTCATAATAACAATTAAGATAAACCAAGTATATCTAAAGTTGATTATCTTTATGGATGACATCTCAACATTCATAGTATGATTGATTTTCCACAATTCAACATTTGGTAAATTTATCATTATGATTAACGAGCTTACCATGATCTTGTAACTCATATTCCTCAAACATATTAAATATCGAGATATCCTTACGGATCTATGAATGACAATTCCATCATATTAAGGTCTATCATTTTCATGTTTAGCCTCATCATGATATTTGCTAGTGCATTTTAGAAGATTATGTATTTTGTAATTCAATCTTTCAAGATCTAAACAAAACTCCCACTTGCCATTAAAAATTTAAAGATTACCTTTAAATAGTTTAGCAAGTAGAGCAATAATACATTGTTCTCTTTTGGGATATTACAAAAAACATTGACAGTTCCTAACATTAGTTTGTTACAACTCACTCTATAAGTAGTTTAACAAATTCAGAACTTCATTTATAAGACTTAATGTGATTCATCACATTCCATAAACAAATGGTGTCTTATTAATCTTCTAGGTTGGAGTCTTATTGAGTATATTCAATCTATACTCAATCTACTAACCTTGATAACTTTTGGAAGAAACTATAGTTATCTTGAATCAAACAATGCCAATAAATTTTGATTCTTCTAATCGAACATACCATAAGACTATGGTATTTCATTAGAATTAATATTGTAAGATTAATCTAACAATATTTAAGATAACCATTACTCTTTGGTTTTATCTTATTTACCAAAAAGTAAAACTTAATGGTACAATAGAATTACCAAATCAATTGCATGCATTATAACTCAAGTAGTTTTGACCAAGTCAAAAAACATAACAGTTATAATCCCACTATACGTTATAAGTCATTGATCAACTCATTGACTTCATGCATATGTCTTAAAACATAGCAAGTTAACGTCTTACTTTATATTGTAAGTCTCGTATCAAAAGACTTCATGTTTGTGACTTTACAAAGAAGTCATAAACATGTATAATTAAAGTAATTATGAACACCACCTCGGGTTTCAATTAATATTTCAAGTTAATATTTACTACATATATTTAAGTCATTCAACGAATACTTAAATCCAAAGTAGTATTAGATTACTTCATTTAATTATGTCATTCCATGAAATGTTCAACGAAGAAAGCGCAAAATCATCCATGCTCGTTCTCGCGACACGTGGATATTATAGCTTGGGCTATAATCTAGTTCACGTTTTCACGTAACATAAATTGTAACTACAAGTGTTTCTTAGACATAAATATTTAAAGTAGTATTTGTTATCATCTTGACACATGTTCCTAATGTGGCAATCACACATATAAAATGTATAATTCTATTGGAGCGTTACTCTCTTACCTTGCGGTCAAGAGAATCTATTTAAATCATATTTATATGTGTTGTACCTTGCACAAAATAAAGATTTCTCCCACTTGTGCATGAAACAACATCATGTAGCGAGATAAACAACACGATACACGTTCGTTTATTTGATTAATATGATTTGTGTCATAGATATAACAAGTAGATGTAGAACTATATTGTTTAGTAAGGAAACGCATGACTCTCCTTAAAAACATAAGTTCCTACAATTGGAAAGTAATTATCTTTGAAGATAATCGGATTACTACGGAAATAAGGCTTGTAGCTCCCAATTGAATTAGAAATCAATAAAACAATTTCTTATTCGAATGCAACACAAATGCTCCAACCGAATCGACAACATTGTAAGTGTTGCATAACCGATGAAAACAACAACTTGCTTTTACTTTCCTACGCCTTTGAAGAACCATACGTAATCATTACTAAGGTACTAAAGGTGTATTCTACTCGTGAATGATGGGTTATCCATCAATGTTATTAACGAAAAATTGGGTATGCAATTTCTTCTTATGAGTCTACCATCCCCATCGGTATGTAGCACCTTTAAAGGTTAAAGTAAACCAACTAGATAAATTAAGCTAGTTTTCCTTTTACCAATTTTAGCGGTAATTTGTCTAGCTTCTAATTTTGTAACTCATATACATGTTTTCCGGTTAACCAACATTCATGTTTGTTACAAAAGGATTCATTCACCTAATGAAGGTAATGAAATCTTTATGGAAAATATGACGTGCATTCATTGCTATGAGTTACATTAAATTTAGACAATTCAAAACATTCCTATTATACCTTTCTCATTCATGAAAAGGAATAGGATTGAGTCTAATGCTTCTCCCATGGAAAAGAGACCTCGTTTGTCTTTTCAGTAAATTATTCTCGATCAAACATTTGTTTGAAAGCAGAATGGAGCAATTTACTAATCAATGACTAAACTTTGTTTACAGTTAAATGTTGCAATTATACATTCAAAAGAATTACAAAATTCAATTTTAGTATTTTCGATAATTAACCTTTTCAAGAAAATTAATTACCCATGGTTCATAAGCATATAACCATTTAATTTTCTTTGAAAACTAGGATCAAATTGTCATAATCTCATCACATCGGTTGATGCGCTAGTAATGAACCTTATACAAAGTGGTAGAGCTTTTGCTCAATTGCCAATTTCAATTGCAATTCCTAGATTTATGGGATTTACATATAGCCAATTTCAATTGCCATGTAAACATGTTTTATCCCATCTTATGCCTTGAGTTGCCGTTCTCACTACAAAACTCAATTAAGTTGTCCAACTTAAGCGCAAAATCGTCCATGCCCGTTCTCACGACACGTGGACATTTTACCCTTTGATTACAATATAAGTCACGATCTCACGCAAATAAAAGGTAATCTTACGTGTTTCAGTTTCGTTGGATGGCATATAACTTAAATTAAAGGGTAATAATTTTGATGTCAAATCAAATATGTACAAAGATGTCATGCATTCATCTTCGTAACATAGGTTTTATTAAAACATTTATAACTTGTTTTAATGTATAAGCTTTTCATCATCAAACTTTAATTGAGGTATTGGATTCTCCAATCAAGGAATTTAGTGTTAATTATCATCCATTATACCGTACTTTTGCATAAGTGTAAACACTTAGTGTTTCGGATAATTACCATCGAAGTGGCGCATGGAATTAAAACTAATTCGCCCATAAGATGAGCTTGCACATTTAATGGCTTACTAAGTAGCTCCACTAGAACTTACAGAGGGAGGACCGTGTGCCGCTAAAGCACAACCTTAGACATCCTTTCGGTGTGATTGTATGCACTTCTTTAAACCCCTTTTATTAGTTCATTCTCATGGGTGAGCCGTTCGGTCATTTGTACCAAAGTCATCAATCAATTAAACGATTATGATTACTATTCTTAAAAATACATGTTTCACTATTGTTTAGGTCGGTTTATTTTCTTGTAAAATACCCTTGTTACACATAACAAACAAGCAAGTATTTGTAAAATAAACAAATAAACAATAAATGCATAACAAATAAAAGTCATGCATATCAAATAGCCACATGCAAACGTTTTGATAAATCCTATTAAATTAATAATGATGGAGGTCTTCCCAATTTTAGATCTATCAAAATTTAGTGTATATCACTTAAACAAGAAAGACATACAATAAGCGGATCCATGATAAAACATGCGAGATAATTATCATGGACATAAAATTACACTTAACAATTAATGCAATTAAGACGAGTTACGCATATACACATAAAGTTGCATGCATCTTAGGGTTTCTAATCCAATTAAAACTTTAGTTTACAAAACCCTAATAAGGGTACCAAAATAAACGCCTCCTTTAAAAAATAGGGTTTAGGTTTAGCAAACCCTAGATCTATCATACAAAAATAACACAACATGTTTATTTTATTTATATGTTTGATAATTAATTACTTGTTATACAAGGCTCGTGATGCCACTGTTGAGTTTATGATATATAAAATACAATAAAACATAAAGACATCAAGAGTACACACGGAAGACTAAAGATCATAACAAATAAATTAATTAGCGAAAGTATGCACAACGTACCTCTTGCGAATATCAAATCTCTTGAGCAAGACCAAGAAGTGGATTAGAGTTGTCCACACCTTTCTACAACTCAAACCAATATGGTGTAAGAATAATGTCTTACAACCACGTTCTTGTACACGAATTAACCAAACGAATCAAGCGATTGCTAGATCTAACACAAGTCCTCGTTTAAGAAAAGCGAAACCAAACTCCCTTACTTGGGGTGTTCGGCCGATTGGGACAAGAGAGGAGAAGGAGATCTAGGTTAATTCAATGCACAAGTGTATGAAACCCAGAACCTAACCCTCTTTATATAGTAGATGGAATACTTTGGGAACAAGTTAGGGATTGGGTTGGGACAACCCATTGTGGCCGACCATAGGACAAGCCCACAAGAAAACCCATAACTTTTTCTTTCAAGATTTTCCATTACTAGTCCTTCTCTTTTCATTTAACGGTCGTTAGTCATTTTTCCGTTAAATACTTAACGATCGTTAACCGGACTTAATATGCAATAATTAATCGTAAACATAAACATTAATTATTAACTTTAATTCTCATTCGCTAATGTGTGCAATCCCGTGGTCACGAGTTTGAATCCGGACATTCACATGTTTGTAAATATATACATTTCCAACAATATCTTCATCCTCCTGGTCGTTATATACATTTACGGACTTCCGGTGTCGGTTCGCTATCCCGTTGTCCGATGAATTTTCGAGGACGAATTTTTTCCTTCCTTGGCGCTTGGCGATCGTTCTCGAGTTTGTACTCGGAGGGCTTTCACTGGGGAATATCGTCGCCCCAGTCATCAGATTCTGCGGCTACCAAGTCCGGTATGGACACTGGTGCGCCTGTTCATCCTCGTCACTTCCTTCCAGTGCTTGTGGTTGGATGTCTCATCATCCTCCATCCCTTCCCATTCATTAAACACGAAGTCGGTGGTCTGTCTCGCCGCACTTTTCCTTCTAGCGTCGCGGTGGGGAGGTCTCGTGATTCGAGTCAAAATTGAGTCGGGCTTGTGAGCTTCGACTCGATCTCTTTCTCCCTCTTGCATAAGAGCGACCAAGGTTTCGTGATTGGGATCGAAATCCCTTGGTGCTAATTCGTGCGACCCCTTCAAAGTGGGATCTCCGCTTCTACCGCTATGCCCCTTATTTCGATCCGGTGCATCTGGTGCCTTTGTTAGGTCGGTCTCAGCGCCGATTGAAAGGGAGTGGCAAGAACCGTCTTGTGACGGATCTCTGTCTTTGGTGGTGGTTGTAGTAGCCCTGGTTGTCCCGGCGTGGTTCCACCGGAGGAAGACTAAGTCTGGCACGATCCTTTGTTTTTAGCGATCTTGGTTGTCGAGTCATTTAGAAGTCGAACTAATGTGCGGCTTCTTTACTGATCGAATCCGTTTGCGATCGCCGATTTCCATGTTTCGTCATTCTAGTCTTAGGTCTTAGTGAATGGTCCCCGGATGGCGTCACTTGTTGATACAAAAGTTGGGCGTTCCTTGTTTGGAGCTCGGCTCATTACCAATTGAGAATCGTTGCTTGAGACATGCGCACTAAGAGCGAAAACACCGTTAGGCTTACTGTGGGATTGTCTCCCACGATTATCCTCCCGCGTGAGAGTAAGTAATCGGTTTAGGGTTTAAGGAGAGTTAGGGTTTGTAGATCGTACCTTAAATGAGGGATGGGATTCCCTTTATATACACACGGAATCCTTGTTGGTTCCGTGTTCCTCAACCTTCGGCGTATCCCGCCTAAGTCGGTTGAGAATGATTATCTCCATATTTAGGAGATATCCGATGTCTATTCCGTAAATAGATTTGGGCTTTCGTGAGCCCAAACATCTAATCAGCGTAGCCCAGTTCGTACCAGGCTAAGTTAGTGTTGGACTTTAGTCGGGTTCGTGACCCGGATATAGACTATACGCCATCATTCTCCATTTGATATCTATATGCGATGAAGTTCCATTTGTATGGCATATTGGTTGGATTATTCTTAAGCGTGCCCTTTTTATTTAATTATCATCTAAGATATAGGTCCTCCAAACTGAATTTTTGGGTCTTGAAACAATATGCAGCAAGGCGACTCTTAAGTTTAGTTGCCGTCTTTAACAAATTTTTGAGTGTTAATGAATAATGAATCTATGAACGTGATTATTTGGATTTCTTATTATTGATGTAACTTTCATATTCATAAGTGAGCTGAATATAAGACTTTTTAGCTAAAAATGATGGTGGTACTTTTTTTGTACCTTAGTTTAAGATTGGATATATTTGCTAATGAGTAGTGATCCGTGCCAAGCCGTCAAGTTTTCTCACTCAATGGCCACTTGTGAATGGTAAGTAGTAGAAAACTTAAAGCGGTTCGAGAACGAACTTCGATGAAGATCCGGAGAGTATAGTGTTTCCCTGTCGTTATGTCCCAAAGAAGCTATGCAATGAATCACCAAGCGGATAGTGATCGAGAGATTTGAGCAGAAAAAGGATTGTGATTATTATAACTACAGAAAGAGTTAATAAATAACAGAGGCTTAAATGCAAATTAAAGAAAGTTAAAAAGCTAAATTATATTAAATAAACGCTATCACTATTTTAAAATGATTTTTTTCTTGATTTATAAAACAAAATAACTTAAATAAACTATTTTAATTAAAACGTAAACTTAAATTATCTAAAAACGTGACCTAGAATAAAAACGTGCGTTATATATAAAAATTACGCGAGTGCGCAAGAAAAAACGTAAAATTTGTAAAATAAGAGTCTTACGAGTGTAAAAACAATTTTCCTACATTCTAAATGACTAAAAATAATTTTAGGAAAAAGCCGAGTATTTTTTCGACTTTTATTTTATTTATTACGAATTAAAAACTAGATTTAACTAATTAATTAATAAAAAATACTAAAAAATTTTAGAAAATTCTAAAAAATTTACAAAACATTCCTTAAACACTACTGAATGTAAGAAAAATAAAAAAGTGGTGCACTGCTTATTGAAATAAGCAGCTAAAAAGGGTAAATAAGCTGGTGGGTTTAAAACTGAAAGGTGTTTATCTATTAAATGCTGCAAATATAAACATAAAAAGACCCTAGTGCAGTTGGACTTGAAGGGTGTGTGCTGGGTGCGTTCAGGGAGACCAGTGAGGTCGTGGGTTCAATTCCCAGTACCAGTTTTTTTTCAACCCATTTTTTTTTGTTTGTTTCTTTCCTTTGCAACTGAACAGGAGACCAAAGTAAACTTATTTTTGACAACGACTTAAGATTGGAAACACAAAAATAAGCTGTATAACAGCAAACGCTAGGGGGCTGTTTGGGACAGCAGCAGCTAAGGGGGCTGTTTGGAACAGGTGCAGCTAAGGGGGCTGTTTGGAACAGGTGCAGCTAAGGGGCTTTAAGGTGCTCAAAGTAGCTAATATAAGCTCAAACAAAATTTCCCAAGTATAGAATAAGCTAACATACATGTCCTAGAGTTAATATAGACTAAAATTAAACAGATTTAACTAGTTTGAATGGGAAATAAGCAAATGAGCAGTATAAGGGAAATCCTAAGCTAACTATGGGACAAATAAGCATACAAGGGAAATAAGCTCTAAGGGAAACTAATTAAGCTGAATCTTAAAGTTCTAATTCTACTTTACCTAAAATTAACTTGTAACTTTCTAGATAAGCTACAAAACTAGTGATTAGCTAAAAAGAAAAAGAAAGAAAAAGGAAACTTTGGTTACAGCAGCCTACATGGGATTAAAAGCTATACCAACCTATCTAAAAGCCTAAACAAGCTCTACATCTAACAAGCACTATTATAAATTATCTAAAAAGCTGAAAAAAAAAATGGGAAAGAGGCTGCTGATGCAAGCCTGCTGGTGAGTCACAGAAACAGTCCAAAATGAGCAATATTATGCTTAAAAATGAGCATTTAAAATCCACAACTAAGTACCTGATAAGCTAACTATGGTTTATCCTAATCTACTTAACCTAAATGAGTAAAGAAAATCAAAAATAAGCTACAATAAAAACCTAATAAGCACTGAAAAAAAAGTGGTGAACTGCTGCTGCACTGTTGCAGTCACAAACAGCCCAACGAGGCTCAGTTTAAGCCAATCCTACAAGCGTTAAAGTGGAACTTAATTTTTGAGCTTAAGGGTGTTTGAAGACAAGCTGGGGGGCAAGCTTTTGCCCCCACAAAATCCTAACTAGAAGCTGAATTGAGGGCTGCAAAAGGGGGCGAAGAAGCCTGAGCAGGCTGCTGCAGTCATGTTTGTGACGGCAAGTCAAAACAGGCCTGATGGGATAACTATTGGCTTAAAAATAAGCTACTAAAAGACCTTAAAATCCTGAAATAAGCTAAGATACCTAGAATTAACACATGAACTAATTTCACAACAAAAATCAAATCCTAAATCAAGATCTATCCTACCTTAAATTAAGCCAAAAGAGAGCATGTGGGGATGAAACGAGTTCTGTAAGACAGAACTGAATGGGTATTTTAAGGCAAAAATTAAGCTACAATTAAGCTCTAAGGACCAAAATAAATTCAGAAATACTAAATTCATACTACCCACTACATGTAAAACTGAAATTAACTCCTAGTTCTAACTTAATCCAACCTAAAATTGAGCTAAAAAGTGACTGTAAGGGACTGCTGCACTAAGACAGATTTCTTGCATACTACTTCTAAAAATCATTTTGCAATAGAACACTACTTGGAATGCCAAAATAAATTGAGCTAACATCTAACTACAACTACTTGGAGACTCAACATGGGTCAGAATAGGGATTTGACCCAGAAAACGTATTTATCCAAACACTCCCTTATGGGAAGACTTGGGTTTTTAACACTGAATTAAAAACAGAACCTGATGTATTTCAGAAAAACCAGTTTCATATGACCAAAAAAAAAACATCCTTTAAACATTACTGACTGATTTAGAACAGTTGAGCAGGGAATTAAAAGAAAGCATAAAAAACTCCATTCTCATTAATTGAAAAAGAAGTACAAAACTAAAAATTAAACTGAAATTACACTTTGAAATTAAACATTGCAGAATTTAAAGAACAAGAAAATAAAGTGGACTAGACAAAAATTCTAGACCAAATTTACACTAATCCTACTTCTCCTATTTATACAAAAGATAACTTCTGTCTTCTCTCTTCATTCTTGACTTCTTCTGACCATTTTCCAACCCTTGGATTGAGTGGAAGTAATCTTAGCCCTTTAACTCAGTTTTGGCGGGAAAATGTGATAGTGGATTGCCAGCTGGGGGAAGGGTTGAGTGTTAGGAGGGGATGCAATTAATGTTTCTTGGATGTTTGGTGTTGGTGGAGTGATAAGGTGGAGGGTTGGTGTGTGGCAGGGATGGTTGTGGTTTTTGCAGAGGAGCAGGTTGAAGGAAGAAGAAAACAAGGGGCGGTTTTTTTATTTTATTTAAACTTGGGTGGGTTTGGTTTATAAATTGACCGGGTTGTGGGTTTGGGCCAGGCTTAGGCTTGAGTTAGATATTGGATTTAGGATTAACTTTGGACACATGGTGTAGTTTAGGGGCGTAAGGTGTACAATCCGAAATTCCAGGGACCAAACTGTAAATTATGAAATTGTAGTCCAAGGGTTGGTCTTGCCAATCTCCAATAGATCAAGGGCCAAACTTGTTATTTTCTAAAACTCCGAGGACTAAACTTGTAATTTTCCAAAATTTATCAAAATGAGCAAATTTGACAAGTTAAATTACCAAAGGACTAAAATGTTAATTTTCCAATTTAAAATGTCCGGGGTAAATTGTCAATCTTTGAAATTCGGGGACTAAAGTTGCCATTTTTGAAAGTTGGGGGAAAGCGCCAATTATGCAAACTTTGCTCGTTTTTATCGATTTTAAACATTTTGCATCCGAAACATATAAAATGCAATTTTGGGATATTTTCGATATTTTGATGCGTTCGGCGTTTTTAAGCGTTTTGCGATTCAATTGACTAAAAATGATGAGTATTCTACATTTCGTCAAGTGATCATATATATTTGCTAATGAGTAGTCATGAGACCATCATGTCACCATTTTGTTGAAAATTTGTTTTGAATTGCTGTTTTCGGTATGGAGACGGTCGGGCGGTTAAAAACCTGAAACTTCCTTGGGACAAGCACTCGTGAAGAAAATATCTTTATGAGGTGCATTTTAGTTGCATCTATAGTCCATCATCTATTACTCTGACATCGTGATGATGTAAGTGCATGACTATACTAAGTATTGGTTATTGTAGGTAACTGGAGAGTAGAAAGGTTCTTTAGGTATGCCGACACTTTTTGTGGCATCCATCTGTTGCACCGTCTCTTGCTCACCTTGATGCCACTAAGAACAGAATAAGTCCATCTGTTTCACCATCTCTTGCAGACGAGCCTAAACCAACGCGCCGGGACAATAGGCCTTATTATCTAACAATATGCACGCCTTGGCTTGAATGGTGTTACTATCCAATAAATGGGACACGAGAAGTTTAGGAGTCGAAATTTGGAAGACTTATTAACTTATTTCATATTCAGTATCTTTTGGTATTCATTTATGCACTGCACTAGGATCAAGTGGTATCATGATGTCAACTCTAATTAAAAAAATTGTAGAACTGGTACTATAGCCCTTTCTTCGGTTGGGTATATGATTTGTATTGGGTTGTATGTATTTGCGTCCCTTTCTTCAGTTCTATCTAATGATGGTATATAACTTGGAGGTATTTGTGTGCTCCACAACTATGCACTGAAATATATGGGTTTTTACTTATTTGTGTTCTACTTTGCATGCATTTCCATACTAATTCTTTACATTAATAACAAAACCTTTAATTGTTTGTAATCAACTTACATGATGCTCATGTGATTGTTTACATTACATTTAGTATATTTTACGTTTCAATATTCAAAAATTTAGTAACATTTAGTATATTATAAACATTTAAACTATAAAATTATCAACCGCCCGTGTATTACATAGGTCTTAAACTAGTTACACCATAAAAACAGTAGTATATAACTAGTACTCGGTGAAATACGTGCATCAAATTTCTAACACTAAAAATGCGAGGTACAAACATTTCAAAATGAATCGCTCTATTGATTATCAAAGGCTGTCATCTGCTAACCACTCATTACACTTTCAGTAAAAACCTTTGATGTCCACTCTAACATCGTTTCAATAACCGTATAGTCTACGTCGTATTTGCCAGACAATTACCATATATAGTAGTCAAACCGTAACAAACTTAATAATCATTTCTATATCGTATTAAACCGTTTTAAATTTTTAGTATTAACTTATTTATGATACATCTTTGAATAATAAAGTTTGTACAGTAATTATACATAAATGTAATGTAAAAAAATAAATACTTAAAGATCAACCTAAGCCGCCCAACGTACTGGCGGCTCAAGTCTTTCAATTTCAAAGAAAACATCTGGAGAAATGACAGAAAACAAAGACCAATTCAGCAATAGAATCCATAAATCAGACTGCTCTTTCTACTACAAAATTGAAGGCCGCTTTTTCTAAGACTCAACTGAAGCAACCACAAAACAGACACGACATAAATGAATCCTATTATCACAGTTGCCAGGATATTTAATTGCCTTCAAGCAGACTCCGCAGTCTCTCTCGAGCTTCTTCAGTCAAGCTGCTGCATCTAAACCTTGGCCTCTGATGAGCCACTTCACGCCCTGAAGCTGATGAAAAGCACACGACTATAGCAGTAAGATTATCATTTGGGTCAAGACGCAAGGCTAGATTAACAAGCTCTCTAGCACACCGATTAGGGTCATCATGTAGTCTCAACTGACGCCTAACAATACCAACCGCTTCTTGATTTGACATCACATCCCAGATCCCATCACACCCGATAATCAAAAACTCGTCATCTTCAGTCAAAACCGTCTGAGTGACATCAGGTTTTGCGGTGAGAGGTGATGCTTCAAACCAGTGGGTGATTTCATGTACCAATCTCAAGGGCTCGTGTAACTGCAAGTTCACCATTGAGGTACCCTAACTCGTCTATGAAACCACCTAACGCCTCCACCCTTTCCTTTTCTTCCAAGTATATTGGTCTATGATCTTGGGACATCTGAATAGCCACACCTTTCCTACACAGAACTGCTCGGCAGTCACCAGCATTTGCTATTAGTAGATGTTTCCCAAGGATCAGAGCGGTTAAAGCTGTTGTCCCGCAATAATCACTGATGCTACACTCATCAGCCAAAGCTTGGTCAGCCAGTAAAAATGCTTTGCAGTGAGAGTTCTCCAGCTCTTCTAAGAAGAAATCATCAATATCTGAAGTTTGTGGAACATCAGAATCAATGAAGAATAACTTCATGGCATGTTCCTTGAGATATGATGCAGCTTCAGAGCCTCCATGACCGTCAAAAACAGCATAGAAAGAACTTGGCAGAGGCCACGGGTAAAGCAAACCCAACTGGTTAGATAGATCATCGATTCGAATGTGCTCATCTTCATTAGATTTGCGAGGTCCAATGTCTGTATGACTCCCAGACCGAATGCTTGGAGTGAACTTTGTTGAAGATTCTACCAGTGTAGTCTTAATAGTAGCTGCACAGCTCACAGCCTATATATGAATAAAGAAAAGGGTTATTATTTATCAACAATTAACCTCAACAATGTGAACACCAATTTACAAATTATTCATCTAAAAAACACTGCCTCAATCTTATTGAGTCATCTTTAAGTTACACGTTAAACAGGTAGTGGGGGAATTTCTGGTTAAAGTGCAGGTTGGAAACGGTTGTGCTGGCCACACTAGCCTGCAAACACATTTTTTATCCACTTATTTGAACTGTTCCAAAGAAATAGGGTGCTAGACAGTAGACATGATTGCAAAAACTAAATAATACAAGCTAACGTAACATCTTATAATGAAGCATCTAAGGAAGTTTTTAGGCATGTGAATACTCATCAAATGACTTTCAATCCGTTCCACACATTTGGCTCATTTCCTATTTATCTAAATTCTAGAGATTAGCCCACTTAACTGATTACCAGAAAAAAAGAGCGGCCAAAGCCAAGCCTAATAACTTTGACATGCAAAGCAAACTAGTATTCATGGAAACTAATTTAACTGTCCGATGGTTGAGACACATTGAACCTACTAAATCCATAATGATTATTCTTTTAAATCAAGAAGCTTTCCAAATAATTTGGATTGTCACCCTCTTATCATCAGTAAGTGATAATGATAAAGTAATTCCTATACATCCCAAATGCTTTATTATACCACACGTAACTAGGTATGCTAATAATTTAAATGTTGGTAAAGAAAATCAGTGAACTTTCAAAATACAAGATCATCTTAACAAATATACATTGTATCAAGTATGTAACTACTACATGAGAAGTGTAACCAAACATTAAGCAACAATCCAAACATCAGAAGAGACAAACTACATATTCAAGATAGGAACAGCCACGGATCTATACAACAAGAGATAGTAGCAATGAAAATATCAAATTTCAATATGTTAAATAAGTGCATCAAGCAAGATATTGACATTAATATTAATTTTGTAACATAACACCTTCATTGTCCAAATAGCGTTTCTTTTTAATATATTATCATCTAATCCTATAATTCGATGATCTTATTGGAGCAAATTACAAATCTAAAGACAGAAATAGAAACATTGGCATGAGAAAAGATTATAATATATAAAGTACTAAAGTAGAGTAACACCAAAGATTAGATGCAAAGGTCCTAGCTTTTGGCAACCTATTTGTCGTTCAGACTAATTATATTCCGAAACATACACTACTTTTGTTTACAAACTTGCTTCAACCACAAACACATACACGACTCGGCATCATGTCTTGATATACACTTATACTCACAACATATACGCTACATAAGCCACCGAATACTGTTAAACATGCTTACAGATATATAAATCAGCTATGTAATACTGTGCAGCATAGATAACTAAATAACCTACCAAATATTGTGCAACATGCTTATAGATAACTAAATAAGCTACCAAATGTTGTGCAACATGCTTATAGATAACTAAATAAGCTACCAAATACTGTGCAACATGCAAATAACAACCCTTCAACTCAGCACATTCAGCGCTCGGTTTCCTTGGTCATTGCGTACACAAAAGCGAAAAGGGTAGATTCAATATCTCGATAAATTTACAGTACCTCTTTATCAACTCTCGCACAGACTTATTGTCACAATATGATGCTTCTAACATCACTAAAAAATCTAGCCACTAGCATAAAACATGTTTATAGATACCCGTATAGCTCAGCACTTGATCAAAAGGAGTTGATTTAATATTAAACAACCGCGCCCAGAGTTTGAATCTATTTCCTAAATCACAAGTAATGAATTAATTGTGACTTAAAAACATCATGATTTGAATCTATTTCCGTTTCCATGGTCCGAACTTCAACTAACAATTCATAATTTTAAACAGCCATAAATAAATAAATAAAAAAAAACCCTTAATTTATACAGATCCCATATACATAATAAGTAAATAACTAGACCCAGATTTACAATAAAGAATGATGAATAAATAAAAAAATTACCGAATCAGTAATAGAAAGGAGATCAATAGAAAGAGAAGCGGAATCAAGAGCATCGTTGTTTCTGATATTGAATTGAACAGAACAAATACTGCTGCTGCTTTGCTCGCACAGAATTTCACTTGCTTCAGCAACCATCTTTGAATTTGATGATGAATTATTATTGTTATTGGCTAATATCATTAAAATTGAAGATCGATTGATTGATAATAATTGGATTGGAGATGATGGAATAAAAATAAATTTGTTTGGGGGAATTGAAAGAGGAGATTAAATGCGAATTAGGGCTGATTGGTAATTCTATATATACTGGCTGCGTGTAATGACTACCGCCTTGTGTTTACGCGGTACGTGTGCCGTGTAACTACTCTACCCACTCATTACGTCATTCTTACATATCTACCTATCTACACAAGTACTAAAGGGGTTTCATTATTTTTTGCCGTTTTTTAATTGTAAAACTAAAAAATAGAAATCATAAAACAAAAAATATAAAAAATTATCAAAAATACAGAATAAAAAGTAATAAAAGAAAAAAATGCAGAACAGAAACAGATAAAAAAAATTATGTTCTACTGTTAATAAATAATTAAATAATAAGCAAGAAGGGGTAAAACATATAAAAAGTGATTAAGGATCGTTTATATTATATAATAAAACAAAACCCTTAATGGTAATTTTTCATTTTAAAAAAATCAAACCATACCTTATTTGGTAATAATTTAATAATTATTATTATTATTATTCTAAAGGTATTTAATAATAACCCCTAAATATTTCTTGATTTAGAAAAAAAAAAGTATTAAAGTTCTCAAACCGTCTAATTAGATTAAAAAAAAACGTTTAAAAGTATATGTGTAAAAAATGAGAAACATAAAACTTACAAAAGGCGGGAGTGAATTAAATAAGTTATGGGGTTGTGGATGTGAATTTTAAAACTTCAGTGGATGAATGTAAAGTTAAAAAAGGTAAAAAAATAAAAATAAATAAATACTACATAAATAAATAAAAACGCATATCCTTCATGAATGATATAACCCCTCCCAAACCTTATTCCCCTTTCTTCTCTAACTACCCTATCGTATGAGAGAAAAAGCGAAAATATCACATCCCAAATTGGAATATCATACTTCCAATTAAACCAAATCACCATTAAGAATCATAATTGCGATCAAAGTTCTATCATTGCTTGATTTGTTTAGAGGTAAAGTTATAATGATTTATATTAAACTAGCCTCATGACCCGGCCAATGGTCGGGCTAGTCTCATGTACGTTGTTTAATATTAGTAAATTTCATTGGTAGAGTTGGTATAGATGCAAGTTATATAAATGTTTCAATTACTTTGTAATAAAATTTCGTTAAAACGAAGGACGTGAATGGTTTTAATGGACTGATATATCATAGTCTGTTATGGTAAAAAATATTAATGTATATCATATTTCATTGTATAAAAAATTAAAAACATTGAAGGTATATGTAAAGGAAAAGTTAAATGTAAATTATTTAATGAAAATAAAAACCGCATGAAAAGGAATACTAAATACTAAAAGTGTTTACTAAACATTATAGTTATTAATAAAAGAAAATTCAAATTTTGTGTAACACTTTGTAAACAACGTTTGTTGTTTTATTTGTGTAGATACCATCGATGTCGCAACAAAGAACCTTGAAGCCTTCTTTTTGTTTTAACTCTTGAAACCGCTACATACTGAGTTGTCCGTGTGAAAAACCGCTTCTAAAAAAAGTCCAACTGTGATGTTGTTTGTCCTTGACTCTTGTTTATAGTCATTCCAAAGCAAACTTGGATGGGGAATTGTCGTCATTGAGTTTAAAGGGCATTTTGTTGTCGGATGGGGTAATTATCATTCTTGGTATTGCACAAATAGCTCGACATTGCCATAGGATATTATCTTTGTCTCTATAATATTCGTACCCATTCGAAGGATTTGCATTCTAGTACCATTACACAAACCGACTCTTTGATCAATGTTCCTCATACACATTCTTGGAGCACCAACTTTAAGAGTAAGTTCGTGATGAGGAACACCGACATTTTAATGGTATTTAAGAATTACGGTGTGTATGCATCTTCGATTAAGTTTGAATCGAATCTGCTGGTGATACACCGTATCGAAGCGTAGTAAAGTTTTCCTCGCCATCAATTTTATCAAGCATCTTTTTGTTGATTACGTCAACCATTTCGTGTGTTGGTGCTAATATTGCTCTTTCTTGAAAGTATTTTGGATTCCATGAGTTGGATATAAGATCGGGGTATGTTTCACGAATTATTGAACCAACACGATCTTGAATCTGGAATGAGCATGTCATATGGGAATTCTACATCGGCCTCACCATCATTTTTCCACCTATATTTCCATTACCAATGTCAAGTATCCAATCGGAAAAGTCTTTAATTTTCCTTTGTTCCTCATTGGTTGTTCGAGACAAACGTATATTAACGATTAGTCTCATGGCGGTACAATGTTCCCACAAATATGAAGAGTTGATGGATGCATGGACCACGTCTTGTCGATACCATTGGGAATCAGTGGTAGTACTTGACGAAAATCACCTCCAAAAACAACCACCTTCCCTGAAATTTGTACACCGCAAAAAAGAGTTAAGAATCATTTAAAGACAATGGATGAATATGAGTGCAAATATATGTTGAGAAATATCACCTCCAAAAACTTGGTTAGATGGTTGTGAAGGGTTTGATCTACATATATCGCGCATGGTTCTGTCGAATGCTTCAAAACCAATGTATGTGGACCATTGGTGCTTCGTCCCATATAATTAGACTTGTTTTGCGTAATAAATCACCAAATCAACATCTCACCGATAGAACACATGGAATCCTCGGTCGCATTAATGGGAATTGCAAATCTTGAATGTGCGTTCTTCCTCCATCAAAAGGAGTCTTTGCGATACCACTTGATGCAACATTAAGAACAATTTTGCCTTCCGAGCGAAGACACGTTGTCATTGTTTTGTATAGATATGTCTTACCGTAATTGATTTGTTTCTGTTGTTATCATCTTGTTGATGAAAAAAGTAATCATACATCCGGATTAATTTGAATTAAAGGTAATGTAAGTAGTATATAGGACATATATTTGTTTCTGTTCCACCATAGCCATAAACAAAAAACATGCCTCCCTTTTCATGCTGCACAACATCCAAAATAGTAGCGTAAATGCGCTTTTGCTCATCCGTTAAAGTCTGGTACATCTTAAGATGCAATGCAGATAACTCTGTCCTATTGTATTTCATTTCATCGTTGACAAGTTTGTTGTAACCTTGCATCGTATATTGTGCATCAGAGTAAGGCATGTTTTCAATTGTCTTTAACGACCTGTTGTTGCAAAGTAACATGTGCTCGATGTATGTAAGGCATATATTGTACCTTTGTTCATCAGTCAACTCCAACTCTGTATAAACCGGGATACTTAAGTTATACATAAATGTTAATGTTTGTGTATAAAATTTGATAGTTATGAAAACAGGATAACGATGACAAATATGTTAAAAACTGTTTCTGAATATGCAACCTATATACATTCACGCTCATCAACATAGTTATCAAGTTTTTAATACGTGTGTAAGTAGTTAAATAAAATCAGGTAAGCGTCTATGTACTTATTGATGCAAATATCAGGTTCTTGAACATGTATTTCGCAATTGCTATCCAAAATCATAAGTTAGAAAGGAGTGTTTGGGGTTGCTTAATCATTGTTGAAGTTAATGACACATCTTTGAAATAATGACAAAAGCGATCTGGCAAATCTATTAGTAGGTATTAAAATGATTTGTGAAGTTGTAGCACATAAGATAAGTAATTTTTGGAATTGGAAATGTATAAATATACGGATCATTATATAACGACGTTCTTTCCACTGTACATCTTGAGCGAAAAGGCGCCATGTTTTGTTCCAAACAAAATCGGACGCGACATACTATCTGTCATGATGGCGCTACAAATAAAGATCTTAGATAGTCTCCAATCCCTCGGCTTGCTTTCTATTAGACCATCAATATACTCTTTGTCATCCTGTAACAAACCTCTTGTGAAGCAAGCTTCTCTATGAGTTGAGTAAAGGATTCCGTCATAGGTCTTAAACTCGTCCCATTCTTGAACTCCAGGTATTTTGTTTAACAGTATACGAAGATAGTACATTTCTCCCCATGATGGAGGAACTTGATGTATGCGACCAATGGTATTTCCCTTATGTCTAGGTTCCCATTCACAATCTTGTTTTCTCCATACATATTTGGATGGAAAATCTACATACAACAGCTGTCTTGCTTCAGCGTCGGTTTTGTTACGTTCCATCCATTTTAGAAACTTTGACTTGTTGTTTGATTCCTTTTCTAAGGCGTAATCAATACTCTCTTGGATCAAAAAGACAAAGATGCTCGTTTGGTAGGTGAAACGGAAGCCTTTCAACCGATGGAGACACGTGGTGTATATCAAATTGAAAATCCTCCATGCAACCTCACATGCGGATAGATAACGGCAATCGTAATAATCTTTAATCTAAATCGACATCTTCTTCATCCACCACTGCGGTGACTCGATCGGGTCCTTTGTTTATAGACTTGAAAAGGTACTTGATAGAACCAAACTGATTGCAATATTCAACGTTTATATGTGCCTGGTATTGTTTCAACAAACCTCGGTTATACGGCACGACAAATCCATTGTCCAAATCAGCGCCACTTTTAGACACCTTTCTACCATTTTCAGGTCTCTTATAAATAGCGTAACCATGCTCATCGATAAAAGTCTCCTCATTAAATGATTTTGGAAACTTTGTGCATTTACGATTGACCATACATGGACGATCCGATGTTCAATACCGCAAGGACCGTGCATCATGTTCTCATCACAAGTTGGTACAAAGTCGGGTCAAGATCCTTATCGTGAATTTCGCGGATATACAATTGTCAATCTGTTGTGGAGTCGTGGTTTATCATTTGGTTCCAACCAAAGGCAAATATGACAATAGGGTAGTCACGTTTACGAAATTCAATTGTGTACAATCTCGCATATAAAGACAACAAAATTTCAGTTAAATATATAAATAATATTAGTTTGAAACTAAGAATTATAATGTTATTAGTATGTTGATGTGTACAATAATAAATCTGAAATGAATATTAAATACCTCCTTTTACACGTCCGAATGTGCGTTTTTGTTTAAAATCTTTCATCAACATGTCCAACTTCATTTTGAATACCCTTGTAGTCGCATCTGGCCGATCTTCTGATTTCAACCCTTTTTCCTCCATATACCGCGTAATCCCAGGCCAGCTTGGGTTACACGTAAAAGTGATGAATAGATCCGGGTATCCGTAAACCTTGCAAATGGACATAGCATCAAGGTAGTTCTGTAACATGTATCTTGGACTCCCGGTGTGTGACGAAGGCAGAATAACTTTTTTCCCACGAAGAACACGTGGTTCATTTGATGTACTTGCCATGCTAGCCAGCCTAGTATATGTTTCACATCGCAGCTCTTTTTGATTTTTTCTATAATAAGACATCCTTTGAGACTCCACCATAGTGTAACCATCTACCAAAGCCGCTGGAACAACCTTCTTGGTGAAGAATCACGGAATAAACTTCGGTCTATCTTGTAGGCGATGTGCAAACCACTCACGCATAGTTACTCTAATCGTTGTTTTGTTGGTGTCGAGTGCGTAATACCTCTATGGTATACATCGGTTACGTATCCATCTTCTGCGTATGGAAACAATAACGGATATTAAATTAGTTTCGATTAATCATGGTTAAATTGACTTTCGCTATTATAGGCGATCGACCAACCGATTCCTTTGAAGTTGCTTCTTTTGAAGTTGATTGTGTGATAACGCTACCGCAGCGTCGTTCGGGGTCAAGGAAACTTCCTTTTCTTGAGCAAGTTTTATAACACCCTAGCGATGAACCTAATCGTTGTAGTGTAGTAATTAGGGTAAGCCACGGGTATTGATATCGTTCTCTGGGGAATAGGAATGCTAGTAAGGAGTTCTGCGCTAAGGTTAAGGTTGAGGAAGATTATTTTTCTCTTTTTATGTTTTATGAAAGGAAAGGTCGAATCTCGGGTATTGGATTTGGGGGTTGGTATTTATACCGATTACTCTACTATTATCTAATTATCTAAACTAAGGTTGTGGAGTCTATGTCTAATTAATGTGTGCTCGTATGATATTTTAAAGATGTGTTTACTTAGGTTGTATTACTCCTTAATTATCTCCTATTGATAGTTGAGTTGTCACGTCCTTATTCTAGTTAGTTGTGTGTCTAAAGTTGTAGGGTGTCGTTTCTCCCCAACTCTTTGAACTTACCAAGGGTCTCGATCTACAAACCCGCTGGGATGATAAACTCCTACTCTAAGGCGCTCTTTGGATGGTTTAGCCTACAACTACTCGGTAGTTATATTCTAAGGTTCACAAAGATGAATCAAGCATTAAGTACACAACGAATGACCTATCGCATTACTAGATCATTAATCAACTAAGATAAGAAACAACCAATCAATATTCAATAATTAAGTTTCATACTTTCTAAGAAAACACACAAATAAATTAGCCGGACATGGAGAACATGCAAGCATACACACAAATAATCAAAGACATAATTGAATTAATGAAGTAAAGACTTATCTTGATGTAAGATAGGGTTTAAAACCCTAAAATCTTGTACAAGACACCTTAGGTTCGGTTTTAGGTTTTCACCCAAAAGACTCTCCACAAAAGACCGAAAAATTCGGATTCTATATATAAGATTACATATGCGACGGCGCCACCTTATGTTTCGTGGACGCCGTGTCGCCGTCATTAGTGGTTTAAATCTTGGCCACGTTAACCTTGCGACGGCGTCACCTTATGTCCGTGACGCCGTCCTCTTGACCGGCGTCGCCGCGGATTGCATCTAGGCCGTGCGAGTAGCGACGGCCTACTCTTTTACAACCGGACGTCGTCTCTTGAAAATCTGAGTTTTGGGTTACGGACCGTCACAACAATTTTGGGACGGCGTCGCCATTAGCTGACGCTGTCGCCTACTAATTTCAAAGAATCTGTGAGTGTCTCGATTTTGACTTTGGCCATTTCTTCATATATTCGCGCCTTTTAGGTCAAATAAGTGCCATTCCAAGCATTTTGCCTTCAAGAGACCTAAAAGTGAAAAGGAAAGATATTAAGCAATAACGGATACAAAAGTGATCAAATAAGGACTTAAACGACCCTCAAAATGGTACCTTTAAAACCTTATCAAATATCCCTACACTTGTTATTTGCTTGTCCTCAAGCAAATGTGCTTTTAGCCAATTAATTTATAAGTTAGGGGTCATGAAGCATTAATTCAAAGCGGTCCACAACACATATAAGCCCATAAAAGTCATAACAAGCACGGAATTACATACTAGCACCTCACATGGGGTGTTTGGATACTCACATCTCTCGGGTGTATATATGAAATATAACAAATAGGAAATGGAAGATAAACACTCATTAACCGGTCCTAGTACATAGATTACCATAGGCGAGAATAGATCAAACCTCCATCGCTTTGGCGTAAGCACCTAGGAAAGACTATCAAAGAGGTCTTTTAAAGGGTTGTAATGTTAGGCTTACGGTAGGGAAATAAGGGTTTGGTGGGATAGGCTATTTAGTGGTGGCAAGTCAAAAATCTCTATGTTAAATGCATATGAAGAATGGCGTTGCTAAGCCAAGATTCGACACTCTAAACTCTAGATAACTGAAACAAATAAACATAAATTTAAAGGATAGATGTAGGATGGTAGCCCGTATGTTTTTTTTTTCACACTCTATTTTTTTCTTTTCTCTTTTTCTATTTTTTTTTCATACACTTTTACTCTACCATCCTCTACGATAACATCAAAATAATAGGGATTTATAGCGCATCCCTACACTTGAGTTTTATTACTCTAACACTAATTTGACCCGATTTGAAAAGATCAAAACACTTGGGGTACATTATTACGCAAACAAAGGGAATTTGAATTTTAACGTTCCCTTCCGTCATTTCATAAACTTTAACTTTTCCATGAATCCCAATCGTCCCAAAAGCGTATACAAAGGATATGACTCGACTTAGCAACTTATGCAAGCAACTAGATAATTGAACTAAGGGTTTAGGGTGATAGCAAACATTTGCACTAAAAGTGAGTGCATAAGGGTAGGCTAAGGCGATTTGGGTGTATATTTGGGGTGGGGTGTAAATAATGCTCTTCATTGATATTCGGAAACCGAAATATCACGAGAACCGCGAAAAGGATAGGCTCGAGGGTTAACTAGGGGTATCGTGTACTAAAGATGAGTACAACGCAAAGGGTGTGGGGAATTACTCAACCGATGTGGAAGAAGTAATTATATTACGGGTATCAAACAAGGGTTATTCTAATGCCTCTTATCATTTAGTTATTCCTAACTACACAAGTGTAGCCTCACTTTCGATCTCGGAATGCATCACAAAACTAGTTCTAGAATCTAATATACTACCGGTTCACACTCTAAGCATTGAAGATGAATGCTTTAATTCCTACTAATCTAAGGCGATCCTCACATTTTGGTGGAATTTGGGTGGTAAAGGGTTTTGTGCTAGTCATGCAACTTCCTATCCATGAGGCGCTTTTGTTAAGACTAATGGCCCACTCATATATGTCATAAAAATTTTAAATTTGGTGCCAAAATTACCCTAACCGACATTTTCTCATGGTTTATTACACAATCACAATTGGACAAAGCAAATAGTCAAGGATAAGCATAGTTTCAAAGTTCCGCTTTATTTTCCTCCCCACACTTAAACCGAACATTGTCCCCAATGTTCCCGAAGTATCAAAGTTATGATAAAAGAAGGTAATTAAAAGCGAAGAAACTAATACTCCACGATTAGCTCGGTAGGATCCGTGTAAAGTGGTGGTTAAATCCTTTTCAAGAAGAATTATTAAGTGAAAAGCTCCTTCCAATCTTATGTAATTTCTTCTTGACAAACTAAACACGCACACTTGAAGAAAACAAACGAAACCTTCGCGTAAAATCGGCGGTAATAATATATACAAGACTCGATTTAAACTAGGATATAATGCTTGTGGAATGGATGTTTACGAATTTCTAAGAAAATTAAGACACAGAAAATTCCAAAAATTTATAAGTGGCTCGAAAGCGAGAAAAAGTAATCGATGTTTTACTCCTTCCTGGCCGTCAAGTTGCAATCTGACGTCGTCAGTTATCTGACAAAAGCGGTCTGCGATTTTGGAAAAATTACGGAAAATTTACATCTTTAGAATCGGAAAAATTTACGCAAAACATCCATTATGACTCGATACAAGCATTTGACTCGAACAAACAACATATATATCTTTTAGTTAATTGTTATTCTCATATTTACGTTTCTTTTGAAAGCGTGTGTAATCCTCCCACACTTATCCCTTATGTAAAATACCTTTATATGCAATTAAGGCGAGGTTAAAGACAAAATAAAGCATTTTACAAATTCAAACATGAGAACAACAATTAATAAAGATATCGACACACAAATGAAAATGAAAAACAAATACATGGGTTGCCTCCCAAGAAGCGCTTGTTTTTGTTCGAGTCCGACGACTCTACCCTTATTTATCGATAAAGGGAAGTTTTCCTACACTTAAGTTTAAGTGAGGGTGATAGTAGCAATACATACCCTCGTGGTGGAAATTTGCTACGTGAGGAGAGGTGATGGGTGATTTATATGCTCGAAGGGTGTGCTCTATTCATTATAACCTTACCTAAGTCTATTGTTGTAGCGGGTGAATCAAATCTCTCTCCTAAAATGGATCATTTTCTATCAACTTCAAAAGATTCCTAGTTAAGGATCCATCTTGACCTAATAAACCGGTTTAAACCCATAGTGTTTCTTGTTATCAACCATGAATGGGTGATGTAAGTGTGTAAGGTCATGGGTTACTCCTATATTAGCTTCTACTCTACATGGCCTAGAATCTACCACCTTTATCAAGCAACTACCGGACTATCTATTTTGATGGGTGGATTGGGGCTAATTCAATTCAAGATTCACATCTAAAGATGGAAAATTGGGTAAGGTTTTGGTTGAGGCTCAGGTTCATCAAAATTAGGAACTTTCCTAGGACTAAGAGAGAGGTCATGACAACAAGCATCTAAACCTATATTCCTAGTGGCGTTTGGTCCAAGTGATGGTAGGACTTGTGGGTTATCCGATGGGATTGGATTTTCTACTCATCCTCCATCTTATCAAGATCACCTATGTATTCATTTTGTCTTGTGGTAGCGCCTAACCATGACATGCACCTTGGTACCTCAACTCTAATCATCTCCTTCCTAAACAACCTTTCCAATCAAGTTTCCAAATTGAAAATAGGTCTAAAGATTCCTTTTGGGTCCCATGTTCCACTTCTAAATTGGGCGTGAATCTCAAAGGTTTCCCATACATTTGAACACCACGTCCCCAAATATCCCCATCCGCTACATAGTCAAGTCTCCTTTGGGTTTCGTAGGCGTACGAGTGTAAAAGAATTGTAGTGGAAGCGATAAATCAATACCATGATAAAGGACTTTTGTAATAAATATTTAATTCGAGTCCATGCCTCGGGAAAGGATTCATCATGATATTCCGGAACCTCAAGATCTCATTTGGAGTGGAAAGGGTAGATTATGTAGTGGATTTCGTTGATTGGGTGACAATTTTGGCGGATTCGCGCTCCGTAGCACTAACGGAATAGTTAATGAAAATGGTTATGAACAAAGGTCACGAAGAAGGGGATAGACTATGAGGAAGCTAAAATGAGAAAAAGTTTACTTGATAGGAATCAAGCAAAGAAACCTAAATGATGTGGACTACTAACTAGCTATTCTATTCGCCGCCGCGCTAAAACTTGATAACGCTACACGCGTCGTTCGGGTCAAGGAAACTTCCTTTCTTGAGCAAGTTTTATAACACCCCAGCGTTGAACCTAATCGTTGTAGTGTAGTAATTAGGGTAAGCCACGGGTATTGATATCGTTCTCTGGGGAATAGGAATGCTAGTAAGGAGTTACTACGCTAAGGTTAAGGTTGAGGAAGATTATTTTTCTCTTTTATGTTTTATGAAAGGGAAAGGTATGAATCTCGGGTATTGGATTTGGGGGTTGGTATTTCTACCGATTACTCTACTATTATCTAATTATCTAAAATAAGGTTGTGGAGTCTATGTCTAATTAATGTGTGCTCGTATGATAGTTTAAAGATGTGTTTACTTAGGTTGTATTACTCCTTAATTATCTCCTATTGATAGTTGAGTTGTCACGTCCTTATTCCTAGTTACGTTGTGTCTAAAGTTGTGTGGTATGCGTTTCTCTAACTCTTTGAACTTACCAAAGGGTCTCGTCTACAAACCCACTAGGGATGATAAACTCCTACTCTAAGGCGCTCTTTGGATGGTTTAGCCTACAACTACTCGGTAGTTATATTCTAAGGTTCACAAAGATGAATCAAGCATTAAGTACACAACGAATGACCTATCGCATTACTAGATCATTAATCAACTAAGATAAGAAACAACCAATCAATATTCAATAATTAAGTTTCATACTTTCTAAGAAAACACACAAATAAATTAGCGGGACATGGAGAACATGCAAGCATACACACAAATAATCAAAGACATAATTGAATTAATGAAGTAAAGACTTATCTTGATGTAAGATAGGGTTTAAAACCCTAAAATCTTGTACAAGACACCTTAGGTTCGGTGTTAGGTTTTCACTCAAAAGACTCTCCACAAAAGGCGAAAAATTCGGATTTATATATAAGATTACATATACGGCGGCCACCTTATGTTTAAATGGCCGTCGTGTCGCCGCTCATTAGGGTTTCGTCTTGGCACGTTAACCTTGCGACGGCGTCACCTTATGTCCGTGACATCGCCCTTCGACCCGACGTCGTCTCGGATTGCATCTAGGCCGCCCGAGTAGCGACGGCCTACTCTTTACAAGCGGGCGTCGTCTCTTGAAAATCGAGTTTTGGGTTCGGACCGTCACAACAATTTTGGGACGGCGTCGCTTATTAGCTTTTGACACCGTCGCTTCTAATTTCAAAGAATCGTGAGTGTCTCGATTTTGACTTTGGCCATTTCTTCATATATTCGCGCCTTTTCGTCCAAATAAGTGCCATTCCGGCATTTTGCCTTGAGAGACCTAAAAGTGAAAAGGAGCGATATTAAGCAATAACGGATACAAAGTGATCAAATAAGGACTTAAACGACCCTCAAATGGTACCTTTTAAAACCTTATCATTGTGCCTTTTGTATGACATGATTATCTTTTCAAAGAAATCTATGAATCATTATTACATGTATGTTCACTATATTGATTGTGTAACCTTCACCCATGTATGAATCAATTCCTTTATATAAGGATGCAATTGATGTATGTTATATGTGTGTTATGATTGTAATGTAATTCTGTTCACCTACCATATTCAATATAAAGCATATTTGTCTAAATTCACCTGAGCAAAAATACTATTCATACTTTTTTAGACAAAGAATGTACCCCACCAAAAGTCTATTAGAAAATCTAAGAATACAATATGAAGATGGGCATACCCATTTATATGTAGTACTCTGAACTTGTGAAAAAATGTTTTTCTTTTTTCTTATACATTCAAACTGTACATAACTCATCTTTCATTATATAATACATTGGTACATAATAAGACCATATAAAATGTGAGTGGCATCGACTTTGTAATGTTTGGAAACACACAAAAGCTTCCAGTGACAACTAATACAATATATTAGGTGGGATGAGTTCAACTAAAACAATGCTTCCTATAGGGTCATAACCATATTACCTAAAAACAACAGAAACTAAACTAATAACCATCATTTAGTTGTGGTATTATTCAATGAGAACCTTAAAATTATTTTTGACATATGTGGATACCCGTAAGTTTGCAACTTTTTTACCCGTAATGATTATGTTTTTAAATACTTCTAATTTCGTCTTTTGTTAATATGCAATTGCCTCTTGCCATATACAATGCACAATGGTATAAAAAGCAACCTTTGCACAATGCTATCAATGGCTTTAGTCACATGTTCCTTGCAGAGGAACCTAATTAGAATGAGCAACTATGTCACACTACGGGTATCTTGTATTACACCAATAAAGCGTAACCGTCCATATGCTTAAGCTTTTCTTTTATTGCTAACCATAAGATAAAGAGTACCGGAAATTCTACCAATTACTAAACTTTTTAAAAGAAAAGTAGCGACTTGGCAATTTCTCAGATATGTGTATATATCATTATGCGAAAATTTTGAAATTGTGTTTTCTTTATATTCTTTATTCACTTTTGCACTTTAAGGTCATTGCTCTTTGCATGAAAAAGCTGAGATGTGCATCCACATTTTGTTGTCAAGATGGTCAACATAATGAAAATATGCTTATATGTGTTATGAATGACTCAAGGAGATTCCGTGCTTTGCATGCCTTCATATGTCTCAAACATCTTTCTTTTTATCAATTATAAAATTAGGTGATTTTGTTTGTTCCAAGTTTAAATTCTTTAGATGTATGACTTCAAATAGTTTTTATTGTGGGTCAAGTTAGACTTGGAACAACTTTTCAAAACATAAATGAGCGATATTGAATTTTGCTCAAAACTTGCTAAAGACTAGTTTGCCATCTTTTGCTGTAAGTCAATATATATATTTAGACATTCATGGTCAAAGAACATTACAAGTTGCTAAATAGCGATGTTGAAATGGATAATTGCAAGTGAAGTAGTGTTTTATGTTTTTCGTGGTTTGGGTTGGGAATGAAGGATTGGTGCACATTACAATTGGCATTGAGTCAAAGAACATTAAACTGGGTCAAAGTAACAAGTATACTTTTCAAGAAGTGGTACTTGATTCAAGAATGAAGCTCTTTACTATATTGATCATATTTAAAGGTAATTCTTAAATCTTTCATACAACTGTTTTGTTAAATATATGTTTGTGTATAGAAATACTTGACCATACTGCTAAACTATTAACTAAATGTATAAATTGTGAACATTGGCATGCTAACAAAGTAACACATATATAGCTAATCTCGGATCCACAGATTGATGTCATGGCGATGCATCTCTCACATGAAACTTCATTGTGAACCTCAAAGTAAGCTACTCAATTTACTTCCTTTCACTTTGTCGTTCGTGTGTCTCATTCAATAGAATGCTTGATCTCTTTATAGATGGATTGATTGTGGAATCAGGTTAAGCAAGTTTTCACATCGCGATTGCGTTTTGAAGTATGGTATAGCAAGATAACCACCGAAGTTATATGAGATGTGGTAATAATACTTCAATGTGTTTGACAAATTTCTTTATCTTTAGAAATTGCATCCAACATGATATCTAAGTAGTTACATCGAGATGTCTTTAGTGAATATTAAGAACTAACATTGATGTTTTATATGATGAGTTTATGCAAACAAAGCGGCACTAGCCCAATTTTAGAAGGCGGTGAGGGTCGGTCGGATCGGATATTAAAATAACCTCATGACTACAAGCTTTATAAAGTCCGAACTCATGCAAGGCAAATCCTTTCACATGAAAGCATGGCGATATTAAATCTTGATGCTCGATTTAAGCTAAGCTTCTTATCCAACTATATCGTTAATTAGTTGTCTTTCTTACCAAAAGTTAATAAGCAAATTGATAATAATCGATGCAAGTGAACTTTGTCTCGGTGGAGAAAGTAGAAAGTTGTGCGAGGAAATAGTGAAACAAGCCATCGAGGAGAACAACGGTTGTGTGAGAACCATTTGGATGAAGATGAGCTACGTGTGGAAGGTATTATGGCGAGGTCGTGGAATGGGTCAACCAATTGACGTGCTTGATGACAGTTGGTGGTGACTCACGCAATGACACTTTCGGGAAGCGTTTATAAGATTTATTTTATCGATGTTCTACACATGAGGCATTCCATGGTCTCGATCTCGATGTTATAACTAAGGTGACAATTCTTTAATAACAACCCGATTTAAGAAAAATGGATCGATTTAAAGTTAATGTTTTTATCTCTAACGGATCAGTGGCCTATCCAACCTCGAATACTTATTGATGAGAAACTAGAAAAGCTTTCGTTGTGGCGAAAATATAGTTAACAGATCGATATTATGAAGTTGGCAACAATCGATTTTAGGTATAATTTATGTACCATAAATTTCTCAATATCAGTTGGTTTTAATGGAGTTTGTGTACATTGCTGGCAGAACCACCAATAGGGATCCATTTATTGGTTTGAAACATAATCACTGAAAGTTTATGTACATTTGTTGGCGAACATTTTTTTGAAGTGATCTTACTCCTACATTAGTTTCCTTATCTCTATATATGACATGGGCTTAATCGATTTTTCTGAGAGGAACTATTTTCTTGCCATCAAAGTGGTCACTAGGAGATCAACGGTGCCATCAAGCTCGACTACGATTTGCGTTTTCGTGAGGTATATTAAACTTTGTTATTCTAGCTATCACGTTAAACAATAGTTACTAAGAAGATTATAATCAAGTTGGTTTTACTCAAAAGCTTAGATGTTTATTAATAATTATAGTTTAAAATCTTATATAGCACACTAATTATTTGACAAAAATTTCCCAACCTGTACAAACATACCCGTTGTTTTGACACATTACACATCCTTCCCATTCCATTACTTCAACAACCAAATGACCATTCAATGGGTTTATATCAATGTCATTTAAGAAAAGTTGTTTTTGGTGGTGCAGATGCCATATTTAGAGGGAGGTGTTGGTGCCATATATATGAGTGGTATTCCAAGCAATTAAAGAGGGAGGTACTCGTGCATCTTATATGATAGAAAAAGGTGCTCTTTGTAGTGCAAATGCCATATTTGGAATGCATATTCCTCTTACAATTCCCACAATACTTGATCATATATAAAAGTAAAAATAAAAGGTAAAGCGTTTCTATGCTAAGTGTTATAATTTCAATGGCTTATGTATGTGAGAAATTATGATCCTATTTGATCGAGCTTAATAATTTATTAAAGATGTGTATGTCAAAAGATTTGTTATAGTTTTGTTTGGACATCAAAGTTAGGGCAGTTATTATTATCGGTTTATTTTTTGAAAACACTATGTTATTATGTTATGTTTGTCTATTAATTTTTTTATTTTAATAAAAAAATAAATAAAACAAAACAAGAATGAAATTATTTGTCTTTAAATAGATAAAAATACATTATTCAAAAAACTAAAAAGAACCCGTGCGTGCGCGGGCATTATAACTAGTACTTAGTAATAGTACAACACATACACAAGTTATTTTTTCTTTAATTTTGAGTGACTTATATTTAATTAACAATTAGAAAATATGTAGATTAAGAGACTACTTATAGTAAATCATTTTTAACTAAAATAAATAGACACTTCTACCTTCTCAACCATTTTTAGTTAAAACTCACTCACTTTTTTTTTGAAAATAGTGTATCTCAAAACAGTTAATCGTTATGCAAAGCATTTAATTATATTTCAATAAATAGACACTTTCAAATATTTTGAAGAACTATTTTTGGATTTTTTATTATTATTTTAAGTTCTTTCAATACGAGTTTGCATGATATATCACATGTGATATGTCACTAACTGTAAAGTTCGAACACTCAACGTGCTATTTTAATTAACATACGTATTTATGTAGAAATCCAAATTATTCACTGTTGTTTGCAAGAAAAAATATAAATCCTTGGCTTTCTAATCATATATCACACATAATTTATGAACTTCCAAGTCAGTACAGTTAATTCATAGAAGTTAAAAAAAATATATGATTTTTTATTTTTATTTTTTTATATTCAGACTCGCTTAATATATCACATGTAATATAACACTAATTTGTATATTCGAAGACTGAAGAAATGTCATAAACCTAACTAAATAATGTGTATTTAATTGCACGTCCTCCTTTATATATATTTTTTATGTTATTAAGAAGTTGGATATTAATTTAAGAATACTATTTGTACTCATATATAATGATATATGTTGATTATGATATAATATTGTTTTAGACATAAGCGTTTGTGAGTTACTTACTCCAATCTAATACAACAAAAGGTGAGAAAGCATTATTAAGATTAGCAGGGTACCCGCACGTTGCGACGGCGGGTATCCTGAAATTAAAAATTTTGGCGTACAATACATTATTATTATATTTTTTATGTGACAATAAGTTTATAGAAAAAGAGATTTTTTGTTGTAATATATCTTTAAGCAATAGCCTAGTATTTCATATAAAAGTACTAGTGCACCCACGTATAATCGCAACCAAAACAAATATTGATAACTCAAAAAATCATTTGCACGATACCCGCAACGCACAAGTACTCGGCCCAATATAATTTTCTTAACAAACATTAATACAAACCCATTATTGCAAACTAGAAGGGACAGCAAGATGCGCATGCATGGTCACCGATAACTATTTTAATGGTATGAAAGAATGTTTTTATTTTAAACTTCCTTATTATAAAGTAGTAGATAAATGTTTTCAAAAGTAGATAGTCTAAATTATGAATAGTGTAAATGGTAAACATTTTATTTTCAAATTTTAGCATTAAATTGGTGGTTTAATTATAGTGAGCTTTTCTTATAAACAATTCCATTAAAATGTATCATTATTGGAGGTTATATGGTTTTAATGAGACTTAAATTTTCGATTTTACATTCATTTTCTACTTTCCTTTTATAGTAATGTTTTGGTCTTAAAATTTTAAGACTTCCTTTAATAGAAAGTCCCAATCTTTATAATGTAGTATAGATAACCCTAAATGATACTAAGACTAATGTTGTCATATTTTCTTATTCAGGACACCTTTATCTCCTTTCTCTCATCTCGATTCATAAACTCACAAAGTCACCATCTCATCTTCACTAAATTTTAAACCGAAAATCCGACCACCAAAATCCTCGCGTTCTCTAATCCAAACGACAAATACAAACTTGTCATTGGTGATTACGGTTTCTTGTCTTCATATCGAAATACAAACACAATAAGCACCTTTCTATTTCTTATTTTGACCCACGAAAAGGAAAAACAACAATTCTTTTGAATCTTGTTTGTGCCTCATAAACCAAAGCAGGTGGTTTGAATTTTGTTTTTCCAAGATCAATGAAGGGTTTGTTGGATCTATGAGTATTTCAAAACCAAAACCGAGATTTTGTACTTGTTCTTGTATTTATTATTATTTTTTCATTTAAATTTTTTGAGAAAGACGTGGGTTTTGTTGTTGGTTGAAGTTGTAACTATGTAGTTGTTGTTGATGAGATGATGGGTTGTATCATTTAGAGCATAAGGTATGGTGTAATTCTTGGCTCGTTGAAATGACATGGAAGGCTTTTTGAAGGCATTTAATGATAGCCACCATACCAAGTATTTTAGCCATTTTACTTTGTGTTGGTTCTTCAACACATATAATGACAAACATCAAAATGGACCACCATACCAAGTATTGAAATGAAATGAATTAATTTTGTTTGGAAAAATAGAAAAGAAAATAAAATTGAGGGTGTGTGGGGTCCAAATAGTTATGTTGAAGTTAATTGTGAGGGAGGGGTATTTTGATGTTAGAGTGTTGAAATGATGTGGCATGTGATGGGCCCCAAATGACTAAAAAATGTAACCACCACACCTTATGCTCTTAGAATAAACAAAAGTAAATGAAGAATATGTTGTGGCATCCATACACAACTACAAATCATAAAAATTGGTTTACTAAAAAGAAAGGGATTATGTGTCAGCGTCGCCTAACTATTAAGTATTTTCTTTGCGCCAGCCATTTTTAAAACTAACTTATGGCCACCCAAGTATGTGTTTGTTTTCTTTTATACCAACTTCGTTCAAATTCTTTATGAATATTCTTACAATTCTGATAATAAAGTTAACTTTAACATACCAACACAATAAAATGAACAACTTAAACATAAAACATTAGTTAAATTATCATAATTCACTTTCACTAGCTAAAGTTCTTGCATAAATAATGGCTAAAGCGATATTTTACATTTCAATACGCGTTTGTGTTGTTTAATGTGTTATATTTAACTACATACTCGTTGTTTTAAAGATTTTAGAGATAAAATTATCCGAAATGGGTATAAACGAAAGCAAACCCATAAATGGGTGGCCTATAAGTTAGTTTTGATAAATGAGTGGCCTAAAAGTAAAAAGTTTAATAGTTGAGTGGCCTCCCAATACATAATCCCAAAAAGAAAAGAAGTGGAGTTGGAGTAGTTTTTTTTTTTTTTTTTTACATTTGTGTGTACATTGTGCTTAATGATTTGTATTTATTGGTGAAGGGATGTATTAATTGTAAGTAAGAAATATAGTGTTTTAAGATGAGAATTATTTGTGCTTAACATACTTGTAAATAATGTTTTTTCACTTGTATTTGCTTAAAATCTATATTATGAAATCTTAAAAATTTAATAGGATGGAAGTGTTTAAATGCATTATAAGTAGTATAGATTAGCATCATTTATCTCATTAATATTACTCTTTACTATTGATGTAGTGACTAACGCCTTGTGTTTACACGGTACGTGTGGCGTGTAACTACATTACCCACTCATTACGTCATTCTTACATACCTATATACACAAGTACTAATACTAAAATCATTTTTTCCTGTTTGAGTTATTTTAGAAACCAATAAAATATGCAGATTTACTCGTCAATGCTAGTCACTTATTTTGAACTAAAACACCTACTTCTACCATTCTAACTCATTGTTTGTTAACTAAAACTCACTGTCACTTTCTTTCTTTTTAAAATTATATATCTTAAAAGTTCGTTAATTGTTAAGGCGAAAAAATTACACGATTACAACAAGCGTTTAATTATCTTTCGATAATAAGACTACCATATATTTTGAAAACCTTTTTGGACTTTTTAGGTTCTTTTAGTAAGCGAGTTTACATGATATCTGCATGTGATATAACATTAATTTGTAAGTTAACACTCAACGTATTATCATAAAATTGACATAAGTATTTGTGTAGAACTTAAAATAATTCACCGTTTTGCATTTAAAATATAAATTCTTAGCTTTTCAACCATATATCACACATAATTTATGAACTTTCAAATCATTCTGATTTATTCATAGAAGTTGGAGAAATATATGAATTATTTTGTTATATTAAGAATCGCTTAATATATCACATGATATATTTACTAATTGTAGATTCGAATCTTGAACAATTGTCGTAAATGAACTAAAGAATGTGTATTTAATTGTACATCCTCCTTTATTATTTTTTTATGTTATTAACTTATTAAGAAGCTGGATAATAATTTAGGGATAGTATTTGTACTCATATATAAGATATATGTTGATTATGATATAATATTGGTTTGGACATAAGCGTTTGTGAGTTACTTACTCCGATCCAATACAACATAATGTGATAATGCATTAGTAAGATTCACATATGGTGGTTCACCTATCCACAATCCCCCTTCTACAAGAGGATGCCCAACTTGCATTCTTGATTGCTCCTGATGGCATTTTGAAGCAAATTAAGGTTCTTACCTATGGATATAGTTTTATTTCTTTTGGTCAGCGATTTCATAATAACCTCTGTTAAGTTTATCTCATTTTCAATAAATTCTTGAATTAGACAGAAAATCATGAGACAATCTTTAGTAAATATAATGAATACAAGAGGTTATACATATACAAACGACTCATGTTATTTCTCTTTATGAGATTAATTAAGGATATCAAGAAATGTATTTTTTTAACTATCTGCATTCAATAACGACTAATGTTATTCCTCTTTATAAGTGTAACCTGAGCACGGGTTTAAAATCGGGTTAAATTATTATTAACTCAGTACTAGAAAATCAGGCATCAACAACGAAAGTTTGCATCACTATTACATCACTAAATCCTTTCAAAGGCGAAATTGTGTCGGATATATTCAAATCACAAAAAAATCCATCGTTATATCATCGAATTTTGTCACTAATAGTTGCAACCTAAGTTAGTCGTCAACTCCATCTCTCGTATGATTACATTTAGCGATAGAATTATGACAAATGTGTAATTAAATCGTAACTTTGTCACTACTTTGTCGCTAATTTATCAAAGTCAATTTTGTAGTTAGTTTGTCCTGATCCATCACCGTGGACCATTTTCGTGACGAACTATATTGGTTGCTAACTTTCGACATTGTTGTTCAAGATTATAGTAGTGACAAGAATATAAATATCAAAATGAGTATATACTCACACGTTATTGTGAGATAAAAATAATAAGATGAGATTCTACATAATAACAACCAAACATATTTTTTTAAGGTCATTATATGCTACTAAACAAACATAATGTCTAGAACATGATATAAATAGTTAAATTTAACAATATAAACATAAACACAATGCATGTTAAAGAAAAGGCAAATCCTTCGTGGAATAGAAATCTATACAAAATATTGATAGATATTAACACATAATAAAAAATTATGTAAAAACTCGTGCATGGACGGGTATTATAACTATATTAAGTATTAAAAAGTTAATATAATTTATAGAAAAATCTTAAACATTACTAAATCATAGATTTATGAATTGTCACAATATTTTGGCAAAACTAGATGTAAGCTGAAAACTGTAAGTTGTAAGTACAGAAGCTAAATCTTTTAACATGAGCTACAAGCTATATTTTTTCCAATAAAAGTGTTTAGTAAGCTAGTTGTTGATTGTAATTATAAGATATAAAATGACATGAAAGGATATATTTGTAATTATTTACAAATGTAAAATAATAAAATAATAAACTCATTTATTAATAATAATCATATCGCTTAAAGAGAACATTCTTGTAATGATCATTGATGATGTGCATTCTATATTGATGTAGAAATATTATTTCATTTGTTTTAATCTCATTAGATGTCATTGAGAGACATTTTCAGTTTTTGTGGCCACGAACATCGTGAAATTCATCAGGTGTTATGTAATTTGTATGATGCTTGATCGTAGTAAATATCATATCTTCTTTATCACTATTACGAATGTAGTTATGCAAAGTAAATGCGGCTATAGTGACATCAATTTGAGTTTGAACACTAAACTGGACATTCTATCAAGTATTTTTCGCAGTTTCTTTAAAATTTAAAATGACATCTCAATAATAATTATAGAGTAAACTGCAAAAAAAAATCCCTAAACTTTGCGATTTTTGCGAGAAATGTCCTCAATTTTAAAAAATTGCGAGAAATGTCCCTAGCGTTTCGGGTTTTTGCGAGTTATGCCCTTGAACCGTTACTGTAGTTACAAATTCCTCATTTTGGCTAACACTCATTAGTTTTTTACGTTAGTGTGAAATAGCTATTTTACCCTCACCTACTACAGGGACATTTTTTGCAAGAACATTTTTGGTTTACTATTAATTTTATTTTGAGTTCCCATCACTACCACCCTCTACCACCACACAACCATCACCACCACCTCTACCCTTTATCTTCATCTTCTCGGTGACCAAACTCATATTCGGTGACCAAACCCGATTCGATCACTTTTCTTTAGTCAATATATAGTTGTTCCATTAGGTACACATAGATTTGTACTTTTTTTCTTCTAATTCTCAACTTTGTAAAAGAATAAATCATTAATACATTATCTATTTTGTAAGTTATGATATGAACTTGCCGATTGCGTCTCCATTACTACTTTTATGGTTTTTGTGACGATGTGTTTTATTTAATCACTTTTAGCTGCATGAGAATCATGATCTCGCCGATATAAACACAAACAATCTAATTTGATATAATAACAGTCGCAATATATTATGGACAACTTTTCTTTTGCATCCTCCACCACGCACTATTGCTCTACATTTTTGGGCAAACCATACTCCGTGTCCACCACCACTCTTCCTTACCATTTGTATCCACCACCACTGCTTTGGTAGAGAGATGTTAGTGGGTGATTGGTTACTACCTCAAATCACGTCTTCTTCCAACCCAGCAATAATCCCTTTCTCGTCCTACTCATATTCGTTCTTTTCTTCGGTGACCAAACCATTTTGGTCGTTACCAATTTCCAAGTTCAGTCAGGACAACCAACCTTATAATAGAAAGTAATCTCTTGCAAATCTGACTTTTTTCAAAGTGCTTATCAGGAAAACTACCTCAAAACTGCTTATCATAACCATAAGCAGATAAGCAAAAGAATAAGTAGTCTCTTGCAAATCTGAATTTGTATATAGTAAATAATTGTTGGCCTATAAGGCTGCATGCAATAAGGTCGATCAAGAGTCGATCGAGGGTGTATAGGCGATCGATTACTCTCGATCGTCTTGATGTGGTGTAGTCGATCGCCAAGCAATCCCAAACAACTTGGTCGCAGGTACGATCGAGTATTTCAAACGTTTTCATATAAAAAACTAACCGTTTATGCAATGGTTTAAAAAAAATTACCTTTATAAATACACAATACAAACCGACTTCAATCCACAAATCTATTTCACACAATTCAAACTCAAAATACTTCTCAACACAAGATTTAATATGGCTTGCCGTCTTCTCCATTCCGTTGAAGATATGCAAGTGTATGTTCAAAATCAATGCCATAACGACGACGAGGCTCGAAAAACGCTATTATAAGCGTCATCGAATTGTTTGACCAGCGAAGCGGAGAAGAACGAGATGAGAGAAAACTACAAGAGTTGCAATGACATTACGCTGAGCGTAAAGGCTGTGATCGACAAATTTTGAAAGATCAAGCCCGCAAAGATCGCGAGATTGGCGACAAGTTGTGGCGGTGTGTTCAAAAGGTATCGGACAACGTCGGCACCAAAATCAATTGGGTACATCCGGAGAACAAAAGCGATGGTGTAGGTGCATCAACTTGACTACCAACTTCGAGCTACGGAGGAACCTCGCTAGGCGAGGAAGATTTGGCTCGCTTGAGGATTGCGGTTCTCGTCAGACTCGTATGACTCTGCATGCGGAGAGCATTGATTAGATTTATGATTTATGTATTTCGTATCGTTTTATATTTAATATATTATTGTTTTATTTAGTATTGTAACATTTTAATTATTAATAAAATTTTATTTCATTATTAAAATGTTTTTTTTTAAAAAAAAAAAAAAAAATTTAATTTGGCGCTTTAATGAGGCACATAACCGTCAAGGTCATTTGGAGAAAGAAAGGCGGCGTGGCGAGGCAAAATGAAAGGATTGGGGCTCATTCTTTGGGGCGACCTAAGCACATCAAATATCCCTGTTGTCATACTTGTTTTATTTGTTCTTTTATCCATTTCCTCAATCACTCATAACACTCTTCTATATCCACCACCACTCTTCTTTACCATACACGGTTGCTAAAGTCGCACACCAAAAAGTCACACATATGTATCACAAATCTCTCTCATTCGGAAAATGAAATCATAAGATGCGGCATTTATGACCAAATAGGTCATAAACAAATAGGCCGTGGTCGATGAGTGAGATCGGCGTTCTGACCAAGTGATAATCGATAGATGGTTTTGAATTTTAAGGGTCTTTGTCAATGGATACAACTTATGAGTGAGGCGACGTTTTAGCGATTGGAATTTTAGATAGAGAATGGCGGTTGATTTTGAGAGAGAAAGACATATATTTGTTTATCAATGTTTTAAAACCGGTTCAACCGGCGGTTGAACCGGTGACCGACAATGATATGCAGGCCGTTGTAAGCAGTTTTCGAGTATTTAGCACCCGGATTGAGCCGGCGGGTTTCATTCGACCCGGTCGAACAAATCAGATTAGAACCACTTTGGTTTTCACTTTTGACAAAATTTTTGGTGAACACGATGAAGTAATAGTGATGTGAATGGCTTTATGAAGAAGATGACATGTAGATTATTGAAAAGAGTGCGAGTGGGGTTATGTGTATTTGTCAAAGTGAGTTAATAGTACGAAGTAATTTAATTTAACTATGGTTAGTTTGGATATTGACTAAGGGAAAGTTGTGAGTAGGTGAGAATTTGCTAGTGTATTTATTTTGCATGAGTATGAAACTTTAAGACATGTATCTCTTGATATTAAAAGCGATATTAAGTCACATGTTCGTACATTACCTATGTGTTTAGTATTTGATTTTTCATGTTCTTCTTTTGAGTTTGGTATTGAGCTTACGTTTTAAAGATGTTTGGTATTATTGTATGGCTTTTATGCGGAAAACCGGTTTGACCGCGGTTGAACCCAGAACCCGAAACCGATGACTCGACCGGGTCAATCAAAAACGGTTTTAAAACATTGTCATTATATGATTATATCTATGAAACCATGGGCAAATAAAATACTACGTAAAATCTTAAAATTAATATAATCATATAAGCAGTTTAAAAATAATATGTTTATATGATTATATCTATCCAATAAGAGCATCCGGTGTGGTGAAAATTGTTGCTCGTTGAAATGATGTGGAGGGTGTTTTGTGCGCGAAATGGTGTCACCACACCACCAATGCTCCCCATCTTTAAATTCGTTGGCTCTCCAACACACAAACGACAAACTGTCGATCCATTTGTTATGTTTTTGTTGTTGTTGTTGTTTTGATTTTCTTTGATTTATAAGTGCGTGTTGTGTGTGAACAAAACAAATGGGTGGTGTTGCGGGTCTCCAACGAAGAAGATAAGGTTTACAGTATTTTTTTTTTTTTTTTTAATAAAGTTATTTTTACATTGAGCCCTTATGGTTTTGTTTGTTTATCATTTTAGGTTTAAATTTACAAATTTTGTTTATAAAGTGTTCTTTTATTTTAGAAAAATAAATTTACAATTTTGTATTTTTAGTTTGTATAATATTTTATTTGAATAAAATTAATTTAGTTTGTTTGGAGAAATGAAAATAAAATAAAATTAGGGTGGGTGGGGCTCAAATGGTTGTGTTGAAATTAGTTGTGAGGAGAGGTATTTTGAGGTTAGAGTGTTGAAATGAGGTGGCATGTAATGGGGCCCAAATGGCTAAAAATGGTAGCCACTATACTTATGCTCTAACAATGTTATTATAACTTGTAACGTAGTTTTTAATGTTAGAATTAGAAATTCCGGTATTAAAAGTCGGTCACCTCAAGTATATGTAATCGTTAAAGCTCGTAGTCGTAGTTCTCTTAAGTTAAGTAGTTATTTAGTTAAGTAACACGTGGAGGAGGGGCAGACGGGTCTTTACCCACCAGTATGCGATCCACACCAGTGTGGTGTAATTATGTAAGACTATAAATACTCTCTACCTTCCAAGGTAGAGAGTTGGAGCTCATAATAATATCTTTCACTTCTCTCACTAAGTTCCCTAAACCTCTAACTTTTCTCTAGAATTCCATCTTATTCGCCACCTTGTGTTATGGTTTGATGTGTATGTGAAAGTTATATCTTACAATTGGTATCGAGCCATGGTTAGATCATATCTTGCACATCTTTGGATTTATAGTGGTTTTAGGTGGTTTTGAGTTTGAAAAAGTTTAGTGGTTTTGCATCATTGGTTGATTTCTTGTGTTAAAGTTTGAATTTTGTTGGTACTTTTATGTTTAGAATCATCAAAAGTGTTTAGGTTTTCATTTGGTAAGCTTGAATCATCTTGGTTGGGTTGTTTTGGATTGAAAAGTGAAGGTTATTTGGTTTTCAAGCTAGCGACTTAGCTCTCGGACTTGTTTTCTTGGTAGCGACTTACTTCATAGTTTTGTAGCGACTTACAGTTATAAAAGCTAGCGAGTTAGAGCTAGCGAGTTAAAATACAAGTAGTGGAATCTCCACCACGGTTAGCGACTGTGGTAGCGACTTAGTCAGAGCGAGTTGCTCTTTAGCGACTTGCATATCTAGCGACTTGTGTAGCTAATTATCGCACAAATTTGGCTAGCGACTTAGTCCTGAGCTTAGTTACTACTTAGCGACTTGCTTTTACATTGGCGACTTGGGACTCTAGCGACTTAGACGTAGCGAGTTAAGGGTTAGCGACTTAGTGCACTAATTTCTAGCGACTTAGTGCATTATTTGTAGCGAGTTAGCACTTTATCATCTAGCAACTTGAGTGATTGTTTACGGTTTTCTCTTGATTTAGTAAAATCCCGTGAAAGAATCTATTTCCGGTTTAATCATAGAGTTATAAAATCCGTGATAACTGTTAACATGTCTACCAACGCTCCTACCGCCATCTCCACTGCTTGCGAGGATGTTCAAGCGGTGGCTCGGATACTAGCCCACCAATGCTCGACAATCGACTACGATTCTTGGGCTCAACGAATCGATTGTATTGCCTTGGAAAGGAAAATGGTGTAAACATTCTCAAATCCATTGATGAAGGACCATATCGGGTTGAAACGACTAGAGACATACTTGATACTAATGAAGATGGTACTCTGTCTATGGAATGGACAGACCTAAGATGTACAATGAGCTTGATAATGAGGAGAAAAGAGATTCGATGCAGATATCGGGGCTTCAAACATTGTTCTTCAAGGTCTTCCTAAAGACATCTACAAGTCGATCAATCATAACAACGATGCAAAAAGGTCGTTTGGGATAACGTTAAGATGCTTCTCCGGTTCGTAATTAACTATGGAAGGCAGAGAATCCCAACTTTATGATGAATTTGAGCACAACAAGATGAAACCAGATGAGAGTGTCTATGAGTACTATGAGATTTCATAAGTTAGTGAATGACATGAGGAACATCAAGATGACTATGCCTAACATTCGATTGAACTCAAAGTTTGTGAACAACATGAATCCCAATGGCACAAGTTTGTTACATCCGTGAAACTCACTAAAGTTGAAGCATACAAACTATGAGCAACTCTATGCCTTCCTCCTTCGTAATGAGAGACATGCTATGTTTGAAAAGTTGATTCTCAATCGATTCAAAACCAACTAGTGAGACAAGTTGCCTAATGACTCAACGACTTTCTACTCAAACATTGGAATCACAACCAAAGCATCACAAGTCATACCCTTGGGTAATGGTAATCACAAACTCATCCACGATCCTCGGTTCAAACAAGTCACTTGATGCACATGGGTAACATCATTAATCAACTTGCTCTTCCTCATTAGTCAAAACATGAATTCTCTCCCACAAACCAACAACAACCTCAGAATCGCATCTAACCCCATAATCAAGCCATTGTCAAAGATGGAAGGATGGTGGTGCAACAGGTTCGGAAAGACAGTATGATCGGGGAAGGGGTGGTGCTGGTAGAGGATATGGGCAACCGTAATCGAGGAAGAAATGGTAACCAAGGTCAAGCTAAGACAATCAAATGCTACAACTGTGGTGGTGAAGGACACATTGCAAGAACGCACATCTCCAAAGCGCCCGCTGCACGCCGATTACGTAGATAAGATGTTCTTGGCACAAGCTCGGGACAATGGTGCGTTGGATGAAGAGGAATTGTTGCTTTCTTGCCGAGGGCAATGCCAAGACCTATGATGAGATGTGGATGAGAGCTGCTCGGAGATAGGTCACAATCATCGAACGCCTCAAGTCACCGATCGTGATGCATACGATTCGATGTAGATGATGGACCCATCACACACACAATCTTTATGGCTAGCATCTCTCCAATGGCTTCTCCCAAGATCTCTTCTTCACCACAAGGCCCATCCAAGGACAAACTCATCTCGAGGTATTAAAGCTATATGATGATCTTGATGTGCAATGATGCATGACAAAGTACAACCTACCGAAACTTTTGAATCAAATATTGAAAATACGGTAATATCAATATTGTCCCATATGATCAATACGTGAAACAAAGTGAAAGTGAAGTTGTACCTAGTGATGCATCTTCGCAGTCAACAATGACTATGTCTTTGATGAATTCAACGCACGTGCTCTGATGATTCCATTATCTCCGAACTAAATGCCTATATGAACGTGTTGCCATTTATGAACAACGTGCAAAATTTGAGTTGACCACTCGTGAGCAGAAATGGATGACCAAGTGCGTACAAGATTAGAAAAGTAACTTTAGAGAAGAAGTATTGAAACAAGAATTAAATTCTTTGCAAGAAAAACTTTCTAAAAGCAACAAGCAAAACAAGAACTTCAAGAAAACGTGAAAATGCTTAAGCAAGAATTTAATGCAAAGAATCAAAGCTCTTGAGAGATTTTTCTAATCGAAAACTTTGAAAACAAACTTGAAAACAAGTTGTACGCATAGGAAACACCATTGACCGCTCACATGGTCACCAAACATCGAGTCTTAAGCGATAAGCATAGCATTCCCTTGTTGAGGAACCAAACCGGAGGTAATCAAAAGGCTAGAAATGCTCAAAAGGTGATTTATGATGGTAATGAAATTCTTAAGCCTAGGCGTAAACCTAGTTGCGTTGAGTGCGAGGAAGATAAGAAATCGGATGAAGTCACTAGGAAAGGATGAACAAAAACTAGATGACCCCAAATGCAAAGAGAAGAACATAAATATCACTCCTCATGATTATAAGAAGGAAAAGCTCGATTGCATTAAACAAGTTTAAGCCTCGGACTTTGTTGAATCCGAACAAGTCTTCGGAAAATGGATTTAGACAAGCTAAAAAGAAAATATTGTAGAAACAAATCCTCCCTTTGGAAAATGCCTAAAGCTCATGTATCCTCCTAACACACCAATGCATCTTGTTCCTAGAACAATTGCCACTAAAAGCAATATCTTAATTAGCCAATACGTTATTTTTCAACTATTTGTTGATTTTGAGAAAACTTGCAAGAAAAGGATCACACCCACTCGCATAATCAAGGAGAAAGGGTTTTGAACAAATGAAAGAATGTTATTTAACTGAGGTCATGCCCTTCTTTAAACTTTTAAAGGATCACTTTGAGAGTCTTAAAAGGGATAGAAATGCATATTAAGGGAATGGAAAAGGAATTTGATGCAATAATAGTTGAAATTAGTGATTATGGCGTGCATTAAAATATAATGAGATCGAGAGGAAGAACTCGCATACATTGAATGAGAATCTTATTACCGAATGTGTTGCTCAAGATGTCTTTTTTCATCGCTTCAAATTGCTCTATTAATGCTTCCAAATTTCATGAACTATCTGTGGCCTCAAAGTCTCCCATGATCGTGTCATTGAGCTTGAAAAACTAATTCTAAACTTAATGAGAAAATTGAACCGATGATCATGACAATTTGGTTAAACATTTTTCTAAACTAGAAGTCGAGTATTTTAATCTACAACTAAAATATCAACATCTCAAAGAAAATGTCAAAACTTCAAATTTCAAGACATCTTGGATGTTCCGAGTTTGATGCGTTTTCAAATAAACAAACGAGATGAGCAGATTCATGCTCGATGTAACACGATCGTAAAGTTGAAAGTCCAAATCTCTCAATTAAAGGGTCAAACGAACAATATGGCGGGTTCCCAAATGCCTCCTTCTTTAGATTCTCGTAATTCTCAAACGCTTCATCTTCAAAACCTAGTAAATGCTTTACAAAAGGAAAACGAAAGTTTCCTAGAAGAGAATGAAAAGGTTAACGTCATTTCAATGAGTTGTTTGAATCAATTAAAGTCACTCGAACAAAAACAACGAACAAATAACTTCATTGCAAAGGAAATTGAGAATCAAGAGTCGTAAAAGGAAAATGCCAATGACCAATGCGGAGAATGTTGTATCTAAGGTTCACTGTAATAACCGCTTTATCGTGACATATGTCCCTCACCTAAGGAACAACAAACTTGCCATTCAAACATATTTCTCATCCTTAAGGATTGCTTAGAATGCCCTGCGTGAGATTGTTGAAGAGGATAAGCTAGAGAAACCTCATGATAATGCAATTGGACATGCATGCCTATATGCCAAACGATCTCAAGAAATCTTAGAATGTTTGATCACTATATGCCCAAAACATTAGGTGAGAGAGTTAACCCTTGATTCCATGCTCAATGCCTAAGGCCAACATGACATGCACTCGATTCCCAATGGTTTGAATGTGAGGAGTAGTGCACCGGTGAGTAGTTCGGATCTTAGATCATCAATGTTAAGAAAGTGAACCTTAGTGCACTGCATGTAGTTCAGATCCCAAAGACATCTAAGCGTGTGGTGCAAAGAGTAGTAAAACAAACTAATGTTCCCATTCCTCTACAGGAGTCGGTGACATTAAAAGGAGCAGGTCAAAGTCTCAAGACAATACAAGGAATGATAGGACCTCTCAAGCTAAGAATGTGCCTTTGGAAGAGAGTAGAAGAACAATCTAGGAACCTTAAGTTTGAATCGAATAAAACGAATCGTGTTGATTCTAGTATTTGCCATAGGCGTCTTGTAATTAATTCAATTCGATACTATTTGCAAACCTTGTATCGATGATTGCTTGAATTCGTTTCTAATCATGAATGTGATGTTAATGTTTTGTCTAATGATGTTAATTGTCCAGCTTAATGTCAAGTAATGCTAAAATTCATGCTAAAAAGGCTAAAAGGCAAAAGCGAAGAGAGTTAGAAAACAATGGAAACCCACGGGAAGAACATTCGTGCAGAATAGGCTTTTATTGGATAATTGCTGGTCATAAGACTAATCGATAATGCCCACTAGAAATGGATGCCATTGGTAGAACTATTCCTTAGAAGTGGTCACATCGTAAATAGGGCTAATATAAACACTAATACCGCATCTATTCACAATGATTCCACTACTTCACCGTCTCGATATGAATGCTTCTATTTACGATGCGGGTGGTCCAACTGTTGCTACTAACCAAATGGAACCCATTCTTGCATGGGGATCCCAAATATCCGATTATCCATTCTTGTTCTGTGTTCAACCGCAGATCGCTCAAATCGCTACGTGGTACCGGACTCATTTGTTCCAAGCATATGATTTGGAGACGGTCACGCTCATGAACTCGTGAGCAAATTCTACTCGGGACCGTTAGATTTGGTAATGATCATTTGGTGCTATTATGGGTTATGGAGATTATGTTGTTGGTGATAGTGTCATCTCTAGAGTGTATTATGTGGAAGGTTTAGGTCATAATCTGCTCTCTGTTGGTCAATTCGTGATTCTCGACCTAGAAGTAGCCTTGTAAAACATACCGCTTTGTTAGAGATCTTAATGGAAAGGAACTGCTGAAAGGAACTCGTGGCTCAAACCTTTACACTATCTCTATCGATGACATGATGAGCTTCACCAACTGCTTGTTATCAAAGGCTTCTAAAACAAAGTCATGGTTATGGCATCGCTGCCTCAATCACTTGAACTTCGGCACCATCAACGATCTTTCCGTAAAGGACTTAGTTGTAGGTCTACCTAGACTAAAGTATGAAAAGGATCATCTTTGTTCAAGATGTCAATTGGGAAAAAGCAAGAAGTATGCCCATAAACCCAAACCTACTAACTCTGTCATGAAGTTCTTCATATGATTCATATGGATTTATGTGGACCAATGAGGGTGCAGAATATCTTTGGAAAGAAATATGTGTTAGTTGTGGTCGATGATTATTCTAGATTCACAGGGTCAAGTTCTTAGGACAAAGGATGAAACCCGATATCATCATCAAACTCATCAAGCAATTGCTGGTCGACTAAACAAAAATGTCGTAATCATCGTAGCAGATAATGGAACCGAGTTTGTCAACAAACAACTTAGTGAATTCTATGAAAGCATTGGAATCGACCATCAAAGAAGTGTTCCACGAACCCCCAGCGAGCGGTGTAGTTGAAAGACTAAATCGTACTCTTGTTGAGCCGCTAGAACAATTCGATCTACTCAAAGGTTCCAATGTTTCTGCTCAATTTGAAGCAATTGCCACTTGCATGCTACACAAAATCGTTCCCACGATTCACACCATTCATGGAAAAACTCCATATGAACTTGTCCACAACGGAAAACCTAATCTATCTTTCCTTCGTGTGTTTGGTGCCGTGTGCTATCCAACTAATGAGGGTCAAGACTTGGGCAAACTTAGGGCTAAAGTCGACATTGGAGTTTTGTAGGATATGCACCAAACAAAAGGATATCGAATCTACAACAAAAGAACCCGAAATATCATGGAAACAATTCACGTACGTTTGATGAGTGACCGGTCAAATGGCTCTGGACACTCCATTCGGGACCCGCACTTCATAATATCCTATTGGTTCATCCCTTGTTCCAAACTCCTCTCAAGAAACACCATATGTACCTCCATCGAAGATGATGTAAAAATTGTTTGATCCAATGTTTGATGAACTGTATGAGTCTACTACTAATGAGGTATCGATCCCTACAACGAGAGGATGCTCGATTCCGGTGAATGAAGTCAATCCATCGGTTTCAATATCGTAAGTCAAGAAGCACTGTCTTGCGATCCTTGATCTCATCAACAAATCATCATTCTTCAAATGTACATCATGGAAATGTTTACGGCATCAATGATGAAGTTAATCCCTTTGCAACTCCACGAAGATGCTCCATTTGAAAACATATTTGCTACTCCGAATCATCAGCAGAACCATCTTCTTCAGGAGACATCGACTCGACTACCTCGGTTCCTCAACAAATGCCACATGAACACCTCGAAAATGGACTCACGATCATCCATTAGACAACATCATTGGTAATCCCTCCCGTCTCAGATCAACCCGGAAGCAACTCAGAACCGATGCCTTATGGTGCTTCTTCAACTCCGTATATCTAAGATCGAACCAAAAGATGTTAAAACAGCTATGAATGAAGATATTTGGTTCAATGCTATGCAAGATGAAATTCATGAGTTTGATCGTCTTGATGTACGGGAGTTAGTACCGCTCAGTTGTGCTATGATTATAGCTCTAAAATGGATCTTCAAAGTAAAACTTGATGAGCATGGTGATGTGTTGAAGAACAAGGCTCGATTAGTTGCTAAAGGATATCGTCAAGAGGAGGTATAGACTTTGAAGAATCTTTTGCTCCAGCTTGCTCGAATCGAGGCTATCGTAATCTTTCCGCTAATCTTGCTAGTAAGAACATGGTAGTTTATCGGATGGACGTAAAGCGGCATTTCGAATCGGAGATCTTAAAGAAGTCGTCTACGCCACCCAACCACAAGGATTTGTGAATCAAGAGCATCCTACTCACGCTACCGTTTGAAGAAGGCTCTTTACTGGTTTAAAGCAAGCTCCAAGGGCATGGTATGATACATTGTCAAGTTTCTTCTATCAACCGGATTCATCAAAGGAGCGATTGATCCACATTGTTCACCGAAGTCGAGCAAACATTTGATTCATGTTCAAATTTATGTTGATGATATTATCTTTGCCTCGATCGACCCAATGGAATGTGATCGTTTTCAAATGAAATGAGTTCAAAGTTTCAAATGTCAATGATGGGACAAATGTCATTTTTCTTGGGATTACAAATTTCTCAAAGTCCCGAGGCATTTTCATAAATCAATCTAAATATGCAACGAGATTTTAAAGAAATTTGGATTTGATTCAAGTGACCTGTTGACACCCCCATGATTGATCGAACCAAACTAGATGAGGACCTCTCGGGATCATGATTGACCAAACGAAATATAGGAGTATGATTGGATCCACGATGTATCTCAATCGCTAGTAGACCGAGACATTTTGTTCTCTCGTGTGCATGTGTGCTAAATACCGAGGCTAAGCCTACTAAAAGCACCTGAAGCAGATTAAGCGGGTCTTCGGTATCTCCAAGGAACCATCAATATGGGACTATGGTACCAAGGACACGGTATGTCACTAACGGCCTATGCGAGATCTTGATCATGCGAGTTGTCAAGATACACGTCGAAGCACGTCGGGAGGTGCTCGCTTTTGGGTGATAAGCTTGTGAGTGGTCTTCAAAGAAGCAAATGAGTACTTCTATTTCCTCTACAGAGGTGAATACATAGCCATGTCATCTTGTTGTGCTCAAATCTTATGGATGAGATCTCAATTATCCGACTATGGCTTTGAATTCAACAAAATCCCTCATCTTGTGATAATAAAAGTGCTATTGCTCTCTCATGCAACAACGTTCAACACTCAAGAGCTAAGCATATCGACATTCGACATCATTTCATCGAGGAACAAGTGGAAAAAGGTGTGGTGGAACTATATTTTGTGAGGTGCGAATATCGGTTAAGCGGACATCTTCACCAGCTCTTCCAAGAGAACGTTTGAGTTTATTCTTCCACGCCTTGGTTTGAAAAGCCTTCAACGAGAAACTCTCAAGCGTCTTGAGGAGGAAGGCGAGGAGTAAAGGTCTATCTTCATCTATCTCTTGTAAATAATTTTGAAAAGCAAAATACAAAATCATAAAACCTTCAAAAATCAAATAGAAAAATATAAAACTTTCAAAATCCATAAAATTTGAAAAATTTGAAAATCTTCAAAAATATTGTAATTTTGTCATGTTTCTCTCAATTCGATTATATCTACTTGTCTTTGTCTTTGTCATTCAAAGAATGACACGGGACTTTAGATGTTGTTCGAACTCTTTAAAAAAAAAAAAAAAAAAAAAAAATCAAAAATCAAAAAATATTTTGGGAGAAAGAGAAATGGTTTATTGTCATTTTCGAGGCAATAACCGGTTTTAAAGAAAGAACGAGCCATGTTTTACCATGTTTTCAAATTCTATGCTCGATTCTATAAACATTTATCTCTTAAAACTAAATGCTTTGAAAAATAACTCGATCTCTATTTTGATAATCATCGAGGACTTATTTGTCAAAATCCTATCTCTCAATCAACAACCTACGTCATTGATTGAGGGAGAATGATTTCAATTAAATTAAAAGTTATTTGGCATTAAAATTGTTTTCAAAAGATATACATGCATGTTTTATAAATGGAGTTTAAAGTCTTAAAATCCGATCCTTATCGGTTCAAACGCTTTCACAATCAAGTCAAAATTCTCCTTAAAGCTTTCAAATCAATTTAAATCTATACGAGATCACAAATTTCAAATGATTTGATAATTGTGATCGGGGAGAATGTGTGATTTAAATTGGATTTAAACCGATAATTAGGTAAATGGTTATAATAGGATGTACATGCTATCCATGCGCATGTGACAAACGATTTCAATTTTTCAATGCACATGTTGAGGGAGCATCTATCTTAAAACCTTTGATTTAAAAGCGTGATCATTTATCCCAATGTGCGGTTCCTCTAGTATGTGCAAAACTCTTTTCAAACCTCGAGGCACATATTGAGGGAGCAAATTTATGGAAACCTCATCCTTCCGGAAATGCCATATTTACTTGATCCATTGAGGGAAGCGATGTTGATATCTTTAGAAAATGGTAATCAAAAAGTTAATTCTTTCTCTTGCCTCCGTGTGCAAAATTTCTTTCAAATATTTGATGCACATGTTGAGGGGAGTTCTCGTTCTAAAATATCAAAAACAATTCGGTACAAAATGCTTTGATTATATATCACAAGTATACGAATTGATTTTCAAATGGTTTTCAATTGGATCCAATGGCGGATGAACAATACCAAATTGACCGACCAACTTTACTTTATGTGCGGTGATATAAGGATGATAAGGTTAGGTATTGGTTCCCATGATCCGCGAAAACCGAGGGATCTACCGAGGACGATCCACTAGTTAGTGTAGAAGTCCTTAGGTATGATGATAAAAGGAGAAAAATGAGATAAGGGAAGAGTGCGGACTAAGGTGAGCTAGTCTTGGAATAAACCCAACAAGGTTCTAGCTATGAAGTCTCGTGTAAGCCTTGAAGGGGTGAAGAATTAAAGAATTGAATGTAAAAGGGTGAAAACAAATAGCCCTCCATTTATTCAACCTTAGGCGTAAACGGGTTCAATTCATATACTCTTGATGGAAACATCGGTGATTGAAGACAAGACGTCATGGACCGATGGCCGCACTGCACTTCAACTTCCCAAACCACTCAAGTTCCTCTTAAAAGGACTTGTTTCATTCTCACGGGAACCGACATTATCTATCGACTTTCTCTTAGAGATGGTTGATATTGAAGAGGAGACCCTCTCCTGATCTCCGTTATAGGATCCAAATATGCACTAATTGAGTCTAGAGCCACGAGATCATCAATAAATCTCATTAGGACACTTTCAATGAAGACTCTCTCGTTCACAATGAGGAAAGAGATTATAACTTGAGTCCGCATTATCCTTGTGGTATTGCTGGAACATCCGAGTGATATGTTTACATATTCACAATGAAGATGGAAAGCCTCGAGCCAACATCAAACAAGCTCTGGTAGGTGGCATGTGAGATCTATTTTATAGATCAACCATGTGACAACTGAGCAGAAACAATGGGGCGATTCAATCTCTTGAATCAAACACGGTTCGAGTTAGGGATTGACGGATACCTTTGAAAAACCGGTCTTTGGGCTTATAAACTCTTTTCTTTAGCACATCGACCGTGTACTCATTTTCAAATCAAAAGGTATTTTATGATTGATAATTGATTTTCAATAAAACCTTCGTTGTATTGCAAAAACAATTTCTATTGAGCAATACACGATTGTTCTTCAAATCTCTTTTCATCAATCGGTGGACTTAATATTCATTGGTTCACTCACTCCGTGTTGTCTTCTTTGAGATGTTCGGTTTGAGAACGACTAGAACAACATTGAAACCCTGTCAAGGAGATTCTTAGGAATCCTACGATCACAGCGAGCGTGCTTGTCGATCAGCGGGGAACCGTGGGCGTGTACCTCAATTCAACGAAAGTGATCAAAGACACTACGTGCGATTTGTTGCTAATCGTTGTATGCACGTGCGACGCTTATGTTGATCGTAATGAAGCGGTCAATCCATAGCCGCATGCTCACTTAACACATTCAACTCAAAAGATATCATGATTAGTGCATCAATGACTACGATATTATCACTCCATGCTTACGCTCTGCGCGCCAATATCATGAATCAACTAAAGCTTCCGCTACTACGATGAGAAGATTTCATGATCAAGAATGTGAGCATGTCGGTCCCAAAGTCATAACATCACATAATACCAACACCACAAAGGATGTGTCGAGGAGATTGTTGATAGTGATGATCTCCAAAGATGGCTCAAACTTATCATCACGTGGATCGGTAAAGACCTCCACTTGGAATAACCAAACATGCAATGTGAAGAATCAATGTCTGAGCTTATGAGCAAGGACTACATCAAGAATGCAAGATTAGCGTTGATGTAATATCTATTTGTATTCAATGTAATTTTGGTGTATAATTGAGGTGACCTCCTTGTAGGGAGATTGTTAGGAATTAGAAATTCCGGTATTAAAGTCGGTCACCTCAGTATATGTAATCGTTAAGCTCGTAGTCGTAGTTCTCTTAAGTTAAGTAGTTATTTAGTTAAGTAACACCGTGGAGGACAGACGGGTCTTTACCAGCTGTATGCACGATCCACGACCTGAAGTGTGGCGAATTATGTAAGACTATAAATACTCTCTACCTTCCAAGGTAGAGTTGGAACTCATAATAATATCTTTCACTTTCTCTCACTAAGTTCCCTAAACCTCTAACTTTCTCTCTAGAATTCCATCTTATTCGCCACCTTGTGTTATGGTTTGATGTGTATGTGAAAAGTTATATCTTACATTTAACATAGTGTTAAAACATATATCCAATAATATTATTATTAGTGGTATTATTATAATAGGTTTGTTTGTATGCATAAATCTCGTTAATCATATATAATTTTGAAAAGATGTTAGGATTTAGAAAATCCGGTAGTTAAAGAGTCGGTCATCTCAAGTATATATATTCGTTAGAGAGCTCGTAGTCGTAGTCATGTTATGTTAATAAGTAGTTTGATAAGTAACATCGTGGAGGACGGACGGGTCTTTACCCATCGTATGCCTGATCCACAGCCCGTAGGTGGCGTGTCTTGTAAGAAACTATAAATACCATCTACCTCCCAAGGTAGAGGGTTTGAGCTTTTAATATCATTTTTCTTTGTCTCACCAAGTTCCCAACTCTCTTCTACTTTCTCTCTCTAAAACTCTAATTCATACGCCCCTATTTAATATGTGTTGATGTGTTTGTGAAATCAAATATGTTACAATTGGTATCAAGAGCCATGGTTTGATCACTCATCTTTCATGTTCTTGGATTTCTAATGGTTTTCATAAGGTTTTTGGGTTTGAATGAGTTTAGAGTAGTTTGCATCATTTGGATCACTTCTAGTGTTAAAGTTTGGATTTTGATTGTACTTTTGTGTTTAGAATCATTATATGTGTTTAGGTTTTGATTTGGAAGGCTTGAATCATCGTGGTTGGGTTGTTTTGGATTGAAAAGTGGTGTTTTTGAATGTTGGTTGGATCACGAGTTGAGTCTCGTTGTGCATTTCTTGTATGCGAGTTGTCACGATTTGTGAGCGAGTTGTCCTCTATCGAGTTGAGTCTCTTGCTTATTAGAGCGAGTTGTCTTATATGCGTGTTGTCATCTTATGCGAGTTGTGCCTTAAGCGAGTTGTCATTTAAGCGAGTTGTCTTGGGTGCGAGTTGTCTAGGGTGCGAGTTGTCTTGGGTGCGACTTGTCAAGTGTACAACTTGTCTTTTGAGACTTGTCATTTCTTCTTGTTACATTTTACGGTTTTTCTTTTGATTTAGTAAACTCCCGTGAGAGAATCTATTTCCCGGTTTAATCAAAGAATAGTAAAATCCCGTAGAATCTGCAATCATGTCCACAATCACTTCTTACACTTGCCTGACGTTCAAGCTTGCTGGGATCGATACTCGTCCTCCCATCTTTGGACAGAACCAGACTATGACTCTTGGACTCAAAGAATCGAGGCGTATTGCTAGGAAAAGAAAATGGGGTTAACATACTTAAGTCAATTGATGAAGGACCTTATCAAGTTGAGACTACGAGACATTCTTGAAGCTGCTGCGATGCTTGATGATATTAGGATTGGATAGGCGAAAGACATATGATGAACTTCGATAAGGAGAAGAGAATCACGATTTTGATATCGGGGCTTCAAACATCATACTTCAAGGTTTACCTAAGGATATTTACAAGTTGATCAATCACAACACGAAGCTAAGGCGTATGGGACAATGTTAAGATGCTTCTCTCGGGTTACGAATTGACTAAAGAAGGCAGGAATCTCATACGTATGATGACTTTGAGAACTTTAAGATGAATCCAGGGGAAAGTGTTACTGAATATCATGTAAGATTCCATAAGCTTGTGAATGATATGAGGAATATCAAAATGACAATGCCAAATATTCAACTTAATTCAAAGTTTGTGAACAACATGAATCCCGAATGGCACAAATTTGTCACTGCAGTCAACCTAAACAAATGTTTGAGGAACACAAGTTATGAGCAATTGTATGCTTATTTGCTCCAAAATGAGAAGCATGATGTGTTTGAACGAATGATCCTTGAAAAGTTTAACAACAATCTCGGAAATGCTAGCTCTTGAATGATTCATTTGCATTCTACACTAATGTGGGTATAACTACCAAGGCATCTCAAGTCATACCTCTTTGGAAATGGTAATCACAAACTCATTCGGATCCAGGTATAAGCCTCGATTGGACATATTCATGGAACAACTTGTCAATCAAGCTGGCTTTAATGGTCAGCGAACTTGAACTACACTATACACACCAACAATCACTTTCAGCGCATCCAATCTTCACAATCATACTCTTGTTAAAGGCGGAAGGTAGTGGTGCAAAATGTGCAAGGAAGGCAGGAATGCATACCTCCCGCATAATGAGCAAGGGAATGTTGGTCTTTGGATATGGGAATGTTAGTGCTTGGTTATGGGAATGTTGGTCTTGGATATGGGAATCTTTGGCGGTGGTGGTGGATATGTGGTAATCGAGAATCGTGGAAGGAACATGGCTCGGTCAAGCAAAGCCTATCAAGTGTTACAAGCGTGGTGGAGAAGGTCATCGCATGAATTGCACTCTTCCAACGTCCACAAAATACTGAGTACTTGAGGACAAGATGTTGATGGTACAAGCTCGAGGCGGTGGGCTGTGTTGAATGAGGAAGAATTGCTATTCCTTGCTGGGGAAATGCGAGAACTTATGATCTTGATGTGGATGAGCGACCGGTCACGGTATGGGTGAGAACAATCCCAACGCATTTCAAGTTGCGAGATGTGATGCATTTGATTCGGATGTTGATGATGAACCAGCGCCGAGACCATCTTCATGGCTAGTATCTCACCAATGGTCACCCAAAGGCTTCTTCACCAAAGCAGGCCAATCCTTCCGAGAATCTATCATCTCGAGGTATTAAAACTATCGATGAGGTTGATGTGCAAAAGATGCATGACAAAGTACAATCAACTGAAATTATTGAACCAGATATTGAAAATATGGGTAATAGCAATGTTGTCCCATATGATCAATATGTGAAGCAAGATAGAAGTAAATATGTACCAAGTAATGCATCTTCTGCAGTCAATGATGACTATGTTTTTTATGAATACACTACATGTTGTCCATAACCTCTTAACTTAATGCCTATAAGGAACAAGTTGCCATTTATGAACAACGTGCTAAGTTTGAATTGACCACCCGTGAGCAAGAGATGGATAACCAAATACGTACAGTCATTAGAAAAAGTAATTTTAGAGAAGAAATGTTAAAACAAGAGTTAAACTCCTTACAAGAAAAGCTTACTAGAACTGTTAAGAAAAAGCAAGAACTTCAAGAAAATGTTAAAGTGCTTAAATAGGAATTTAATGCTAAGGAATCAAAACTTTTGAATGACTTTTCCAATCTAAAAACTTTGAAAAACAAACTTGAAAACAAGCATGCGTACAAGGAACACCATTGATTGCTCACATGATCACTAAGCACGAGTCTTAAGCGATAAGCATAGTATTCCCCTTGTAGAGGGCGAATCGAGTTACGTAAAAGGCTAAAGCTTATCATAAGGTAGTATATGATGGTAATGAGATCCTCGAGCCTAGGCAAACACCATCATGTATTGGAAGCACTGAAGAGGATAGAAAATTAGAAGATGCCACTAGGGAGAAAATGGAAAAGAAGCTAAAAGATCCTCAGTATAAAAAGCAAAATATAACGTTTAAACCCCATGATTACACTAAAGAAAATTGGATTTCCTTGAACAAGTTTAAGTCTCAAACTCAATTAACCCTAGAAACAAGTTTTTTGGAAAAAGGACATGGATTAGCAAAAAGCTAATGAACTTGTTGAAACAAACACTCCCCTTAGGAAAGTGCCTCCAGCTACTGTGTATCCTCCGAATACACCAATGCATTTAGTGCCTAGAACTCTTCCCACTAAGAGCAAGACCTTAATCAGCCTGTATGTTGTTTACCAACTATTCGTTGATTTTGAGAAGAAATGTAAGAAGAGAATCACACCTACGGTATAGCAAGGGAAAGGGTTTTGAGCAAACTAAAGAATTCCATTTAATCGAGGTCATGCCTTTCTTTAAACAATGAAAAATCAATTTGAGAGTCTTCAAAAGGGATAGATTCGAGAGATTAAAGAAATGGAAAAGGAATTTGATGAAATGATAATTGAGGTCAATGATTATGAGCGTGAACTCAAATGTAATGAAATTGAAAGGAAGAATATGCATATCTTAAATGAGAACTTGATTTCTAGTTGTGTGGCTCAAGATGTGTTTTATACTGTTACAAAGTACTCTATTACTGCTTCTCAATTTCATGAATTATCTGTTGCTTTGAAAGTTTTCCATGATCGTGTCATTGAGCTTGAAAACAAAAACTCAAAACTGAATGATAAAATAGACCAGGATGATCATGATAACTTGGTAAAACATTTTTATAAGCTGGAAGTTGAACATTTTGCTTTGCAATTAAAATATCAACATCTCAAAGAAAATGTTAAAACCTCAAATGTCAAGACATCCACGGATGCTCCTGAGTTTGATGCAATTTTTGAAATAAGCAAACGTGATGAACAGATGCGAGCTCAGTGAAACACGATCAAAAAATTGAAAACCCAAATCTCACAATTAAATGGTGATAAGAATAATGTGAATGGCTCCCAAATGCCTCCTCATTTAGATTCTCAGAATTCTCAAAACTTTCATCTTCAAAACATCATTAATGCTTTACAACAAGAAAATGAGAGTTTTCTTAAAGAAAATGAAAAGGTTAAACAACATTTCAAAGAGTTATATGATTCAATGAAAGTCACTCGTGACAAGAACAATGAAAAAATAACTTCTTTACCAAAGGAAATTGAGAATCTGAAGAGTCGCGTAAAAGGAAAATGCCACTATGCGTGATAAGAATGTTATATCAAAGGCATCATGGATTCTAAGTATCTTGTGTGATAAAGTATATTCCTCCTCATCTTAGAAATAACGAACTTGTGTTTCAAGAATATCTTTCATACCTTAAGGATAATCTAGAATGTCTCAAGTGAGATTGTAGAAGAGGATCGCATAAATAAACCACTTGATAGTGAAGTAAGGTATGCATGCTTATATGCCAAACGATCTCAGGAGATTTTAGAATGTTTAAGAGCAACATGTCCTAAATCCTTTTGTAAGAAAGACAAAGTTGTTATGCCTTGTTCTATTCCTAGTGTTAAGCATGCAACCCATGATATGCCTTGTTCTATGCCGAAAGTCAAGCATGTGAACTTTAATGTGCCTACAAGTACTTCAGATCCCAGCACTTCTAGATCAGGAATGCAAAAAGTAGCAAAACCAACTAATGTTCCTATCATTCCATCTACAGGAGTAATCATTGATACAAAAGCAAGCGGGTCAAAGCCTCCAGGAAATACAAAGCAAGATAGGACCTCGCAAGCTAAGAGTGATCAATGGAAGAAAGTAGAAGACCACCCTAGGAATAATAAGTTTGTGTTGAATAAGACGAATCATGTTGATTCTAGTATTAGCTATAAGCGTATTGTAATTAATTCGAATTCTGCTACTACTAGCAAAACATGTAATGAATGCTTGATTTATGGTATTAATCATGAATGTGTTGTGAATGATTTGAGTAATGCTGTCGAATATCCGGTAAAAAATGTTAACACTAGAAAGCAGGATAAAAATGTCGAAAACCAATGAAGAATAGGGCTAGAAAACATTGGAAACAAACAGAAGAAAATTTAGTAATGTAGGCTATCAATGGATACCCAGCGTCGTCAGAATTCAATCTTATTGAGTTGTGCCTAAATTATCTAGATCAATGCCCATTAGAAATGGATGCCTACTTGTAGAACTATACCTTTAAGAAGTGAACATACTTTGAATAGATCTACTGTTACTACTAGCTCGGCATCTACCTCTAATGATATCATTGTTTCTACCGATGTGGGTACTCAAACACATTTTCTAACCAAGTGGAACCCATTCTCGCATGGAGATCCAAAGCATGTCGATCATCCATACTTGTATGTGTTCAAGCTGGTCGTTCAAATCGATTACGTGGTACGGACTCAGTTGTTCCAAGCATATATTGGAGATCGCTCATGACTCATGAACCGTGAGTAAATTTATCGGATCGTTAGATTGGTGCGACCATTTTGGGTCAATTATGGGCTATGGAGATTATGTGGTTGGTGATAGTGTAATTTCCGGGTATATTATGTTGAAGGTCTTGGTCATAATTTGTTTTCACATCGGTCAATTCGTGATTCTGATCTAGAAGTGGCCTTTAGAAAACATACTTGTTTCGTTAGAGAACTTGATGGTGTGGAACTTTTAAGAGGAAAACGTGGAACAAACTTGTACACCATCTCTATCGAAGACATGATGAAGTCTTCTCCAATCTGCTTGTTATCAAAGGCCTCTAAAACAAAGTCATGGCTATGGCATCGTCGTCTCAATCACTTGAACTTCGGAACGATAAATGACTTGTCTAGAAAGGACCTCGTAAGAGGTTTACCCAGATTGAAGTATGAAAAAGATCATCTTTGTTCAGCATGTCAATTGGGAAAAAGCAAGAAATATGCCCATAAACCCAAACCTGCAAACTCAGTAATGGAAGTTCTTCATACTCTTCACATGGATTTGTGTGGACCTGTTGGAATCACTCCTAAACCATAATCAAGTGTTAGTAATTAATATGTAATAGTTAGCTTTATTATGGCCTTTATGTTTGTTATTAGCCTTAAGCTTATGTAGAAGGCCCATGAGCTTAGGCCCAAGCCCATTAAAGAAAGGATGGAAACTAGGAGTGTTGCCCTAGCTTTCCTCCTATAAATACTCTATGTAAACCTTCATTTGAAGGTTGGTTGTTCAAGTTTTTCTCTCATTCACATCCTACGCATAACCGGCTCATTCTTACGTGTGTGTTTGTGTGTTTTACTTGTTCAATCGCCTTATCTCTTTCTATATTACTTGTGTTTGTAAAACTAGTGACCTAACAGTGGTATCAATCGCCTACTAGTTGAGTGAACGTATTGTTTGAAGTGAGTTTTGGTCTCACGCATAACTTGCGTATCTCTACTTTTGGCTTGATCAAAAACGTATTTTTTACACTTTTTAATCCAAGATTCTTGTCCTTTCAACGTTATAAGGTGTTAAACTTCTGTTTTTGTCAAAAGTTTGGAACTTTATCGTGGATCATTGTTTTTGAGCTAGTTTTTATTCGTGGGTGTAGTTCTCACGCGTAAGCTGTTTTAGAAGGTTTGGTTCATCAAATTTCACATCCTTGTGTTATTTGGTGATCTTGAAGCTATTTCATCACACAAAACTGGTTTAGAAACATCTTTGAGCAATATCAAATTCTGAGTATACCTCACGCGTAGTAAAACCCTAAAACTACGCGTAAGTATTTCCTTGGTTTGATCTTCGTTTTCTTGGTTTACTCCGTGTTTTCTTGCTTGGATAAGCACGAAAATACGTCGACTTTGGATATCTTTTACATCGTGAAGTGTAAAAGATCATTGAGATAAAACCCTAAAATTACGCATAAGCATAAGCCACGGCGTAGAAATCCCACGCATAAGATTTTTCTTACGCCTAAGCATAGTCTTCACGCATAAGATAATCCCACGCCTAACTTTCTCGCCTAACTTTTGTCTACGCATAACTTTAGCGTCTTTTCCTACTTCAGCGTAAGCTAAAACTACGCAGTAACTCCTTATTGTTACTGCGTAACTTTGGTGTTTTACGCATAAGTGCTACTTGGCTATTGTGATTTCTCGCCTAAGGATACTTCTTCATCAAAGGTTCATTCGACTACAAAGATCCATTTTACCAACACAAGTTTTCAACATGTCTCAACCACCATACTCTAACTATTTCCCTTACACTTATCCTCAACGACAACAACAACTAAGTCTACAACATCAACAATTGAATCAACAACAAGCAATTTATCAACAACAATTTAATCAACAACATACTCCACAACTTGGTGCAATTCCCCCACCACAAATGGTTCAACCACCACCAAGTCTTCAAGTTCAACCCTACACAAATGACTTCAATCAACATCCATCAAGGAACACTATGAAGGAACCCATTTGGTTTGCAAAGATGTGTGAAGCTTTAAGCGACCAACAATCAATTCATGAGGTGGATCACTTGATAGACCTCAATGCTCACTCCGAAACTACGATCAATGGGTGATAAGGTTCTTTAGGTTTTGTGATCCGAAGAAGCCACATGGAAAGTTCTTAAAGAAGGTTATCTTGGAAGGTCCATTTGAGATGCCCTCATTGTCATTGTGCGGAGATCCTAATCTTTGTTCCACCAAGAGATGAACAAACAAACATTGCTCTGTTGCAGATCTTAATCAAACAGAACTTCTACACTATGAAGTCGATGAGCTTGCAATGCAATATATACTTTTAGGATTACTAACCCAATTCTTGAAGTGTTGATGCTCAAAAGACCGCAAAGGAAATGTGGGACCATATTCATCTTCTTATGGAAGGATCATGCTCAATCGGGAGGATTTGGAATCCAAAATTTACTTGGCCTATGAACACTTCATGATTGAACACGGAGAGACACTAGAGTCTTATCATCATCGATTTTCGGACATCATCAATGCTTTGGATAAACACAACATCATCATGCCAAGAATTGCGATGAATACTAAGTTCTGAGTAGTCTTGGTCTGAATGGGAGAAGTATGTCATTTTCTCCGTCTGCGAAGAATATGCATCATTCTACATATGGATTGTTGTACGATTACTTGAAGCCTCATGAAAGGAAGTTGATCGGGAAAGGATTCTCCGTGCTCAAATTGCTCCACCTACACATCGGAAAATCAACAACTTGCCTTATATGCTCAACAAGTTATCCTCCTCAACAAGCAACTCAACCAACCGCCTTAGCCACACCAAACGATCAATCACGGCAATCTCAACAAAATCAATTGGTTCCTTACAACAACAACAATGATCAAGCACTTCATAGTCAAACTAATGAGGAATCCGATCCGTTGAAGCATTACAGCGAGGATTTGTTATGATTGCTAATGCTTTTAGCCGTTATACCAACAAATCCAACAATCGATTCGTTCCTCATCCAATACACGAAATCGGTGTTGTGAACAATGGACGAGTTGAAGTTCGAATCGTGGTTATGGTCGTCAAATGGGAGGTGGTCAAGGGTTTAATGCTATGGTGAGGAATAACAACGAGCTCAAGTGGTGGAGCAGAAATGCTCAAAATGGGTTGAATGGTCTTCGATGCTACAAGCGCAATGAGAAGGACACTGGCTAATGCATGCCCAAAGCCAAGGACTAGGGGCGTGCTTATTTCAAAGAGGCTCTTCTTTTGGCTCTTAAGGATGAAGTGGTGGATCTCTCACAAACAAAGAACGAGCTTTATGGCGATGCAGACTCGGATGATGATATGGAGGACTTGCAGGCCAATCATTTATTATGTTGATGGCTAATATGCAAGAGTTACACATGAGTGAAACAGGGCCTAGTGTATGACGATGGCTTGTCTCGGTGCCCGAACAAACCATCATCATATCGAACTAATATCTCCGCCAATATCTCGAATCCGCACGGCTCGACTGCTCAAAATGAGTCATCTACATCTCATTCGACGATTTTCAAGTAAACCACGTAGTTACATTTGACGATCAAGATGACCTTATGGTTTCCTTTGATAATCAAATTGACTCCGTGGTTGTACTGAGGATCTAAATAATGATCATGTTGAGACTCATGTTGAACAAGCAATATTGCCTCATCCATTTTGCTCGTTTAATTCAAGACCATCAAATCAAAATGAAGGAATGTTATGCATTAAATAAGGACTTAAAAGCAAAATGCCTCTGTTAACCAAGGATTTTGAATGCTTACAAATGCAACTCAACTTTTCAAAACTCGAAAACCGTGAAAAGGTTTTGAAGCCGCTTTGCTAAATCTCATCAAAGCGAAAAATATTTAGAGACAGAGCGTGATCTAGCCGCCTCAAAGAATGCTTTGTTATGCGAAATAGAACAATGAAACATGAACATAAAAAGCAAATTAACGCTCTCACCTTGGAAAATCAAAAGCTAAAGTGAGTTGTTAACTTGTCAAAAGCAGTTCTCGCATACAAAAAGCATTCAACGAATCGGGTAGATGACCTTCTTGAAGAAATTATCGGCTTGCAAAAAAAAATTAAAGAGTTTAAAGCGTTGTTTACAAACATGGTGAATCGATACTTGACTATTGAAAATTTTACCTTAAAACCCAATCAAAAGGATATGGATCAAATCTAGTGATTACAAACCAAAGCTTTCACTAAAAACATTCAAACCAAATCACGAAGTTTCCGGTGCGTAATACAAAATTGATAATCTTGTCATGAGTGTTGTTGAATATCATCGTCAAGAGGAATTAGATGCAAAAGGCGAGTCGATCAAAATTAAAAATGTTGTTTACAACAAACCATTTAATTATAAAACGCGGTCACTTCACACACCAACGGATTCTTCTAACACACCAAGGGTTATCATCAAAACACCGAGTCTTCTAATGTTAATCCCAACAAGATTATGCACAAACTTATGGTCCTTTACCTTCCATCGTTGAAGTAAACTCAAAACCCGAAAATCGAAAAATTCTTAGATATTTTGACATTTTCATGGGTGACCTCAAAATTTTACAACATGAGATAGAATATCGATTCGAAATCAAAATTGATCATTTTCAATCGCCTCGCGCGAGAACAAAGAGACATTTTCGGAAAAATCTTTTACCTAACGTTAAAATTTGAAAAGTTGTGCATTAGCTTGGGAAAAGGATTTTCATAAGGAACTTGGAGTGATGAAGGTCGTTTTCGAGAAAACCGAAACATCTATTTCTAAAACTAAGCGTAAAAAAAAGCGTTGAGAAAAGATGTTGATCGACTCTTGGAAGATGTTATCCGTACGATATCCATAATGTTGTGTTATTCTATTCTTTGCCACATGCATCGATCATATCTCTGCAGATAATGTTGACTCTGGTAGCTGTTGAGAATCACGATAATGTGCTTGGATCGAGTCTTTAAAAGTCGAAAATAAACGATTATTAACGAACTTTACAATGCAACGTCGTCTTCATTGGTGTGAAAAGATATTCACAATCATCAACTTAGTTTTCAAAAGAAAATCGCTCGATTGCAAACAAAATCTTTTGATCCTAAAATTGAGCAATGGATGATCAAAGCGTGTCTTTGAAAAGTCAAATCTCAAAATATGAACAAGAACTTGTAAAAGTTAAACAGAATATGGTGTCATATTTGATTTACTCAATAAGACTCGACATGAAGCATCAAATGAACTTGATCACTATCTTGCTCACACTAGAAATGTCATGAATTTTGCTGGAAATATTCGTTCTAAAAATCAAGATTTGATTCACACTATCTCTAAGTTAAGAGAAATGTTAGGAAAGTATGAACAACTTCCGCCAACCATCATTAAGAGATTAGCACATGTAACACTCGAGAATCGTGCACCTAGAATCCCTACCGCCAAATCACAAGTTGCTAACGTGCTTCCTTCTCTTGAAGCAGAATAGTTGCATCTTTTCCAAACGTCCGCACCATAGCCTAGGAGCACTCAATCGAAGAATAGGAAGTTGCGACCTAAGAAAAGATCAATAAGGAATGCTAAAGTAGAAGAACATCCTAGGACTATGAATAAGACTCACGTTGCTTCCACTATAGATGTTGCGTGCACGGAAAATGTAATAGAAATAGTGATGTAACGAATGCTAAACCTTTAAGCACTTTTGATATTCATCGATGCACCTTGTGTTATTTTTCGTAAAAGTATGAATTGGATTGTCATGACAAATGTGTTACTAAAGCTATAATCTCGTTTACGAAATCCTACGAATCGGAATACCTCTAGGCCCACTAATCATTCTAAGTGCGTGGTTGGTAGACCGCTTCTTTCGATTCTAAGGCAAGCATTGATGTCACTGTAGCTCAATTTCACCTCCTAAGAATGTAGTACCACCTAGTGCATTCACTAAGACTAAAGCAAAGAGTAGTTATAGATGGCGAAATGGATATATAACACACTAGGATTTAAATGGATACCTAAAATCATTAATGTGTGCATGTCTCATATACCGCTTGGAACCCTCTAACATTTCGGGTTTCACATCTACTTCTATTCCATACATGTCGTCGTGTGTAATGCAGTGATCTGATCATTCTCGATTGTTGATAGCGGATGTTCCCGACACATGACAGAAACCTTAAAGCTGTTGTCAAACTTTATTTCAAAGTTCATTAGCCTGCCAGTTCGGGAATGATCACTTGCAGCTATCATGGGCTACTGAAGATTATGTCAATGGAACATCGAAATCGCGAGGTTTACTATGTGGAAGGCCTCGGTCATAATCTGCTTTCAGTTGGTCGGTTTTGTGATGGAGATTTGGAGGTTGCTTTCAAGAGAAAACTTGTTTCATTCGTGATCTACAAGGAAATGACCTTATGTCCGCTCGCGTAATTCTAGTCTCTACACTATCTCTATGCAAGACATGGTTGCTTCATCTCCCATCCGCTACTTTCAAAGGCAACATCAACAAAATCACGGCTATGGCACCGTCGTCTCTCACATATAAACTTTCAAACCATCACCAACCTTGCTCGACACAAACTAGTTGAAGGTCTCCCACGATTCCAGATTCAAAAGATCACCTTTGCTCACCTGTGAACAAGGGAAAAGCAATCGTGCTCATTTTCCTTCAAAGGTGGAACACGACTCAAAGATGTGCTTCATCTTCTTCACATGGATTTGTGTGGCCCGATGCGCTGTAAGCGATCAATGGCAAACACTACATCTTAGTAATTGTTGATGACTACTCACGATGGACTTGGGTGTACTTTCTTCAAGCAAAGACCAAGCTCCACAAATGATCATCACCTTTCTCACGAAAATACTGTGTTCGACTCCGCAATCACTTGTCAGTTAATCGAGCAGACAAAGGAACCGAATTTGTTAACCAAACCCTTCGTGAATTCTATGAGAAAGTGGGAATTCAAAGATCAAACATCTATTGCACGTACACCGAACAAAGCGGAGTTGTTGAAAGACGCAACGAACGTTAGTGGAAGCCGCAAGAACAATGTTAATCAATGCTAAACTTCCAGATTACTTATGTAAGGCGATTCATCGTGCATGCTACACTCAAAACCGTTCTATGATCACAAACGCCACAACAAAACACCTTCGAGCTTGTCCACAACCATAAACCGAATCTCAAACACTTTCATGTATTTGGATCCTTTGCTATCCGAATAATGATCGTGATGATTTTGGAAAGCTCAAAGCCAAAGTCGACATTGGAGTCTTTATTGGATATTGTGAGAATTCTAAAGGTTACGGATCCGAATCGTCAGACAAAGCAGTGATGGAAAGCGATTCATGCTCATTTTGATGAACTCACGGAAATGGCTTATGAGTACAACATCTTAGAACCGGTCACAACCGTTTAAACTTCCTCAACCCCCATCATCGGTGAACAAAGCCCCGACTAACTCGTCAACAAATGGAAAGGTTATTTGCTCCTCTGTTCGTGGCGATATTGATGAACGTGCTCGTGTGTATCCATTGTTTCACCGCTCAACTCGTTAATATTCCTATACCGATACACCGCTACAACAACCTCGTTGAAGATGCACCTACACCGATTGACTCCAACACAACAGTTGAACATACCGCTTCCAACAATGATGAACCGGTGATGATATTCGAATGATGTACCCCACCGCAGATTTTGATCCAAATGCGTTCTTCAACCCGTTTGCTAATGACATCACGCACGGATGTCGCGGAATCATCAACAAACCATTTGAATCCTCGAACCGCACAATGTATACCAACATCAACCTCTACACATCAATGGACAAAAGACCATCCTCCGCAAATATTATTGGCAACATGAACCAACCATCGTTACGAGACAACGCCTTCATACGGATGGTGAACATTGCATTTATGCACTCACCGCTTCGCCAATCTGAGCCTAAAACATTAAAGACACAATGACAAAAGACAATGGATTGAATCCATGCGGGAAGAACTCAACCAATTCAAACATCCGAAGTATGGAACGGTTGAAAGACCAAGTGGGTCTATGTCATTGGTCTAAAATGGATTTGGAAAAACAAATTGAATCTTTGAAGGGAACGCATCCGAAACAAGTCACGCCTAGTTGCTAAGGGTTATCGTCGGGAAGAGGAATAGACTTTGAAGAATATTTTGCTCGGTTGCTCGCCTTGAGGTCGTTCGGATATTTCGCGTCACGCGCATATGAATATGACGGTCTTTCGGATGGATGTCAAACTGCTTCTCAACGGACAACCGAAGAAACGGTTTATGTCGACCAACCCGAAGGATTCGTTGACCCAGTTGCGAACCACGCCTACAAACCGAACAAAGCTCTTTATGGTCTCAAACAAGCCCCTGCATGGTACGATAAGCTATCATCTTTCCTCATTGCTAATAATTTCACCAAAGGTTCGGTTGACCCAACTCTTTTATACAATATCACGGGCACATATCTTAATTGTTCAAATTTACGTGGATGACATCATTTTTGGGTCGACACATAAAAGTTTTCAACCGCTTTTGCAAAACTAATGAAGAAAATTTTGAAATGTCCATGATGGGTGAACTTACGTTCTTTCTAGGACCGCAAGTTCATCAATCACCCCGTGGTATTTTCTTGAGTCACCCAAATATGCCCTTGAATTGTTAAACAAATTTGGAATGAAAACCTGTGATACTTATGCCACACCAATGACTCATACCAAGAAGCTAGACGCGATTTACATGGGAAATTAGTTGACCCTACCAAATATCAAGTATTATTGGGTCTCTCATGTATCTAACACCAGCGAGACTGATATTGTCTATGCCGTTTATCTATGCTCCGTTATCGATCGCGACCAATCTGAAACCCACCTCGAGGCTAAAGAATCCTCAGATACATCAAGGGAACCATTAACTGGGGATCCGTATCCGAAGGATTACGGTTTTGAACTAATCGCCAGACGGCGATCACGCAGATGCTTAGACTCAAGGAAAAGTACTTCAGAGCTCTACAATTTCTGGTGACAAACCGGTGTCTTGGCAATCAAAGCGAGGATTGTACATCGTCATATCAATCGAAGGAATATGTAGCCATGTCCGCGTGTTGTGCTCAAGTCATATGGATGAGAACACAACTCAAAGACTATGGTCACGTATTTGACAAAATCTCGATGTATCATGACAATCGAGTGCCATTGCGATCTCGTGCAACTCGGTTCAAAGACTCAAATCAAAGCACATCGATCACGCTATCATTTCATAAAGGACCACGTGGAATGAGCACCGTTGAATTATACTTATGTGAGTGCAGTACCAATTGGTAGATCTACTCACCAAAGCCTTGCCTCCCGCTAGGTTTAATGAGTTGGTCCACCAGATTGGTATGAGGTGTTTGACTCAAGAGGAATTGGATGACCTCTTAAAATAGTCTTAAAACCGTCAAACACCAAAACATCTCGTTGTAAATAATTTTTCAAAACAAAATACAAAAATATAAAACCGATAAAATAACAAAAATATTCTTCTATCTATTTTTCTCTAAACATGGCAAGTACATTTCTTCCATCAACACTATAATCTTTCAAAATTCGGTATTTTTACGATCAAGTGTTGAGGGGAGAAAATTTCACTTAAATGCTTCAAAACATCTGTACTTGCATGTTACCATATCCGGTTGGTTATTTTATCAATGGTGGTAAATTTTCTTGTTCAACGACACCTCGGACTAAAACTAATAACCTTTCAATATTTCTTAAGTCGAGGGGAGTGTCGTCAAGTTTCTTTCTTAAAATCTTTGTTTGGTAACCAAAATGGAAGTTAAATGGCTTTGTTTGAAAAAGGAAAAGGTGGAGGGACCAAAGCATCAAAATGTTAAAGATATTTTAATAAAACACCTCTCTACCTAACATTTCACTTCACATTTAATACTCCTAACCTAACTAATCCTACGCGTAGAATTCGTTCAAGAGATCCGTGCTTTAGATCATTATTTTGTAAGTGATTTTGTGTTTACAACATGTTTTTAAGCAATGGTTTTGAATTTTTCAAAAGTCCAACGGCTAAAACGTTGTATAATCTTGTTTATGTGGACTACGCGTATGTGTATGTTCACATGATCAAGATTGTGTGTTTATGATTAAAAGGATTGTGTCAAAACGTTTCTAATACTTCAATGATATCGTTTTTAATCATCAAAACTCGCCCAGAATCACGAAATGAATGATTTTAAGAAATTAGGGTTTATGCGTGGTTTGGGTATTTTCAAATGTGAAGGTTCTTGGTCTAAAGATTGTTGTGTTATGTTTATATCATGTTGAATTAAAGCTTTCTGTGCTCTATAACCACCCGTAAACTCTCATTGATTAAAAATTGGATGTTAGGGTTTAAAGTTCTTGAGTTTGGGTATTTTTGATTCACCACGATTTAGATGTTATAACTCCGTTATTAGACTCTCATAACATCAATGACCTACCGAATTGAATTGGTGCTAATCCTATGGTTAAAACTCTTATGCGTAATTCATAACCCTTGGGTTTTGACCCACGTAAGTGCTTCTACGCCTAACGCTTTAAATGAGTAACTATGATTAAATACGTAATTGAATGAATGTTAAGTGTCAAAATTGATGTCATGATGTTTTATTTCGGGCTTGTTACTCGTGAAACTCGAATCAAGGTCCTTGTTACTCACGATAGGATTACCTTCACGCGTAGGAAGGCGCGTAAGAGAAATCCCTACAGCGTAACTACTACGCATAAGGTTCTACAATGGGACCACGCGTATCCCGTGAAGGATATGCGTAAACAATGACTCTGCACGCATAAAGTCTACTTCACGGTAAGCCTTACGCGTAAGGTCTTTATACGCCCACGCGTAAGCCCCACGCATAAGGCCCCTTTCCCACGCGTAACTTTTCTTCACGCTGTAAGTTAGGATCCCACGCGTAAGCTTTCGCTCACGCGTATATCATTTCATTCACGCTTAACTTTGCCAAATCTACGCCTAAGCCTTGATTGACCTTCATTATGAATTGTTACGTGTACAAACTTGTAAATAAACTAATCATAACGTCACGAATCCAATAATGTCACTAATAAACTTAATCGCTTGATATGTTGTGAACAATAAGTGATAACATAAACTTTAAAACTTAAAGTTAACTAACTCACGAAACATTTCACGGCGTCATTGGACTATTGAACAAACAAGTGACTTAGGACTCAGAATAATCATTGACACCGCATTCAATAACTAGACAATAAAACCTTTGTTGACTAACATTATGTCTTTCGATATGTTGGTTCTTTTGGCTAATGTTATTTCGGATCACGACATGACCGCTCAAATGAATGTGGATGCACCCGAGGTTCTCACTATTGCCGATATCTTCCCAATGGCTATCCTAGAAAGATTGGAAAGAACAACCTTAGGGTTGATTTTGAAACCCTCACATGCTCGAGACTCTTCTTGTCTCATTGTGTGGATATTCTAAGGAATCATCCATACGAACATGCTCTCACACTCTGCAACTGCATCGAAATCTACATTCGGCAATTCGGAATTCTATGCAGAGGATCACAGTCAAAGTGCGATGGATGTGACACTTAATCACAAACAAGTCACCATCACTCATGCCGACTTACGGTCGTTCTTCTCATTCTCGAAATCGAGGCAACCGACTTCTTTGCCACACCCTCTTGAGGAGCAGTTCTTCAATTCATGATTGATATTGGTTATGATGAAGCTTAGGGAACTATCTTTAAGCATTCTCATGTGGAGCTTAAGAAAATTCCTCAACCGTGGAGAACCTCTACCTCATAATCACCGAATCGGTCTCTCGGTCGTGATAGTGGATATGAGCATCCCAAGCTCATGGAACTACAAATTTTCCGGTCATTAATCAACAAAAGGACATCAAATCAAGCAATCATTATGGGAAGACATGATGTCATTTCACAAGAAACTTGGCTCAAAGATTCCCTATGTCGATACACAAAATTGTTGATCCAGAGCACTTGGACTTAATTCGATATTCCACAAAGGCTCAATGACCCGCATAATCACGATATGTTGGTCGAGCCTACCCTATCGTCGTAATCAAAGAATCATCTACAAAGAAACAGGGTGCCGTGTCGCCGATCACCTTCTATCTAAAGAACTCAAGAAACTTGAAACGCACAAAAGGTATCTAGTTGCGTAAAAGAAGGCAAAGTTGGTCATCTTGATGAAAACCTTCAGAACTCCTACTCGAGAACCAAAAGAGGAAGTCTTTGGAAGTGCGTGAAATCTTGAAAGTCATAGGAAGTTTCCCAAAAGGAATCCTCCTCGTAAAAGGATGTTCCCGTGAAGGAAGTCGAACCTATTCCACACCGAACCGCAAAGAAAGCTTTTGACGAAAGCTCAAGGTACCGACACAGATGAAGAGATTACCTACTGAAGGCGCAAGGATGACAATCCTTCAAGACTAAAATCTCCAAGTCCTCAAGTCGACAAAGGAAAGTGGAAGATTCCCGCACTCGCGCCTCTATGATGAAGCTCAAGAAGAAGAAGAGCTATGATTCGCTCAAACGGTCTATCTTTTATTAGTCAACCACTTGTGAATGGTCAACCATAAAGTCAAACATTTCGTAACAAAATGCAATTAAGTCCAGAGGATTTTAGTGTATCCCCGTCGTTAAGTCCCAACGAGGTGTAAACCGTAATACAAATCTAACTGTGATGGGGTGAATATTGAACAGGAAAAGGTTATGATTGATTACACTAAGGAAATTAAATCTAATAAAGACTTTGAAGTCATTTTAATTCTATATTTAAAATCGATTAACGTTTAAAACCTAAATCGACGTTTAAATAAAATTACGTGAACGCACGTAAATAAAACGTGAAAATAAAGAAGTAAAATACCTACGGATATGGAAAATACATTTTACAATCCTAATGATGCAAGAAAATTATTGGAAAAATAAAGTTTATTTTATGACTATTTATTTAATTATTATTAGTTAAAAACTATTTTTAACTATTTAATAATACCCTAAAATATAAGAAAATATGAAATAAAGCTAGAAAAGTGAAATTATGACTTAGAAAAATCTAAAATATTATAAAACTTATTTTAAAACCGAAAATATATTTATTACACTTTTATCTATTTATTATTAATTAATTACTATTTAATAATTATTTAAACTATTTTAAATTATAATAAATACTAAATGAACTCTAATAAATATGAAATTTTTCTATAAATACTATATGATAGCGAATACTAGGAAAAATATAAAAAGTTAGATAAGCTCACTAATGTCGAATTGGGCAAATAAGCGCTTTAAATAAGCACTTCAAATAAGCAAATAAGCACTAGAATGCACCAAAGCTCGGTATAGTGTAATAGACCTAAACAAACCTAATTCAACTCAAAAACTAAAATAAGCCTAGTAGGTCACTAGAAAAGCAATGAGCGGTATGAAACTAAAGCTGCAACTACCCTACTTGTGGGCCGATTTTTAAGCACCGTAATAAGCTTTAAAACATAAGGTAAGCATAGATATGAAAAGCCTGCTATGTGGGCTTCCCAAAAGCCAAGACTCACACTGGGGTCCACAAATGAGCTCGTGTGAGCTTATGAAATCAAGGAGACAACAAACTCCCCGAGCAGGAGATTTTCAAAAAGAGCTTAAAAGAAGCTAGCAACAAGCGAACACAATACTAACTAAAATTATAAAAATACTATGATGAAGACAAGAAACAGAATGACAAATATCCAAAAGCACAAGTCTTCACTCCTAATATTAAGTCCTACATGAAATTCACAAGTTTATTCAAAATGGGTTTCTATGAAATTTTGACTTTTAGATTAATAAGCTAAGTTGACTAATGTGAATTATGATTGCTTCTAATTAACTTAAACTGTTATTACAAGCTATTATAAGGCTATAATAAGCTAGGTTATCTACTTATAAGCTAAGGAGCATGATCATGGGTTCTAAAAGTCCAACAAAGGACCATGAGGTGAATCAAAGAGGTTTTAGACTTTTGGTCACTGAGACCGAGTTTTATGGTTAATTCCACTTAATTGGACCTAGACTAGCATGTCTGCAACAACAATCAATAACAATAACTATCATGAACCCATGGAAACAGTTAACCCAAACACCCCTTTTACAAACTGTTTGATTTTTAAACCGGAACAGATCAAATTAAGGTAGGATTTTGATTAAAGATGAACAACTAACTCAGATAAGCACTAAAAAGTAGTTTTGAGTAAAATAAAGCGCCTAATAAGCTAACTTATAAAAGGCTATTTTTGGCTTTTATGAGATTTTTAAGCAAGATAAAGAAAATGCTATTTAAAACTGATAAAACAGATAAAATATAATTAGAAACTATTTATAAGCAGAAAATTACTATGATAAGATAAAAATAAGCACTAGTACAGTAAGCTAGAAAATAATGCATAATTATAAAATTTGGCTTACAACTGTGAGAGGCAATGAAACGAGGGAAACTGATCAGAACTTGACTTGGTGTGTCAATACCAAGCTTAAACACCACTCAACTCATCCACTTCAGCTTATCACCACCAAATAGCTTATTTGACTGAAAATGTTGACTTTTATTGACTTTTTTGGTTTTTCTAAATTAAACTACTAGAGTCTAATACAGGCTCATGAAAAGTTACAATAAGCTTATCTGAGCTTGTATGAAGGGTAAAAGAGCTTGTGTGACTTCTAATCAGTATATATGACTTAATCTGAATTAACAAGAAACATGAAAACTTGAAATCTTATCAAACTTGGAATAATTACAATACAAAAGTGATAGTTAACTTGAAATAAACTTGAAATTACACCGAGAACTTAAATTTAAACTCGAATGACATTAAATAAATTTTACACTACAAAGTGGTCTAAAATCGGTGACAACGGTTCTCTTTGTCTTCTTTCTTCTTAAATAATCACCCCAATAGCTTCATCTCTCTCTGCTTCAATCCCATCCCTTGAATAACTTTGAATCAATCCCAATCGCAGACTTGTAAATTTGGCGCCAAAAGTCCTAAAGTTAACGCGAGTCGATTATTTTTGAGCAATTAAAGAACTTTGGAGGATGTGTTGGTGGAGGAGACAAGAGGAGAGTAGTGAGTGAGGTGGAAGGTTGAAGGTGGCAAACCAGGATGTGGAGGAGGAAGGAGGTGGTATGGAGGAAACGTCAGGCGGAGTTGGTTTAGTCAAACTGAGTTCGAGGAGATATTAATAACGGGGGTTCAAGTAGGGGGGTTCACGGGGTTTTATTTGGCAGAGGGTTCAAGGGGAGTAGTGGGCTTGGTTTTGGGTTTAATAAAACAAAGGGTCCATTTGGTTTGTAGATTAATCACAAGGACCATATTTGTAATATTCTGAAACTTGAAGGGCCGGACCTGCCAATCTTTCAAAGTTATTCCAAGGATCAATCTTGCCAAGTTTCATTAGTACAAGGACCATAAAAGATAATTTTCCATTTTTGCAAACCAAGGACTAATTTTGACAACTTTTGAAACTTGAGGGTAAAAGTTGCCAATTTGAAAACTTTTATCCGTGATTATTTGTGAACATGTTTGATATCCCAAGGACTAAAGTTGACTTTTATTCATTTTACACCTTTAGGGACTAGTTTTGCCATTTTGTGAAACTCAAGGACCGAAATGACAATTTTGTGAACTTTGATCATTTTTCACTTGTTTTCAATCTTTTTGTACCTGAGTCACATAAAAACACATTTCAATGATATTTGTAACATTTATATAGTCATTTGTGTGTTTTTGGTCATTTTTGTGGGTTTAAATAATATAAAATATACGTGTATTTAGACACATAACAAATCTCCCACACTAAACTATTGCTAGTCCCTAGCAATCTTTTATGAAAAATTAATGGATTTCATCTCTTTACCAAAACCCATTACTTCGGAGTAGCCAATTGTTTCATTCAAGTAAGAACCTTGGTACAATGATAACCAAATGATTTTGAGCAAATCACCGACTTTCAACGGTTTTGATTTGTCTTTACCGTAAGCCGCTTGCTCGGACTAGCCAACTCTTAGATAAAATATCTTTGGTGAGTCGATTACCAATTATGGTTTTCCAACCGCCTTTACCACAAGCCATAAACTTGCGGGCTAGCCAACTCTTCACTAATTAAAGATATGGTGAATGAACACCATACAATTTTGGGCAAATTGCAAGCCGTCAATGGATTTGAGATATCTTTACCAAGAGCCGCTTTGCTCTGGATTAGCCAATCCTTTTGTTTATTAGACATGGCGGATCGATAACCGTAGTGAATAAGTGCAAAACACTTACTCCAAAAAAATTTTGGCAAAATGGGGAATGGGTGGTATAATTACATGATAAAATTTGAGAATTCCCCACACTAGAAATGAATATTGCCTCAATATTCAAAGTACCATGTTATGTCGAAACATAGAACGAAAAGGAAAAACTACGGCCATTATTTTTGTGATGATTTTTTTTTTTTTTTTGGATGAAAACTTATATACAACAAATGGGGCAACTCCCCACACTAGGGTGGTACACACGGGTGAAAACCCATGTTTAACTCATCGTTTTTGATTACCGAGTCGCTAGCTTGACTCGAATTCCAATTAATTTGTTCATGGGAAGTAAGTGGAAGAGACAATCTCCATCGGACTTTCATTCAAGATGTTTGTATAAACATTGAAGTACGTGAAAGTTCCACACCGATGAGATATACATAGACCCTACCACAAATGATAAATGAAAATGCCGGGTCAAAATAGTGTCCTCATTCCCAAGGAGAAAAGGAACGAGAAACCACACCATCTGTGAAAATGGAATAAAGATGTGCATCACAATGCAATCCCATTCTTCATTAGTGAGGAGCAAGTCACCATTTGTTAGATTTTAAGCTTAGACTTGAAGCTTGTATGGTGATTGGCAACAAAATTTCCGGAGGAGAGCTGAAACGGTTCTTCAATTAATGATTTTCCGAAAAAGGATGTCTCCTCCGAATCAAAGCAAGTATTGTCAATCCTCGCTGGAATTGACTCATCACTAAGAAAAGCATTGACCTCCTTCCAAAGTTGTCATCTTCCTCATCCGGAGTGAGAGAAGGAATGGAAGAGTCGAAATGGGACAAGAAATGAGTGAATGATCGATATAGGAGACTTTCAATTTCTCCAAGATCGCTTCAAATCAAAGAGATCATCGCCACTTCGATGAAAGTGGATGATGTGAGTGAGTTCATCGGTGAACTCCTCAAGAGGATCGACCGTGGGAGTGATGCCTCAACATACTCGATGTTTCCATAAGAAGCACAATCGTGCTAAAATCGGAGAAAGTTTCAAAATGATCTAGAGAATACTCAAGAGGGAAAGAGAATCACACATATGCTCGAAGTTCCTGTGACTCTCTCGGATTGGGACAAGGTTCTCAACACTAGACTTTATGAATTGGTCCGATTCCTTTTCGAACAGTGTCAAGATGCTCGTCCCCATGTTCGCAGAGTGAGTGGGAATATCGGTGTGATAACAACAATGATCGAGGAGTTGAGAAGGACTAGCATACATATGTTTTACACTTTCCATTTGTTCTTCGCTAGTAATTCCATCATAGTCTTTTCTCCCGATTTTCATGGAAGGAATTTCAACTCGATGAACTTGATGAACCCGCATAAAATTGACGAATATCAAGGGTAACTTCATCATCATCTTCATCGAGAAGAGAAAGATTGCGAAATATAGCACGTGTTTTAGCCGTTGTTCTTCGACAAGTAATTCCTCCATGCTCTTTTCGTTTCTAGCATCTCGCTCTTTTGCAAGTAATTTCGCCATAGATTCCTCATGAGAGTTTTGAAACGATATAGCCGATTCCTCCTGTTCTTAATAACTCCGCACTCTTCAGTAGAAGGTCCATCTGAGTTTTATGAGGAGTTGCTTGAATCATTTGGTATTGTGGAGGTTGGTCTTGAAATGATGTGTCAAAATTGTCACAAGGAAATATATTCCCTGCTTGACAATCCGAGCCGACGTGGACCTCCATGACTACAACAAAATGATTGTTGTGGTTGGACTTGTGAATAATATGGAATTTGGTAATTTCCAAAGTCCCGAGTGTTACCTAAAACTGCTCATAGACAAACGTGTTTCCGGATTGACACTCAAATCCTTGGTGAGGACCTCCACAAAACTCACACAGATATGTCAATATCTCATGATGTGGTGGTGGTAGAATGAATCGGATGTGTCATGGTAAGGATAGGGAGCTTGGTTATAGATGCACCCATATCCCGATTCTACCATGCTACAGGGACAATTCCCACCATTATGAGGACCACCACACCATTGGCAACCAAATGGTGTGGATACGACATAGGAAAGAATCAAAGGTTTACTGAGGGGTTGGGATGAAGAATCAAAGATGTGAGAGGTAAAGATGGATATTTTTGGATTTTGGATAAACATTTTGTAAATATAAGAAAGAAAATCTTTTGGGTTTTGTGTTTGTTGAAAACTCGATTTTAAAATGTTTTCGGAACCGCTTTGTTTTATATAATAATAATAAGAAAATATGAACAAGGATGGTAAATATACAATGGGTGTATATTCAACAATCACCGATGCTTCAAATTGTAGTACGCAAAGACACCTCCCCAAGAATGCGTAAAAATTTGATTCATTAAACGGTCTATCTTTTATTAGTCAACCACTTGTGAATGGTCAACCATAAAAGTCAAACATTTCAGAACAAAATGCAATTAAGTCCGAGGAGTTTAGTGTATCCCCGGTCGTTAAATCCCAACGAGGTGTAAACTGTAATACAACGAATCCGTGATCGGTGAATATTGAACAGAAAAGGTTATGATTGATTACACTAAGGAAATTAAATCTAATAAAGACTTTGAATTCATTTTAATTCTATATTTAAAATCGATTAACGTTTAAAACCTAAATCGACGCTTAAATAAAATTACGTGAACGCATTTAAATAAAACGTGAAAATAAAGAAGTAAAATACCTACGGATATGGAAAATACATTTTACAATCCTAATGATGCAAGAAAATTATTGGAAAAATAAAATTATTTTTATGATTATTTATTTAATTATTATTAATTAAAAACTATTTTAACTATTTAATAATACCCTAAAATATAAGAAAATATGAAATAAAGCTAGAAAAGTGAAATTATGACTTAGAAAAATCTAAAATATTATAAAACTTATTTTAAAACTGAAAATATATTTATTACACTTTTTATCTATTTATTATTCATTAATTACTATTTAATGATTATTTAAATTATTTTAAATTATAATAAATACTAAATGAACTCTAATAAATATGAAACTTTTATATAAATACTATATGATAGCGAATACTAGGAAAAATATAAAAGTTAGATAAGCTCACTAATGTCGAATTGGGCAAATAAGCGGTTTAAATAAGCACTTCAAATAAGCAAATAAGCACTAGAATGCACCAAAGCTTAGGTATAGTGTAATAGACCTAAAAACCTAATTCAACTCAAAAACTAAAATAAGCCTAGGCCGTCACTAGAAAAGCAATGAGCAAGATGAAACTAAAGTGGCAAACTACCCTACTGTGGGTCGATTTTTAAGCACCAGAATAAGCTTTAAAACATAAGGTAAGCATAGATATGAAAAGCCTGCTATGTGGGCTTCCCAAAAGCCAAGACTCACACTGTGGGGTCCACAAATGAGCTCGTGTGAGCTTATGAAATCAGCAGACAACAAACTCCCCGAGCAGGGAGATTTTCGAAAAAGAGCTTAAAGAAGCTAGCAATAAGCAGTTTACAATACTAACTAAAATTATAAAAATACTATGATGAAGACAAGAAATGTAATGACAAATATCCAAAAGCACAAGTCTTCACTCCTAATATTAAGTCCTACATGAAATTCACAAGTTTATTCAAAATGGGTTTCTATGAAATTTTGACTTTTTAGATTAATAAGCTAAGTTGACTAATGTGAATTATGATTGCTTCTAATTAACTTAAACTGTTATTATAAGCTATTATAAGGCTAGAATAAGCTAGGTTATCTACTTATAAGCTAAGGAGCATGATCATGGGTTCTAAAAGTCCAACAAAGACCTGTGAGGGTGAATCAAAGAGGTTTTAGACTTTTGGTCACTGAGACCGAGTTTTATGGTTAATTCCACTTAATTGGACCTAGACTAGCATGTCGCAACAACAATCAATAACAATAACTATCATGAACCCATGGAAACAAAGTTAACCCAAACACTCCTTTTACAAACTGCTTTGATTTTTAAAATCGAATGATCAAATTAAGGTAGGATTTTGATTAAAGATGAACAACTAACTCATTAAGCACTAAAAGTAGTTTTGAGTAAAAATAAAGCGCCTAATAAGCTAACTTATAAAAGGCTATTTTTGGCTTTTATGAGATTTTTTAAGCAAGATAAAGAAAATGCTATTTAAAAGCGATAAAAGCAGATAAAATTTAATTAGAAACTATTTATAAGCGAAAATTACTATGATAAGCTAAAAATAAGCACTAGTACAAGAAGCTAGAAAATAATGCATAATTATAAAATTTGGCTTACAATCGTGAGAGGCAATGAAACGAGGGAAACCGATCGTAACTTGACTTGGTGTGTCAATACCAAGCTTAAACACCACTCAACTCATCCACTTCAGCTTATCACCACCAAATAGCTTATTTGACTGAAAATGTTGACTTTTGTTGACTTTTCTGGTTTTTCTAAATTAAACTACTAGAGTCTAATACAGGCTCATGAAAAGTTACAATAAGCTTATCTGAGCTTGTATGAAGGGTAAAAGAGCTTGTGTGACTTCTAATCAGTATATATGACTTAATACGAATTAACAAGAAACATGAAAACTTGAAATCTTATCAAACTTGGAATAATTACAATACAAAAGTGATAGTTAACTTGAAATAAACTTGAAATTACACTGAGAACTTAAATTTAAACTCGAATGACATTAAATAAATTTTACACTACAAAGTGGTCTAAAGCGGTGACAACGGTTCTCTTTGTCTTCTTTCTTCTTAAATAATCACCCCAATAGCTTCATCTCTCTCCTCCGCTTCAATCCCATCCCTTGAATAACTTTGAATCAATCCCAATCGCACTTGTAAATTTGGCGCCAAAAGTCCTAAAGTTAACGTGAGTCGCTTATTTTGAGCAATTAAAGAACTTTGGAGGACGTGTTGGTCGAGGAGACAAGTATGAGAGTAGTGAGTGAGGTGGAAGGGTGGAGGTGGCAAAACCAGGATGTGGAGGAGGAAGGACGTGGTATGGAGGGAAACGTTGGGGAGTTTGGTTTAGTCAAACTGGAGTTCGTAGGAGATATTAATAACGGGGGTTCAAGTAGGGGTTCACGGGTTTTATTTCGCGAGGGTTCAAGGGAGTAGTGGGCTTGGTTTTGGGTTTAATAAAACAAAGGGTCCATTTGATTTGTAGATTAATCACAAGGACCATATTTGTAATATTCGAAACTTGAAGGGCCGGACCTGCCAATCTTTCAAAGTTATTCCAAGGATCAATCTTGCCAAGTTTCATTAGTACAAGGACCATAAAGATAATTTTCCATTTTGCAAACCAAGGACTAATTTTGACAACTTTTGAAACTTGATCTTTATATTGGGGCAATGACGCAATAATGAGGTAATAACCGAGGCGCGTCAATCTTTGTTGAAAACTATTTCAAACTTTTGAAACTTGAGGGGTAAAAGTTGCCAATTTGTGAAAACTTTTATCCAGGGATTATTTGAGAACATGTTTGATATCCCAAGGACTAAATTTGACTTTTTATTCATTTTACACCTTTAGGGACTAGTTTTGCCATTTTGTGAAACTCCAAGGACTGAAAATGACAATTTTGTGAACTTTGATCATTTTTCACTTGTTTTCAATCTTTTGTACTGAGTCACATAAAAACACATTTCAATGATATTTGTAACATTTATATAGTCATTTGTGTGTTTTGGTCATTTTATGGTTTAAATAATATAAAATATATGTGTATTTAGACACATATCAAGCTACCGGATCAATCATACAGAAGAAGTTTAATTTAGTTAGACACATTCAAAAGTCAAGAATTTGCAAAAGACCAAATGGGTGGCCCCGAGGATCAGTGGTGTCGCTTTCACCTCACCGATCCCGATGCGTTAAATGACCCGACAGGATCCGTGCCACCACTCTTGTGCAACAACAAACGCTTGTGGAGGTGTCTATTGAACATAACATTGAGGAACCGTAAAAGGATAAGACCGAGAAAGAAAAGATCGATGAAGAAGCTAAGGCTCAGACGGAAGAAAAGGCTAACTGGACAAGATGACAAAGAGAATTATGATGATTTTCTTCTCAACAGTCAACCTGCTCCAAGGAGGATACTTATGCACCTCCTAAGGACCCCGAGCCTCCTCATGTCTCCTCCTCATCAGATTCTTCATCTCATTCCTCACCACCAATATCAAAGAAATCAATCAAATCAACATCCAAATTTGTGAAGAAACCACCTCGATCTTGGATTTCTCGGACTCATGAAAGAATTGTGAAAGTCGTCCAACAAGTCGAAGAAGGACATGCTCTACGTAAAACCGAATTGGTTTGTCGACCAAATACAATACTTAAATGATGAGAAAGACAAGATGCGTAATGAAAGGGAATTTGTTCAAGTTCATGAAAAGTCATTGTCAAGAGGAACCGAACGAAATGATCAAGGTTACACTAACAAGTACCTTCGTGATTTCGCCCTAAAGTCACAAAGGAGATGTTTACTGCATAACTATATCCGAATCTTATGCGATAGCCAAGCAAACTATAAGATCAACACCTTTAACCGTCACAATCAATCCATCCGATCCCGTAGTTTTCTCGGATAATGAATTGGTGGCCAAGCTCATCACACAAATGTCTAAACGATCCGGGACATTTAATTACGATGAAGGTAAGTGTTTCAAGTATTCTTGGACTACCAACTCAAAGAAGCATGTACATTCAAGGTGAAAAGTCTAAACGTCCTAGAGACGATGAAGACAAGGATCGGATAAGCATGATAAAGCTAAACGTCAAGAAGTCCGGTGAATCATCTTCTATGTTACCTTCTCTCCAACGGACTCCTACTCAACAAAGGTCTCCTCCCGCTCTTCTGCTGAGATAAACCTCGTGACGATTCCGAGTTACCACCCCGACTCGTAAAACCGGTGATCACTTTGAGTACACGGGTGGTGACGATGAAGAGGTCCTCGAGCCCCTACAACAACCCACCTCTCCCAAACAAGTTAAGAAACCGTAATCCTCATCTAGGCCAAAACAAAAAGAAGAAGGCGCCCATGGTCGACGCCGTATCATGGCTAGATGATGATAAAACAGAGGAATTTGAATGGTTCTCTACACTTGTTAACAACACTCCCTACCCAAGAAGGTCGAATTTGGTAGACGGTAATACATTGAGCATACAAAACTTTTGCAAGAAAAGTTCGGTGAAGAAGATGACGAAACCGAGTTGAGGCGATGTTAGTGCAAATATTACGATATTTAATCTATACATGCCTCGTTTGTTTTGATTGATGACAAACATGTAACTTGTAATACATAACGAAATGTACAAGTTACTTGTAATTACATTTGTCTCAACATACATTCAACACCTCTCGATGTCTCAAGTCCTCGTATGTTACAACACGTGTTCGTACATGTTTGTTATGTGGCATTATGATCAAACCCATTAACAAATCATTTAGAATGTTTAAAATACGTTTAGAGTCACTAAGTATTTTAATAGGTTAATCATTCTATTTCGAACCTCATTTTACATTTTGCATTCACAAGTATTTTATACAAATACATCTTTTGTAAAATGTCTAACAAATATATACTTTTATTTGTACAAGTAAACTAACTATAATATTAATACAAGTACTAAAGTTTACTTACACTTGACAAAATATATATTATTTTGACAAGCACCTAACTAGATATTTTATTTTATAAAAGGCAATTAGACTTTTATAAACTAGTTACATAATACATTTTACAAGTTTATTTTCATGAACATTTTAATCTAAATGAAAATACAATTTTACATCACTTCATGCATCATCATATCTTTAGAAGATTTGGTCAATATTTGGTTAGATTTGAAAGATCTTGAAAGATATTCTAAGATATCAAATCTAATAAAGTATTATTTTTAGATTACATTTTGGCTATAAATAGAGCCCATTGTCTTCTCATTTCAATCATCCCTTCCAACACACATTCTTTCTATCTTTCTTTCATCTTTTAGATCTATAGATAACCATGTAGTAACATACATTAATCACCCATATCATCACATGATCATAATGCTTCTAACATTCATCTTTGTTGTAAGCATACTTTACATTTTGATCAACCAAGGAAAGCTTGGAGATCTAGCCATCCTCATTCACCAAAGCATATCAACATATGAAGATTCAAGATCTCTTGATATCCTCATTGATTGAAGACTTCTTATTTAAGAAGATCATTTAGATTAGTTATTCATATCCATTAGACATTTATGTCATGGATCATCATTGTAAACATCATTGCATCATCACAACACTTTCACCAAACTAGATTAGATGGTTTATGTGTTTGTACCATAAAACACAAGGTTTGTTATGTTGGGCCATAAAACATAGTGGGAGTGGTTGTACCCTTGAAAAGAACTCGACATCTAGCTTAGTGTCGGAAATATTGTATAGGCGACGTTAGGTTGGTTCTACTCGAACTAGAACCCGTATTTAGCTTTGTACCGAAAAAGTGTAAGCGACGATTGTAAGGTTTTCTCCACGAGAAGGGAGCTTGTTGATTTAGTGAAGTAACTCTCGAGTTGGGTACTCGGGAGTGGAGTAGGCGGAAAGGAGATCCGTGACCGAACCACTATAAATCCTCGTGTTCGGTTTGCACTTTCCTTTCTTTATCTCTTTACTTTTATAATTGCTTGTGATGTGGTTTGATGTTTATGCTTGTGTGACAACTTGGTTTACTATGCTTTATATTAGTTACAAACAATAATTGATACTTTCATATTATAACAAGCTTCATAAACGATTTGATACTAAAGATCTAACGCTTTTAAACCAGAACGATTCACCCCCCCCACGCTTTCACAATTGGTACAGAGCCTCGTAGCTCTTATTTTCAAAACAAATGGTTTTTAAAATGGAGCACGATCCATGTATCAAATTATCATTGAAGCGAAATATAATATGAAAAGGTTTTGCTAATTATACTTATAAATTTTATTGTTAAATGTTTAGATAAGTCATATTAGAAAAATAATAAACAAAATATGTGTGTTATATTTTTCTATCAAATCTAGTAAGTCCTACACTTTTTCGCTATGAGTAAGTACATTTTTCAACATTTCGTGACATTCGTGAAGGCCACGGATCGGGCGGTACCAAATAAAGGGATCCTTCCTTGTTACATTTTGGTTCCTTGGTCCGACAAGACGCAGCTTTTTGGCCAACTTAAAAATTCATAACTTATTAACCGAAGTCCGTAGGAGTCGAGCCACCTATCATTTTAAAGGGAATTGAGTCTACTTTCATTTAAAACAACTCTCATGACCTGATTCTAATTTTAAATAAGTGAAATAGACCAAATACTACGAGTATGTCCAAGATATTAAGTTTCGCTTTAACATAAAAACTCAAAATTTTGAGTCAAACAATTTAAGATGGTATTCTTAGAACATTGATATAATTTATTTTGAAGCTAAATAATTATGTAATATGTTTAAAGAAAACTAATCAAGCTTGGTAACATCATCACATTTAAACGATAAATGACGAAAAATGTTTTTCTTGTTATGCTATGCTAAATGACCACTTGTTTATGTTGTTTGCATATATGTTGCTTGCTTATTTTCAAATTGTTGTTTACACTTGTTTGTTTGCATAATATAAGTGTCAATCTTGCCATGTTATTTATTCGCTTGTTTGACGATTTCTTGTTTATGCACAATAGGCCATTTGCTAGATTTTGTGCACTTAGTTGGAAATTTGTTTTACCATCACTTATAGACTTAGATCACTTCCTTTGCATAGGTTATACTAACATCTCGCATAACTTATGAAATGTCATGACTCGCTTAGCAATGAGTACTAAGTAAATTAGTCAAGTATTTTGAAAATGGAGGTTTTAAGAGAGTGTTTGGTACAAGGACAAAAACAATATTGTATGATGTAATTTACTTGTTTTTACTTTGTAGGATGATAATATGACTTAAAACAATGTTGTATGCTAACCGGTTTATGCGGTGGATAGCACAAGTGTGTTATCAATTTTACCCATTTTCACTTTTATGTGAAAATCGTTAGCCCTTAGTCAAAGTCTCGTGCTCCACTATGTTTGTATATGTGTTATCGACTCTTCCTAACTAGAAGTAATTAATGTCACATGTTTTAAGCAAAATTTCGTGTTTCGAAAACTCCCGACACCTAGAAAATGGGTCTCGTGAACTTTTCGGTGTCCACGGATCGACGGCACCAAAATGTTGGTACCGTCGTTATGCATTTTGGTACCGCCATACCAGACAAAGGACCAAAGCGGCACCAATTTAAGGGTTCCCACTGTAAAGAAATGGTGCCGTGGATCCTACTGTAAGTTATTGAATTTTACTAAAACCCGCAATCTAATTTACCAAACTTCGTTTCTAGGATAGTTGTTAATACATATCTTTCATACCTCACTCAACACATCCTCAATGGATTAACTTAGGATGTTTGACATGATTTTAGACACTTCCATCTCATTAGAAACTACCATCTTTGTATGGATTAACATCAAATCCATGAATCCTTAGTTCCATAAATTGACACATTCAAGATGATCATTTTCACACCCTCACTGTTACTTTTCCTCAAGCTTAGCATTTCTTAAAGCAAAGTCAAAATGACTAAATCCTTAACCTCAAATAAGCCACTTAAGAAAACCACTAGGATTAGCATTCGATCTTGTTGCTTCATTAGCTTGAGCTCTTCATCCTCAGACTCATTACCTCTCAACATCTCATCACCCATTCAAGATGTGAACTTTCTAAACTTAAGTAGTCCAAGTCCACCACCAAAATCACCCATCATTATGACTACTTTACAACCATCAAAAACACCTTCACAACCAAAGTCTCCAAAACTTGTACTTTGTGCAACACCACCAACATCTCCTCACCCGTTTATGGATGACTTAGATGACTTACCGAGACTAACAACTGGACTCATTATTTGCAAAGATATCATACACAAGTCTAACATATGACTATAGATATTGTTTTGTATCTACATGTGTTGCCTCACTTGGTTAACATGAAAATAATGTGTCATCCTTCAAGACGATAAGTATCTACATAGAGTCATAACTCACACATATGTTAAAGACATACTATCAAATCTTGTTATCCTTGAGTTCAATCTAAGCTTTATAATCTCAACAAATTAGGATTGACAACTTAAGTATTTCATCCGAAATATTCAAGTATATGCGACTTACGATTGTAGTCATTAAAAGTCATATCCGAAAAAAATCAACACCCAAGTATTTTAACAACACATGTTGAAACACTTATCCAAAACAAACAACCCATTGTGCCACTTATCCTCTTTGACACCTACTATCCTCTTCCATCTTTTGGCACCATTAAGCGTATTGCTCATGATCTTCCAAGAGCATCCTTTAAATCAAACGTCCCCTTTCAAGGTGAACCTATACCTCAGCCCCTAAGATTCATAGACATGACCAAAACTTCAAGCACTTCACCCACTAGTTGTAGCAACCAATGAACCATAAGAATTAGTATCCGTACTTCTTTGTGTTCAACGTCTATGGACAAATAATCAACCTAAGTACTCCCATAGCACAACAAACCCCTACATCACCACATCCTTATTTAGACACACTAGAAGACATACCATCTAGATCAACCAATCCACCATCCTTACCATCAATTGAATTCGTTGAGTGTATTGCCCAAAAAGCCTTTGTGTCCAACACTTGTACTGAATCAAATGCACGTTTGAACAAACTCAACCATCCTTTCCCATATATAAGGACTTAGATAATTCATTATGGCTAGAACCTCAACTATCAAATAAGCATGGTGCTCTTGGTAATTGTTGTCAATGTCCACTAGGTATAAGTAGTACTACCTTCACAAATTATCAAAGTATTAGTAATACTTTGTCGATAAACTTCTGATAAATTTCGTTAAACTTCAAATCAACATTTTAACAACATATGTTAAAATGCAATCTCAAAGCCAACATCATACACCCCAAGCAACAATGACTCTTGAGGAGTATTCATAAGAAACTCGAGTGAATTCCTCTTGTAATCATCTAGTGAATATAATCTTGAGACCAAGTTTATTTAGATGGGACTATCCGATTCAAACACTTTGGCTTCATATCTTCATTTAGGAAAACATGATGTTTTGAAGAACATTATGACTAAGATTCATGCATTAAGCTTTCATTTTGTTAAAAGGATATTGTATATCCTATGCATCACTCTTGCGACATAAATAGTTGTGCTACAAGAGATTTCATTACACCTCATTGGCTAAATGATCTTGAAACAAACATCTACAAGTTCTGTGAACTAGCATATCCAATTCATCTTGTCATACTTGTTTTCATAAGCATGATAACTTTATCCCATGGGATAATCTCATTTATTGAAAGATACTATTTGTATCTATTTCCTTTCAAGCGTACATCATAACCTAACCTTGCTCAAACCGAGTGCACATCCAAGGTTAAAACTACACAATTTTAGAGCATACACAAGATCTATTGAAGTTGGTAACCTCACTTAGATTCTTGTTAAATAATGTTCCAAAGAGCTTTCTTGAGAACGTTCTTAGTTTAACATATTCCATTCTCTAGTCTTAGATGATCAATTCACATTTAAAGTACAAGATGTCATCCATTAGATCATACAATTAGTGTGTAATTTGAACAACTTTCGATTCTAAACACAAGATTAAAACACATTGTTTATCAAACACACCATTGTTAAAATTCATGTGTATAACATGACATCTTCATCTCCTTAGTTATATTGCATATTAGTTGTGTCACATTAAGCCAAGTATTGGTAAACTATCATCTTTTATACACTTTAATAGGCAAAAGTAGGAGTTCCCATCTTTCTAACATGAGAATGATTCTTGGAGAATCTATTGCACTAGAAACTCAATTTGACCTAACGGTTGAATTGCTTCCTCGAGAGAAGTTGGGTTTGTGGAATCACCCGTAAAATGGTCGTGTTTAGCCTTAATTGAGCACCGCTAGTAATAGTCTCATATTCATTCTCCAACTTGAAAAACTGCTTTCCTATACTTGCCTAAAGTAAGTGTTAAAACATTGATAGTTTGCCTCGCCTTAGGAATACTAATCAAACAAGTAGTATATATGACTTTTCTTTTAAAACCACTTGCATTGCACTTACATGTGTTGATTACATGTTCTTGTTTAATACGATAAGTTGATTTGACATTATCTTAGTGTTTGATAACTAGTCGAATGTGTAAACCTTAGTACGGTTTTATCTTTATAATGCTTGTATTCTTGTTTCATGCTACTAAACGCTTAAACCTAAAACTTTATTTGCATGATACTTACTTTTAAATTAATTTTAGCATGATTAACATGTTACTTATGAAATCATAATATGTCATTTTGATACGTGATAATTCGATATGATAAGTTTGTGTTTGAAAGCTATTAGTTGGCATTCATTATATCTATGTGTAGTACGATTCAAATGATACATGCTCCAAATTGTTATGTCTTAAACATGGCTTGCATGAATCTTTCATTTTGTTTCTTTTGCTTCTTGTCACACTATTTGTTTGCTACATGGGCACATATAATGTCAAAGTGCTTTTGGTATGACAAACTTTTAGAAGCCTTTTTATCTTACAAATTAATCACATAGTTTTGTATATCCAAGTATGCTTAAGTGTCTAAGTCTAACGACAAAACAATCTCATAATGAAATGTCTTGAATAAAGTTGTATTCTTGCATAATATGATTGTTTTGATGCTATCTTATGTGGTGATTTCTTGTCTACTAAGTACAATGTGTTGTTTTTGCTTATATAATATGTTATCATTTGATTTCTATCATGTTAACATCTTTTGTCACTAACAAACTTGTTTTGTAGGTCGATAACAAATTATTTGTTATCTCACTTGGTTTTAACTTTTATATGCTCATTTTGCATAATCCCCTTTATTGCTACATAGATTAGTAATATGCTTTATGGGACCCCTACACTTGCATATAGTTTAAAAGCATATAAAATTAAGTTCTAGCGGGTTGGCTTTGCATTTTGTATTTCAACCGACCTCTTTCCAAATCTCATTTTGCTTCCGCTTCCAAAATCACCTCCATCATTATTTAGTTATAACAATACTCTAATCCTCTTCACTTCCTATTAGGAAACCACATGCCTCATCATACGATCATCTCGTATTAATCGAGAAGAGGTACGTGACTTTAAGGATGAAGTTCATTGTATGCTAACCATCATCCGAAAAACATCACTAAGCTCATCTCTTTCGTTAACCCGAATAACCTCCTAAACACTTTGTTGTCATTCCTTATTTGATACATTACACATTATGTTGGATGTCCACCAATTAAGGGGAGAGAAATCCATTCACATAATTGTCTTTTGTCAAATTTTATGTCTCTTAGACTCTAAAATACCAACACATAGGCAAACACCACTGAAACCGGTTCATGAAACCACAACTAGTTCAACCTCTTTTAACCTTATTCTTAGACTTTAAAATACCAACACATAGAACACCACTTAGCTAAAACCGTTCACGAAACCACAACTAGTTCAACTTTTTAATCCTTATATCACAAGTTTGCACCAATACCTCATCAAGTGAAAACACATCATGTGTTTTACAAACTTCTTCATCTCCACAATCAACGAATCTAGGATTTTCCTTAAACTAGCACCTTACAACTTCACTATCTAGAACACCATCATAGGATCTTATCCTTTTCTCGCTTGACATATATCATGCATCTCATTGTCGTGCAAACGATATATTAATCAAAACAGTCATTTCCAACACGTTGGTCCATCCAACTCTCACTTATATGATGTCATTCTCATCCTCATATAGGTACTCATTATTATTATTAGTATTTTCCATATTGTCTTCACTTCTTTTCAAAGTGATAATCATCCATGTCGGTCAAAACCATGCTAATACTACCTTTCCCATTGTCACCTAGAATAGGTCATTTTTATAATTCGTGTCAATCAATGAACGAATTTATCTTCATGTTATCACTTTTATATATTCTTAGATAGAACGCATTATTGATTATTCTTGGGTTGAAGCATATGAGAACTTGCTCATAACAATAGGTTGTTAGCATCAATAAATCATTCAAATCATAACCCTTATGCATCATTGAAATGCAATGTCCATTCATATATTTTTTTTCCTCTTAGCTTTGGTCACTTGACATGACGAAAGGATTGCATAAATCCATATTTTTTATACATACGAGTTTCTAACTCCTTAATAGCTTCCTACCTAATCACCACCACCTTCCATCACCACTTTCACTAATCATCACCACCATGGATTAGCGAAAAATTGCTTTTGTAAATCTCGAGTCATCTACCATCACCACATGAATCCTACTAGTAAACCGACACCAACACTAGCACCACTAGTGGCACACCCGTGGAAGACTTCATATCTTCTTTCTAGGAACTATTTTGTAGGCTTTTATCATATTATATTCTCACTTTTCTTATGATTGTAATTAGGAGACTACACTTCATGAGATCTTTGATTATATCATTTATCACATATATACATCTTATTTTTCTTTGTGAAAAGATGAAATATATTGCACTAATGTTTTTCATTGTAGGTTCATCATCATATACACTCGATTGTATATAACTTACTCATCTAAGGATGAAGTTTGCATCAATTATTTTTCTTATTTTAGGTGCTTCTTGACACCCTAGAACAAGGAGGAATATCCTTTAAGCACTCATATTGCATCGCCTATACACTTGGTTGTATATGACATATTTGTCTAAAGACAAAGCTTCTATTATACTAATATTTATTTTGAAGGTTCATCTTGACGCCTAGAGCAAGGGAGCTCCGTCAAGAATTTATTGAATGCATCTTATACACACTTTGTTGTATAACACTTACTCGTCCAATGACGAATATAGTTTTGCACTAATATTTGTTTTTAGGTTTTAATCATACCCCGACGCCTCAAACAAGGGGAGCAACCGTCAAGGGGAGCATGCACGCATTTAGCATCATTCTCACTTTTCAAACAAGCATTTGTGCTTCGATAAACAAGTGGAGAAAATAGGCTAACATTGCTATGCATTTTTCTTTTTCATATATTTCTCATAATTTTGTTGCATAAAACTAACCTTGATGTAGGTTAAGCCTCTTTATTTGATCCATGGATCCGCTACCAAACAAGGGACGGATTGAAGTGGACGGTTTAACTTCACTAGGGATGATGCAAGCTCGCCTTTTGGGGAGAAATTAAGTTAAACTCAGGACACGCCTTTTGTTTCGACAAAAGGGGAGAAGAGTGTAAACGGAGAAGGTAATGTAAAGGTAGTAAGGATACAAGTAACTTTTACATTTTACTTTCTATTACGTTTACATATCTTTGTCATCATCAAAAGGGGAGATTGTTAGTGCAAATATTACGATATTTAATCTATACGCCTCGTTTGTTTTGATTGATGACAAACATGTAACTTGTAATACATAACGAAATGTACAAGTTACTTGTAATTACATTTGTCTCAACATACATTCAACACCTCTCGATGTCTCAAGTCCTCGTATGTTACAACACGTGTTCGTACATGTTTGTTATGTGGCATTATGATCAAACCCATTAACAAATCATTTAGAATGTTTAAAATACGTTTAGAGTCACTAAGTATTTTAATAGGTTAATCATTCTATTTCGAACCTCATTTTACATTTTGCATTCACAAGTATTTTATACAAATACATCTTTTGTAAAATGTCTAACAAATATATACTTTTATTTGTACAAGTAAACTAACTATAATATTAATACAAGTACTAAAGTTTACTTACACTTGACAAAATATATATTATTTTGACAAGCACCTAACTAGATATTTTATTTTATAAAAGGCAATTAGACTTTTATAAACTAGTTACATAATACATTTTACAAGTTTATTTTCATGAACATTTTAATCTAAATGAAAATACAATTTTACATCACTTCATGCATCATCATATCTTTAGAAGATTTGGTCAATATTTGGTTAGATTTGAAAGATCTTGAAAGATATTCTAAGATATCAAATCTAATAAAGTATTATTTTTAGATTACATTTTGGCTATAAATAGAGCCCATTGTCTTCTCATTTCAATCATCCCTTCCAACACACATTCTTTCTATCTTTCTTTCATCTTTTAGATCTATAGATAACCATGTAGTAACATACATTAATCACCCATATCATCACATGATCATAATGCTTCTAACATTCATCTTTGTTGTAAGCATACTTTACATTTTGATCAACCAAGGAAAGCTTGGAGATCTAGCCATCCTCATTCACCAAAGCATATCAACATATGAAGATTCAAGATCTCTTGATATCCTCATTGATTGAAGACTTCTTATTTAAGAAGATCATTTAGATTAGTTATTCATATCCATTAGACATTTATGTCATGGATCATCATTGTAAACATCATTGCATCATCACAACACTTTCACCAAACTAGATTAGATGGTTTATGTGTTTGTACCATAAAACACAAGGTTTGTTATGTTGGGCCATAAAACATAGTGGGAGTGGTTGTACCTTGAAAAGAACTCGACATCTAGCTTAGTGTCGGAAATATTGTATAGGCGACGTTAGGTTGGTTCTACTCGAACTAGAACCCGTATTTAGCTTTGTACCGAAAAAGTGTGCGACGATTGTAAGGTTTTCTCCACGAGAAGGGAGCTTGTTGATTTAGTGAAGTAACTCTCGAGTTGGGTACTCTGGGAGTGGAGTAGGCGGAAAGGAGATCCGTGACCGAACCACTATAAACTCGTGTTCGGTTTGCACTTTCCTTTCTTTATCTCTTTACTTTTATAATTGCTTGTGATGTGGTTTGATGTTTATGCTTGTGTGACAACTTGGTTTACTATGCTTTATATTAGTTACAAACAATAATTGATACTTTCATATTATAACAAGCTTCATAAACGATTTGATACTAAAGATCTAACGTTTTTAAACGGTAACGTATTCACCCCCCACGCTTTTCACAATTTGTTCACAAATTCTCAAAATAACATTTTCTATGCCATTTTGAGGGGAGAAAATTATTTGATAAGAAATATGTTGTGCAAATGCAAATGAATCTTTGTGTAATAGACTTAACCAACGAATTGACGGTACTAAACCGTTAGTAACTCGAAAAGACTTGTCCGGACGGGTAATAATTTCAAGCTAGTTCGCTAGTAATGTAAACGTGTCTCGCAAAGGACTTGTCCGAGTAGAAAGTACCATTCGAGAAACTCTTGGTAGACATGAACTCGACGGTATGACAACCTTTCAAGGTTTGTCTACACCTTCAAGGTAGTTATTAGAGCTAGTTGTCACCTAAAAGTCGACAATGTAACTCTTTAACTATACAACGTAACCGTGTCTCATGGGGATTGTCTATCTTGAGTTGATCAATTCAAAAGTGCGCTCTTCCCACACAAAGGCGATTTCCGTCAAAACTCTAAAGCACATGCGAGGGGAGTATTTATGCAAAATCCTATCTCTCACAAGTGGTTCAAACATGATTTTCATTAACAAACCTTTGAGAGATTCTTTACAATGATGGTTTTAATGGCAACATAGGTCACCATGGAGTTATAAGGTGACTAAGGTTAGGAATAACCATCCTATGATCCGCCAGAGCCGAAGGATCTACCCAAGGACATCACAAATAGTTAGTTCTTAGAAGTCCTTAGGTACGATTATAAAAGGAGAAAATGAGAATCGGAGAAAGAAGGAGTTGAAGAATAAAAGAAATGCAAAGAAAAGGGTGAAAAGAAATAGCCCTACTGATTATTCAACTTAGGGCGTATAATCGGTTCAATTCATATACATCGGTTGTCACTTAGTGACGCCGGTATTGAAGATTAAAAGTCGTCATGGACCCAAATGACGATGCACTAAACCTTCTTAGCCACTCAAGTTTCTCTCAATGTAAGCTTGTTTCATTCTCACAGGAACCCTACGCAAACTATTGGCTTTCTCTTAGAGATCGCCGGTATGAAGAAGGAGACCTTCTCCCTAGTCTCCGCTCAGAAAACCAAAACGCACAATTGAGTCTAGAGCCACGAGATTCATCAAAAGATCTCTTAGGTACACTTGACATTTTATCACTTGACGCTCAACAATAAGAATTTCGGTGGTACATTTTCGAGTCCTTCATGATCTTAGCAACTGTCGAGAACATTTATGAGAGGTTCACAACCGTGATCCTCGTGATTGAATGGAAACTCCCGCCGTGGTCAACATCATACACCGGCAAGCAGTCACTTCGGTAACTCCCGTGGATTACGCGGAGTGTGTCTCAAACGGTCTACAATCGTGAGGTGATACTTGTACCTCAATGACTCATCCGAATCGTGGGCGATTTTGACATCGCGTTATCTCACTTGTGGGACTCAGGCTCAGAACGGCCTTGTGAGAATTAGAGTTGTGTTTTCACACTATGTTGTTAACACTCTCAAGTTCAAACTTGTAAGTGCCGAACCGCTTATTACTAACCGCTTGAAATGTTTTCTTATGGAAGCTCCGGAGCGGGATGATCGTGCAGATTCTTCTCATGCTCACGCCAACATCATCACTAATGGAAGTTCTATTCGGAAGCAACACAATGATCGAATGATTCTTCGTCAAACCAAAGAATCTACAAAGTTAAAGACTTAAAGAACTTCATCAAGATTGTATTCCAATGTCAAAGAGCGTGTGAGCATGTTGAAGAATGACGTGGAGACACCGAGCAAGCAAGGCACTGAGGATTTGATGCGCATAACAACATACTATCACTTTCACCACAAAGAACAATAATCAAAGAACAAAGTTAATGATGACGCCAAAGCATAACCGCCAAGGAAAACTATCTTCTACACCGGGAGATTGTTCGAATCTAGGCAATTCTTCTCACAAGAAAGAAGAATGTCGAAGACGTCGAGCAACTATTACATCAACGCTTTCACGCTCATCACCAACACTTGAGGGGAGATTGTTGGAATCACTCCTAAACCATAATCAAGTGTTAGTAATTAATATGTAATAGTTAGCTTTATTATGTCCTTTATGTTTGTTATTAGCCTTAAGCTTATGTAGAAGGCCCATGAGCTTAGGCCCAAGCCCATTAAAGAAAGGATGGAAACTAGGAGTGTTGCCCTAGCTTTCCTCCTATAAATACTCTATGTAAACATTCATTTGAAGGTTGGTTGTTCAAGTTTTTCTCTCATTCACATCCTACGCATAACCGGCTCATTCTTACGTGTGTGTTTGTGTGTTTTATTTGTTCAATCGCCTTATATCTTTCTATATTACTTGTGTTTGTAAAACTAGTGACCTAACAGGACCCATGAGAGTGCAAACTATAAACGGGAAGAAATATGTGTTAGTCGTTGTTGATGACTACTCTCGATTTACTTGGGTTAAGTTTTTGAGGACAAAGGATGAAACTCCAGATGTCATCATCAAACTTATCAAACAATTGCAGTTCGACTTAACAAGACCGTTAGAATTATTCAAACGGACAATGGAACCGAGTTTGTTAACAAAGAACTAAGTCGGCTTTATGAAAGCATTGAATCACCATCAAAGAAGTGTTCCACGACTCCTCAACAGAATGGTGTAGTTGAAAGATGAAATCGGACCTTGTGGAAGCCGCAAGAACAATGCTAATTTACTCAAAGGTTCCAATGTTTCTCCGGTCAAGCCATTGCCACCGCTATACCCAAAATCGCCCCTTATACACACCACTCATGGAAAAACTCCATACGAACTTGTCCATAATCGAAAACTCGATCTATCCTTCCTTCAGATGTTCGGTGCTTTGTGCTATCCAACGAATGATGGTCAAGATTTAGGTAAATTAAGAGCTAAAGCGGACATTTGAGTTTTGTGGGTTATGCACCAAATAGGAAGGGTTTATTGTCATTTCAAGCAGTAACCAGTTTTTAAAAGAAAGAACAGAGCCATGCTTAAATTAATTTTTGAATCTTCATGCTCTGATTCTAAAAACAAATGTTTGTCGCCAAAAAGACACATGTTTCCATCACAAATATTTTTCCTTCTAAATATTCTTCTGAAAAATATTTGTCATCTAATGAAAACAAAATTGCTTTGAAAATAACTCGGACTATATTTTTGAAAATTATCTGGACTTATCATTGGTCAACATCTCTAACACTCAATCAACAACTTATGTCATTGATTGAGGGGAAGAATGATTTCAAGAACAATGTTTTTGTACTATTGGATCCAGACCAAGGCTAATGTTGTGTTTTCATAAGATACTTAAGCATGTTTAATCATTGGAGTTTAAAGTCTCTGAATTCGATCTTTATCAGTTAAATGTTTTAAAAGCAAGTCACAATTCTCCTCAAAAGATTTCAAAAACAATTTAAACCAATAGAGATCACATATCTCAAAGGATTTGAAACTTGTGATCAGGGGAGAATTTTTATTTAAATTGGATATAAACTGATAATTCAATAAGTGGTTTTACAAAGATAATAACAAACACTCCTCCCTACATGTGCCAAACGATTTCAAATTTTCCATACACAGGTTAAGGGGGATCATCTATCTCAAACCAAAAAGAATTGAAACGTGATTGAATGGTCTCTAAGTGCAGGTTCTCTCTAATATGTGCAAAACACTTTCGAATCTCGATGCACATATTGAGGGGGAGCAATCATAAGAAAACCTCATCCTTCCCAAAAGTATTTTGAATTACTAGATTTGATCGGGAAGTGATGAAGATCATTTTAGAAAATGTTAATCAAAGATTGGATATTTAATTCTCAATCTAAGATTTTACAAGTCCTCTTGCCTCCATGTGCTAAAATCATTTCTAATACTTGAAGCACATGTTGAGGGGGAGCATTTCTAAAATATCAAAAACAATTAAGGTACAAAATACTTTGATTTTATATCGCAAGTATCTTGATTGATTTTCAAATGGTTTTCAATTGGTTTCGAGAGGATGAATGATGAGTGTGTAAATACTCATCATTTTAGTCAATCTGAATCGCAAAACGCTTAAAAATGCTCGAATGCATCAAAATACGAAAATATTCCAAAATTTCATTTATATGTTTCGGATGCAAAATGTTTAAAATCGATGAAAATGAGCAAGGTTTGCATAATTGGCGCTCACCCCCAAGTTTCTAAAATTATCAAAAATAGTCCCCGAGTCAAAATTTCAAAAGAAAAGTCACCAAAGGTCCTTTTAAAATCAAAAGTTGTCAAAATTAGTCCTTTGGTGAAAAATGTCAAAAGTTTGAGAAAATTACAAGAATGGTCCTTCAAGTTTGAAAATTGGCAAAATTGGCCCCTGGAAAATTGGGAAATGGCAAGATTGGTCCTTGTACTTTTTGAGATTGTCACTTTCAGCCCTTGGATCAACTTTGAGATAGTGGCAGTTAAGGTCCTTGTAGTTTCAGAAAATTGCAAATAGGTCCCTTGATTATTAAACCCCTTCACACATTTTGGCCTGGTCATAAGCTTTGGACCCCTGTCATAATACATTTTGACCCCCCTTTATATTATTAACCCGGTCAAATCTTGGTCAAAACACCCAATGGCGCCAAAAACTCATCCCCTTCCACTTGCTTCTGCTTCACCCCTGCTACACACAACCTTCCCATCCCCCCTCCTCACCTTATCTCCTCCATGTCCCCTCATCCTCCACCAATATCCAAATGCATTTAATGCAATCCTCTTCCTCACTCAACCTCCCACCGCTAAAAGTCCAACCCCGCCTAAAATACAATCTATGGCTAAAACTTCTTAAGCCATCCAAGGGTCCAGATTTCAAGTGGGATTCTCTCAGAGATGAAAGAGAAACAAGTTGGAGCTATAAAAGAGAGAGAAGAAGCTAGCTAGACAAGTAGTTAGTTTTTTAAGTTTTTCTTAATGTCGTTTTTTTAAATCAATGTTTTAGTTTAGTCCAAATGTTGTAATTTAAGCTTTTATGTATCACACTCAAGTTAACACCTCATTGTAATGTGCTTTTGATTTTAAATCCAAGTTTTTATTCTAGTTCCAAGTTATTTGTTCACTGTCTCATTTTCAATTTCAAAATTTTATGTTCAAGCTTCTAATAAGCTCATGTTATAATCAAATAAGCTCATTTAAGCTTATTATAGGCTTTGGTATGCCTGCTGAATCAGTTTAAGCAAATTTGAATGATGGTCAACAAAAGTCAACTGTTGATGCATATTTGGAAATGGTGATGATTTGGGTTGATGCTGTGGTGCTTTGGGGTTGGATTAGATTAGCATAGAGTAGGATTGGGTTTGGTTTTAGCTTGCTACAACAGCTGGACATTTGTAAGCATCTGTCCATTTTACATTTTCATTTCAGTTTGCAAAAATGTGTTGTATCTGCATTTGTGGTTAAGGATAGTTTAGGCTTGTTTAATTAAGTGGTAATTAGTAGTTAAACTATATTTGAGTGTCTACATTAACTAAACCAGCAGTTGGTTAAATCAGTCATTATAGGTGTGTTTGGTTTTGCAGCTCAACCTGTCTTTAAGTTTAGTTCAGTACTTAACTCTTGTTGTTATATGCTTGTCCAGTTCATAGATACTCATATCTGTCTTACTTATGTGCCTATAACCCATCAAAGTCAAAATCACTGTCAACCATCTCAAATTCCTTATCTGTTGGGATTTTGCTAGATCCAAGTTTTATTTTGTGTTTGAAATTCATAGAACTAGCTTGCTTCAGTCTTATTTCATCATAATATACCATTTTCAGTTCACAATTCTAGATCAAAACTCAAATTAGTCAACTTTCCATGTTTGTGAAAAAGTCAAAATATTGAAAATCTCAGTTTTGGCCACTCTAAGGTGATTTTTATTGGGCTCATTTTTGAGTCAAATTCAATGAAACTAGTGATTTTAAAAAGTCAACCTGGTCTATTTTCTTATCCTCATTTTTGTTTAATTTTGTGAATTTTTCTTGAGCTTCATTTAAGCTTGTCAACATGGGATTGAATCCCCTGTGCAGGGCATTAAGTCTGCACAGGGGTTATGCAGGTATTGCAGACTCTTGCACAAGGCTCATTTGAGCTTCTCTAGGTCTCAGCTTGGGGTTTTAGATAGTCACCCAGGTCTAGTGCAGGGTCCCACTTCCATTTTGCTGTTTCAGCTTATTGGTTTGCTTATTTTCTAGCTCAAAGTAGTGACCCAAATCTGTTTTTGCACACAAAAGCTCAAACATCAAATCTGTGCCAACTTGCAAATCAGAGGTTATGGGTTGTTGTTTTTAGTTGATTTAGAGTTGTTTTAGCTTATTGTAGCTTGTGTATCAGTTTGGTAGCTTTTGGTGCCCATTTGCTTATTCAAGTGCTTATTTCAATAAGCACTTGTACATCAGTTTCAATTTCTTGCACATAACCTCCTGTTTTTCTATTATTCCTAGATTCCTAATATAATTTTAGAGTTTTCCTGAAATTTTCAGATTTTTCCAAGTTAGTTTGCTATTTTTCTGCATTTAAATTACTTTTTAGCACTTTTTAATTAGCTTTAAATACAAATAATTAAGAAAAGGTTCAAAAAAATAATTTTTCATTTTTCTTAAGTTTAGATAAATATAAAAAGTCAAAAAAATATTTTTCTAGATTTTTCTTAGTTAAATTTGTATTTTTAAGTAATTTAAATAGTATTTAATTCCTAGAAAATAGAAAAATAATCAGAAAAATGCAAAAATAGTTTTGAATATTCTATTTTGATATTTTAGATTTTTCTAAGTCTTAATTTTATTTTTCTAGCTTAATTTCCTAATTTCTTGTATTTTAGGTTATTATTAAATAGTTAAAATAGTTTTAATTAATAATAATTAATTAAATAGTTATAAAATAATTTTCTTTTTCTATAAATTTTCTTTATCATTAGGTTTGTAAAAATGTATTTTTCATATTTTAGGACTTTTATTTCTTAGATCTCACTTTTTATTTTGTACGTTTACGTAATTTTATTTAAACGTAAGTTTTAAGTTTTAAGTTTTAAACGTTCATCAATTTTAAAAATAGTGATAGCGTTTATTTAATATTTTTTATCTTTTTAATTTCCTTTAATTTGCATTTAAGCCGTTGTAATTTGTTGGCTTTTCCTTAGTTATAATCATATTCCAAATCCTTTTCCCGTTCAAATCTCTCGATCACTATACGTGTGGTAATCCATTGCATAGCTCGCTGGGACATAACGACCCGGGGAAACACTATACTCCTCAGATCCTCATTGCATTCGTGCTTGAGCGCTTTTAAGTCGACACGGTCCGCCATTCACAAGTGGCAGCTTGAGTGATTTAGCTTGACTGCTTACACGCATCAATGAACAATACCAAAAGACCGACCAATTTTACTTTACGCATGGTGATATAAGGATGGTTAGGTTAGGTATTCGTTCCCATGATCCATCCAGAGTCGGATGGATCTACCCAGGACAATTCACTAGATAGTGTAGAAGTCCTTAGGTATGATGGAAAAGGAGAAAAGTGAGAATGGGAAAAGTGCGGATCGAGATAGAGCTAGAACCGGAATAAACCCAACAAGGTTCTAGTTATGAAATCTCGAAGCAATCAAGGGGTTGAAGAATGAAAAGAATTGAATGTGAAAGGGTGAAAATACATAGCCTCCATTTATTCAACCTTAGGCGTAAACCGGGTTCAATACATATGCTACCGGTGGTTACTAAGGTAACGCCAGTATTGAAGACAAGACGTCATGGACCCAAAGGACGATCGCACTAAACTTCCCAAGCTACTCAAGTTCCTCTTAAAAGGGCTTGTTTCATTCTCACGGGAACCTACATAATCTATCGACTTTCTTGAGATTGTTGATATTGAAGAAGGTTTCCCTAGTCTCCGACATAGGAAACCAATGTGCACAATTGAGTCTAGAGCCACGAGATCATCAATAAATCTCACTAGGACACAATCAATGAAGACTCACTGTTTCACACAATGTGGAAAGTGAGAGTATATCTTAAGAGTCCTACGCATTATCCTTGTGGTATTGCCAGAACATCAGAGTGATATGTAAAATATTCACGATGAAGATGGAAATCCTTCTAGAGCCAACATCAAACAAGCTCTTGGTGGGTGGCATGTGAGATCTATCCAATAGATCAAGCTTGTGTCAACTGGATAGAAACGATGGGGCGATTCAATCTTGAATCAACCTTGGTCCGGGAAATGGATTGACGGATACCTTTGAAAAACCGGTCGTTGTGCTTAAAAAATTCTTTTCTCTAGCACATCGACTGTGTATTAATATTTCAAAATAAAAGGTATTTATGATTGATAATTGATTTTCCTTAAAACCTTCGTTGTATTGCAAAACACTTTATATTAAGCAATACACGATTGTTTTTCAAGTCACTTTTCATCAATCGCTGAATCTCAATTACCGGTTCACTCACTCCGTGTTGTCTTCTTTGAGACGTTCCGGTTTGAGAACAATGAGAGCATTGCGAAACCCCGTCAAGGAGATTCTTCGAATTTTACGATCACAGCAAGACTTGTAATCGATTAACGAGAGCCGTGGGCGTGCACCTCAATTCAACGAAGTGATCAACGACACTTTCGTGCGCTTTATTGCTAATCGTTGTCCGCAGGAACACCCGACGGTTGCAAATGATCGTAAATGAGGCGTCAATCCATAATCGCATGCTCACACATCACTTACATCTCAAAGAAATCATGATATGTGCATATCGTCATCAAGTGATTCTGATATTTCTACTCCATGCTTCTGCTACGCTGCTGTAAATATCATGAATCAACTAAAGCTTCCGCTACTCTGATGAGAAGATATCATGATCCAAAATGTGAGCATATCAGTCCAAAAGTCACAACTTCACATGATGACAACACAACAATGGATGAGTCAGAGATTTATGATGGCTGATAATCTCAAAGCTGGCTCAAAACTCATCATCATGTGGATCAGTTAAAGACCTCCACTTGAGCTAACAAAACATGTGGAACATGAAGAATCAAAGGCTACGGACTACAAAGCAAAGATCTTAATCAAGAATCCAAGAACAATCAAAATGTAATATCTGTTTGTATTCAATGTAAATTGAGGTGACCTCCCTTAGGGGGAGATTGTTAGGATTTAGAAAATCCGGTAGTTAAAGAGTCGGTCACCTCAAGTATATGTATTCGTTAGAGAGCTCGTAGTCGTAGTCATGTTATGTTAATAAGTAGTTTGATAAGTAACACCGTGGAGGACGGACGCGTCTTTACCCACTGTATGCCTGATCCACAACCCGTATGTGGCGTGTCTTGTAAGAAACTATAAATACCCTCTACCTCCCAAGGTAGAGGGTTGGAGCTTTTAATATCATTTTTCTTTGTTTCACCAAGTTTCCAACTCTCTTCCACTTTCTCTCTCTAAAACTCTAATTCATACGCCCCTATTTAATATGTGTTGATGTGTTTGTGAAATCCAATATGTTAGAAAAGATTATAATATTGTTGGAAAATATATTAGTAATTTAAAGTTTTAATAGCTCAAAAATATTTTAAAAGCTACATGAATCAACTTTTCATTTAAAAACTATTTGTTTAAAATAAAATTTGAAGTTGATGTATTTAAACGGAGATACTTATTTTAAAAAATATTATTTTTATAACAAAAAACTCATAGTTCCAAAAAAAACTTCAAAAATCCCCTACCAAAAAGACCCTAACTTTAAAATAAGATTATTAGAATCTACTCGTTATACTATTTGTCAAAATCTTATGCATGCATGAGTTCTAAAACTAGTAAAATATAAAGATAACCCATATTCATATTTATTTGGTAATCTTGTATGGACAAACATAGACATGAAAGTATTCGTCTTGATATTACTTTGATCAAAGAATTGATAAAGACAAATTAGTATATTACTTTCTTGACAATATTATTTTTTTGTTATTTGAAAATAGAATTTTGATCGTTGCATGCTTATTACAGAAAACACTAAACCACATGTTTGTAATTATAACTATTTGTTTTTATATACCGTCATTTTTATGCTACCGATACTCATTTAGTGTCATTAGAATACGCATAATCACAATTTTTTGAGCAATAATGAATGTTGTTTTTTTAGCCTTTGTGATATAAATGTAGTATCTTGAACTTAATTAGTTGTAATTTTTTATTTAAAATGATCAACGGAAAAAAATATTTGTACTTAAATAAATTAGAAGCATTTTGGTTTAGAACAGATATGTTTGGCTTATCTAAGTGTAAGCTTTAAGCTGATAATTGTTAATTGTTAATGATAGCTACATGCTTTGCTATTTTGTTTTATAAAAATGTTTAGTAACATAGTTGTAGCTGACATAGAATGATGTATATATTATTAAAAACAGATAGGAAAACTTAAATTGATTAGACAACTTAGAATGCAAGTAATAGAATTATCGAACATGTGCATTACATGTTGGCGTAGCAAGCTTATTTACATATTTACACGGCAAGCTCATTTCTAGTTTTTTAGTTTACCTTTTTAGTGTCACACTGTTAACTCATGAATGCTAAAACGTCTATTTCGTTAAAAACACTATAGAGTAATACTTAAACTAGTAGTAATAATGACCACACTTGTGATCAAACACCCCTATCATATAAGCGACAACTCAACATTTTTACTTCTAGACCAAATACAACAAAGCACACGTAATAAAACGACCACAATAACAACCAAAAACATGCCTCATAAAAATTTATTAAATAAAATCCACTCACACACAAAGCTTTCCAATTCATTTGGTTGCGTAATAAACCAAATATCGAGGGTATTGTAGCTTTGGTAATGACTAGTCAAATACATTGGATGACATGTTAGATACCGCAACATGTCTCATGTGATGCGGAATCGGGTATCTTAATTTAATTTTTTCGGTCAATAATTTATTTCATTTGTCCTTTTTTTGGCAATAGCTTTATTGATTAGTTTATTCGTTTAGGGATTATAAGCAATGACAAAAGTTTGCTGAAACTTAAACTATATTGCATAATTGTTGTTTATTTATTTATTTTTTTGTTTAGTACCTTACTTGGTTTGTACAATGTATTCTTTTAATTGTATTTTTTTTAAACTAAAAGTGGGTTTTTAAATTATCATTAATTAGCAAATTATATGACTTGTACTTTGTATTTCTTGTATTTATCACTAAATGAGTGTTTTATGTGCATGAGAAAAACGTGTTGTACTCTTAGCTTCCTTACTTGTATTGTTTAATTTTCATTTGTAAATATATTATGACATTTAATTTTCAATTTTAAATATATTATGAGTTGTTGTATTTTTAGCTTCTTTACTTGTATTATCAATTCTAAAAATTAATGAAAGAAGAGGTCTTCCTCCATTATAAGATACTCCTCCGTCTTTAAAAAGATTGTTCATCTTAACTACATAAAATAGAAAAATGTTCAAAGGTGAAATGTTGAAAGTTGAAAGTTGAAAATGGTAAAATGTGAGAGAAACTTAAAATATTTAAGGAAGTATTTGTATTATTTCCGGAAAGCATATGCAAAGCTGTACACTATTAATACACATCGAAAATCGCGTTGACCCGGGTCGCTTCAAATCCGGCAGGTTGAGCCGGTTTAATTTGACCCGTTTTTCGACCCAACCCGGCGGGTTCACCCGGTTTAATTTGACCGATCGACCGGAACGGTTTAACCAGTTGAACCGCCCGGGTCGAATTGGGTTTCAAAACATTATGTTTAATCCCCAAATTTTCATACTTTTATTATTTTTCGTTTATAATTTATAAACTTTCTTTTATCACTAAAAATATCTGCCGCTATAAAATCTCGTTGCTATGCACGGGGTACTCTTTTATACCCAAAAAGGGGGAATTGTATATATATCCCTGTAAAGCCTCATAATTGCATATATATCTAACCAAAACTCATAATTGCATATATATATATATCATTTCAAAGCTTTAAAATTGTCAAATATATCCAACCAAAACTCATAATTCCATATATATCCTTCCAAAGCCTTAAAATTGTCATATATATCCAAATAATTATTTTAAGTACATTTAATAGCGATTATAATTAATATATAAAATAACAATAATAATTTTTTTTTTTGTTTTTTGTTTATTTTTTTTTTTACAATTACAAAATATTTTTTTATTGGTTTGAATTTTATTATGTCATTTGATCTAATATATATAGTAGTTTACGCTTAGATGGAACGATAGATGGTGAATTGATATTCTTATTCAAGATTAGTCGATAACAACACGGTTGAGTAGAATTTAATATGGTTGACTTTTCTTTCTTAAAAATGGTTTAAGGGTATTTTGTAATTGTTAAAACTAACAATTTAATAAGTATAAGGGTATAATTGTTATTTTATATATCAATTATAGTTATTTGACATGTTTAAGGGCATAATCGTTATTTTATAAATCAATTTATACTTATTAAATTATTATTTATTATTATTTTTTTTAAGAATTACAAAATATCCTTAAACCATTTTTTAAGAAAAGAAAGAATAACCATGTTCGGCGACTCAACCATGTTCATTATCGACGAATCTTGAATAAGAATATCAAGTGCACCATCCATCGTTCCATCTAAACGTAAACTCCTATATATAGATCAAATGACATAATAAAATTCAAACCAATAAAAAGATATTTTGTAATTGGTAAAAAAATAATAAGATAAAATAAAAAAATAAGGTTATAATCGTCATTTATATATCAATTATAATTATTAGACATTTTTTCTATTAAATATATATTTAAAATAATCATTTGGATATATATGACAATTTTAAGTCTTTGAAAGGATATATATGTAATTATAAGTTTTGGTTGAATATATATGACAAATTTAAAACTTTGAAAAGATATATATGCAATTATGAGTTTTGGTTGGATATATATGCAATTATAAGGCTTTGGAATGATATATATGCAATTCCCCCAAACAAAAAATAGATAAATTATGATATGCGTGATTAATGCTAATTTTGATTGATAAAAAGTCATTTTTACCCTCATGGATAATAAAGAAATTGAAAATGTGTAATTAATGCATATTTTGATTATAAAGTAAAGTAGGAAAATAAGTCATAATTACTAATAAAAACTGGACATTCTTTTTGAGCCAAACATAAATAGTAAGGTGGACATTTTTTATGAGATAGAGAGAATAGTAAGATTAAGGTTTAAACAATTAAAGAGCATTTATGTAAGTTTGTTTTTAAAAAGCTCCACATAATTTATAACGCTCCATCATAAAGCGTTTGATTGTTTTAATTTTTTGAAGTTTTTGTTCCTTAAACAAAAGCTTCTAGCTCATGCTTTCAAATAAAACTTAGGTGGTGTTTGCTTTTTAAAAGCGCCTTTTAATTTGGCTCGTTTTGACGCCGTCGACATTTGAGTCATTTTTTCTTCTCGCTTAGAGCGCTTAGATGCTCAAACCTCTTAACCAACAAGATGTAGAGGGATGTCTTGTTGCCTCTAATATCTTTTAACTTTTTTTTTTTTTTTTTTTTTTTTTTTTTTTTAACTAACCTTTTTTAGTTTTCCTTTTCATTCAAACATCTTTATTTACAATAAAACAAACGATATTATTTCATTTAGATTCAGACATTTACGCCTCAGATTCAGATTTAAATATGCAAATCAGATTCAGATTCAAAAACTCTTAATAAACAAACATCACCTTAGTAAAAGTTTTCTAGGAGCATTTTATTTGGAAAAGCTAAGATCTTAATTTAGTCCGATGATAATTATTTACTCTTTTTTGACATAGGGCCACAGGGGGACGTCTTATGACAATTATCTTTTATATAATAAAACAAAACCCCTAGTGGGAATTTTTTATTTTAAAAAAATCAATTCATACCTTATTTGGTAATAATTTTTTTTATTTGTTTCTCTTTTTGGATTTAAAAAAATAATTAAACCTAATTATTTCCGATTTGCTTTACAATTCTTAAAAACGCTTTTATACTTGCATGTAAAAAAAATGAAAATACACATGGGTCTAAATGGTATTTTGTGACTTTTGGGTCAAATTGTAAAATTTAAATAAAATCACGCCCATTACTAAATTTCTTTCTTGTAAACCTCAGATATCATCGACACCACAAATCCCTTCCAAACAAAAAACCCTACCATCTAAATCACGTCTCCAACATTATCAAGACCATTATTCTTTATATCATAGATCGATAATCATCACCAACAAATCGAATCATCATGAATCTGATCATTATTGAAGTTCAATCTTAATCACTATAACAAAAGAAGGAGAACCCAACATATGCTAAACCTAAAGAATAATTAGTAATCGGTTTTTCAAGGCGTTTGTGTTTAAGGATCCAGTGATGAGGAGAAATATGGGTCGCTAACTGTAAATTTTGGGGCTTAACGTGTGCCGACTATAAATTTTGGTCCCAAATGCTCCACATAAGCGATATAGGGTTAAATGTATGCATGTTTATGTTCGTAATTACTTGCTTTATTTGGTTGACGACGCATAAAATTTTAAGTGAAGTATAATAGAAATTTTGGATTATAAGCAAAATTATGTTAAGAAATAAGAAGTACATACATTGCGGTGTAGTATTAATGGATATAGTCTAAAACTGCTTGATTTTTGTATGTTTGAATGAACCATGAAGAATATGATTTGTGTATTACAAATACATTTATGCTTAGGTCGCTACTCCCCTATTCATAATACATAAAAGTAGAACCTATAAACACTGCAACAACACCAAAGCTTTACCAAATTCGAGTTTCAATCCCCTGTTGATGCTAATATACTAAAATGTAGAAATTGTTATCCAATAAACTTCAACTTTGTTTAATTCGTCAGGTCACATTTTTAGGTTTTGTTTAATTTTATTGCAAGGAAATTGTTGCACGTTATTCACTACTAATCAAACTGAACTGAATCCAAATACTTGAATCCGTTGTATCATCAAAATAGAGTTACATGAGCGTTGAATATACATTTTTCTTAACTTTGCTCGCATTCTTTTAGTATCTACATGTTATTTTCTCGGAGTCCGGTGCTAATATCATAGATGGTAAAAACTACACAATTTTCATGTTTGGATATGCTATTGTTATACATAAACACCAGAGAATATATTGGAGATCTAGCTAAGCATGGGAAAAATCTAAAGATGCACTTGCGAAAACTTCAAACGGACTCTCAATTGCAATAGCCAAGTATGGCTACGTAGGTGTCATTATTTTATATGCAAATCCTAATAAATTTTGGAAAAATGCTTTACTGCATATAACCATTCATTATTTGGTTCATGGTATTCTCCTTCCCCGCTCAAATTAATCATAAGTGATAATATGTTATATTCATTGATTTATTACCTTAAAGGTATACTATGACTTTTATTGCTTCTACTCCATATAATAATATTAAGTTTTTATATCATCGTTATCTAATACCGATTTTCCCCTTTTTATTTGAGGTTTTGCAGGCAAATGGAAAAGTTTAGAAATTGAAGCAGCCTTTATGTCTCACCTTTGATGAAACAGGTATGACAACCAAAAACTTTTAGATTTATAAAATGTAAGAAATTGTTAAATAGTGAATAACTATAGAGTGTTTTATATAGAGATTCAATTTGAGTTTGTAAATGTAAGAAATTGTTAAAATTGGAAAAAATATGACCGCTTTTAATATAATATTATATTATTACATCAAGATGAACCACCATAATATGAACCAGTCATATTGGTGAAGTCAGAACAAAATTTGAAAGTACGTTGTTTATATGTTAATAATAAAATAAGTTTTTCAAGTCGGCCTAATTTTGAAAGTAGCTTGCTATTTTATAGCTATTACCCAAATTGTCACTTCTACTAGAAACCAACTTTATCATTACAGGATGATAGCACGAGCTTAAGATGGCAGTAGAAACTCATAGCTGACATATTATCATGTACTCGATAATTTTGAGTAGATATGTGATCATGAGAGCATTCCTTAATTATGATTCCAAATTAATCTGATTTAGGGAAATTTGGTCAAAGTTGAGGAATGAAAAATCTTGGTATAAAGTAATTAAAAGAATCTTCTATTTGTGTTCACTGTTAAAAATGAAAATGCTATTTTCATTTTAGTTGTACATATGATTTTCATGTTTAATAGTTTTGTGTTTTTGTGTTTCTTCATTCTAATTTGTTGTTTTTGATAATTATTTTAGACAAGTTGGGTTAATTTGTTGTTTAATGTATTTTGGTGCAGGTATTATGCACAAGGTAAAACTATAAGAACCGTTGAGTTGGCTAGCCTTTGTGATTTCACAGGGGCCGGAACTTCAGAGAAGGTAATTAATCATGATATATAGATCGTAATTAGTTCATTTTAGTTTAAATTGATTGCAATAAAAGGTTCAGATTCTGAATATTAACATATTATTGATATTTTTTCGGTTGTACATTGGTCAATCTATACATTTGATACATACGTGACATTTCTTCGTCTTAAAAAACAATTTCGTCTTCATAAAGCCTAAAAATAAAAATTGATCTCAGATTATGGTTTGGTTGATACTAATTAGTCCAGGGTAGGATGAAAATAGAAACAAATTATAGTTAGATAACTTATAATATGTTGAAGTCTGAACTTTTTTAACATAAATTATCACTCTTTGCAAATCATAGGAACCACTATGCAACTCTTAGGAACCACTACTTCTGTGTCTGCATCTCACATTTATTGGTTAGCTCTTGTCAACCCACTTTGCTATATGCTATTAGGTAATAAAGAATGACTAATTAGGTGATTTTATTTATGCCGTTTGATGTGAGGGTGTTCAACATGATGAATATTGATACATGAGTGTTTTTGTTTGGCATTGTAATTATCTTAGTCAAACGAGTTTTCCTTTGTAAAAATATGATTTGGCGCACAAAAGTAGGATGAATTTCGGACCAAACTACAGTTGGATGGCTTAATATCTTTAAGAATAAACTATTGTTAACATATACCCCATTTATCATCAAAATGGTTGGGGTCACATCAAGCATTTTGGCATGTTAAAACGGGTTGGAGTTGATGATAGGAAACATTCATTTGAACTTTAATGTAAACGGTGTTAAGCATGGGTAGAAAATTTTAATATATTATCTGCAAGGTTGTAATGTCTTATTATTATGCGGCCAACCTTCTAAATACCCTTTGGATTTTATTTTTATAAGAGAACATGAATTACTAATAGACCACTGAGATAAAACAACACGACTTTTGCTCATTCAGGCAATCATTGGTAGATTGAATGTTAGGTTCGCTTATGCTACGTATATGGCTGGTCTTGGAGATCTTACAACACAAGATTACACAAGTTTTACAAAGTCTAGATTGGTATATGTTATTTATCAATGTTCGCTTATTCGATAGATACATGTCTTTGTGATCTATGTTAGTTTTAGCCAAATACATAATTTGATCAATTATTTATCTTCTAATAATATATTGCATTATATTTATATGCAAAATTGTTTTATTATGTTTCTTCCCCTTGCAGGTGATTAAAAAAGCTGAGGGTCAATCAAGACCATCTTATAGCCAAAATAACAAATCAAGATCAATGCAAACAACCTTCTATTTAGGTGTCTATTGATCATAAAAACTCACAATAAGAGACGTGCTGAGAATGGGTTGGCATGGTAAAGGAGGGGGTGAGATGGTGATGTACTCATTTAAGTTTGGTGTTATAAAAAATTCAAAAGAGTACCGTATTTTTTAGCCATTTATTTATAAAATGTACAAAGTAGTGTATCTTTTTACATAATCAACTTTAAGATTATACACAAATGGTGTGGTTTATGTTCTGGTTGAGGATGTTATATCAGATCATAATTGTTGGGAAAGACCCGAGGATATTGTGTGGTCTGTGTTTTGGTTGAAGATGCTATTTTGGATCATAATTGTTGGGACCAAGGAAATGTATACGTTAAGGACTGTTTAGGAGGTTCTTTAATCATCTCATGGTCTCATTTTACAAGGAGACTCCTCTTGCATTGTTGGCTCCAAAATCATTATATCAAAACAATGAATCTCCTATTTTTAACTCAGTATGTAAAAGTATTTAAGAAAAAAAAATTAGAAAAAAACTTATGCGTGCACGAGTATTATAACTAGTTTAACAATAAACGATTTACTACCGTCCCCCTCCTACTATTACTGTATATATTATCGTAATCTGATCATTACTGAATTATGGAAGATTAAGCAATTTTCAACAAAACAGACTTTAACAAAAAAACGAAAAAAAAAAGAGAACTTTGGTTATAAACATTGGATAATGTGAATACTGAATACTTTATTAAAGTCAATGTGATACTTTGCTTGTTCATCAATTATGGTGGTTGATGACGATCTTCCACATTAACTATCTGTATACAAAGACCCCTAAAATACAATTTGTACCTCTTTTGTTTTTTCATTTATTATTATTATTATTATTATTTTTTATAAAACATCACTTCATTAGAAAACCAAAAGGAATTACAGAAATTGGTGTTTCGTATACCACCAATGGCCCACCCTTTCTAAACGCAAAACAAGCCCATGAAAAATAAAAGCCACTTGACACTATTCGAGTACTAATAACAACCGATGCCTTGACACGTGAAAGTGTATCTCAAAACTTCTGTCAAGCTCCCCAAATGTAGAGAAGGCAATGGGATGAACTTGTAGCCCATTTTCTTCACATTTGACACATATTCTTTTTATTATTATTATTATTATTATTATTATTATTATTATTATTATAACAACACTTTTATTAAACTCATAAGATTTATTAAAAAATTAGTGGAAACCAGAAACTAACCTACTCCCACACCTCTAAAGAATATTATTATTATTATTATTATTATTTTCTTTTATATAAAACATTCATTAGAAAACTAAAAATAATTACAAGAATGGTGGGTTTCTAGAGATCTTAGTTGAGCCTCACTCCTTTTCTCGAATACAAAACTTAGTCTGAAAAATAAAAGCACAACTTTTGACATTATGTTTCCTAGTTTACAGTATAACACTGTTTTTTATCACTTTATGTTTCGTGTTTTCTGTCAGTTTTAAGCTTTAACTTATTAAACTTTACATTTTTTTTCTCGAGTTTATAGCTTTTTTATATAAAAAAAATTATATGAAAAAAAAAAAAAAAAAAAAAATGCCCACTTGGAGTTGTAGGAGGTATCGATACCTTGTCCCAAAAAATAATTCATATTACAATTTCTTTTCACATAAAAGGGATAAAAGGCTTAAAGTTAGTCATTAAACGCATGATCATGCTTAATCCTCTACAAAATACTGTGTAAATATTAATTTTCATATCAAATGGTGTTCAATAGGGTATGTAACATAGATTGATTGTTAACAACTTTTAATGAAACTTGTATATTTACAAAGGATTAAGAACCTCTACTATTCATATGAAATCCATCATGTTGATTAATGATTAAAAGATAAATAAATAAAAGTACAATTTTGAAGGGAAAAAATCGTGACACAGATGGTTTTAGACTTTTACAATTATTTATAACTAGTAATCTGTAAAAAAAAAATATTCCTTACCAAATATATTGGTGAAAGTGTTTTTTTTTTTTTTTTTTTTTTTGAACGAAATATCGGTGAAAGTTCAAAATAATACTATTGGTTTGTGTTCAAACTTTCGAGAAGTTGGTAGATCACTCGTATAATGATAATGATAAAAAAGAAACTTGCATTTTAATTGTCGGCCAATAATTGTTTGATGAATGGCTTTCCAGAAGTTCAATGGAACATTATAAACTTGTTATCAAAGTCAACTCTTTATATAATTATATCTTTTATACGAGTACAAAAGTTTATTCATAGTCAAAACTAATTAGTTTTAAAGGAGAATCACGTATATATATCTTATAAATACTATAATCACAGTATATATCCGATCAAAATACATAATGCGTATATATCCTCGCGAAGAATTAAAATATCGAATATATCCAAACGATTATTTTACATATATTTAATAGAAAAAAATGTCTTATAATTTTAATTCATATATAAAATGACGATTATACCCTTGCTCTTATCATAAACTTAAAAAACTGATTACCAGTAAGATTTTTAAAATCATAACTCAAAATTTGCACAACTATTCCTTGAACAACTATCGATTTTTGTACAACTATCGATTTCACAACGATGCCACACTCAAAATTTGCACAACTATCGATTTCACATCTGATTGACTCTTCAAAACACCTCTTTTAAATGGCTCTGTACTTAAGCTTAGGCTTATATTCCTTGGATTTTCAGTAGCATTTTCCCTTGTAATCATCTATATACAGTACTACTTTTACAAGAAAAAAAAATATATCATTATCGTCAAACATCAACAACCTTAAAGACCTTTATATATATATAAGAAACACAATCTCACCAGATTTTTTTTAATCTTTTTTATTAAAAAAATGGGTCATTGTTGTACCACCGTCGCCATCGCCGGCGAGGACTCCGGGGAGGATGTTCAAGTGGCCCTTCCCACCGCCGACACCTGCCTAGCTGATCATGTTGGCGTTATTGAGATGGCAAGGGAATGGGAAGAAGACGGTTGCGGCCGAGATCATTGCGGAAGGCGAAAACAGGGGTGAAAGGGGTCTGATAAAAGTTTTGAGGTATTCAAAGAACTTTGATGGAAAATATGAGTTGGGTAAAGAATTTGGGAGAGGTCATCTTGGTCATACTTGTTGGGCTTAATGTATAAAAAGTGTTTTTGAAGAATCAATAATGATGCAAAAGCGATATCTGTGCAAAATTTGAGTGTTGCTTTGTTTTTTTCATTTTCGTATTGAGTTGATGATTATTGCTAATCTTTTTTTTAAGTTTATAATAAGAACAAGGGTATAATCGTCATTTCATATATGAATTAAAATTATGAGACTTTTCTTTCTTTATAATATATCAAAAATAATCATTTGGATATATTTCGATAATTTTAAAGCTTTGAAGGATATATACGCAATTATATGTTTTGATCGGATATATACGCATTATTACTCTGCGAGGATATATACGATTATCCCTTTAACAAAACCAACTAGAGGTTTTTGTCATGTGCTTTATATTTATATAAAAAAATTTACAGGACATGTTGAAGGAGGTAGCAGGTATAATGAGAAAAGATATTTTATAAAGGTACTTCTTTGAACATCACAAGTCTTATTAACTATGCGAATGACTTATTAACTAAGAGATTGTGATTAAGTCCCGCTAGACACATATGTGAGATAAGTAGGGGTGGAAATGAGTCGAGTCGAGCTCGCAGAGCTCGAGCTCGGCTAGTTTATATATATAAGGCTCGAGCTCGAGCTCGAGCTTGTTAGGGGTGCAAACGAGTCGAGTCGAGCTCGGCTCGTTTATATATAAGGCTCGAGCTCGAGCTCAAGCTCGTTTCAAGCCTTATATTTTGAACTCGAGCTCGGCTCGTGAAATTTTTCACAAGCTCGAGCTCGGCTCGGGCTCGATTAATTTTATGATGTGTTAAAAAAATAAAGTTCAAATGGAGCTCAACACTGTTAATTCATAAGGCCGAGCTCGCTTACTACTTTTAAGCTCGTTTATACGTATATATTTAGGGCTCGCTTAGGCTCATGAGCCTACTCGAGCTTTTTCAGGACAGAGCTCTGCTCGAGCTCGATTATTAAATGAGCCCAAAATTAGGCTCGAGCTCGTTTAAGGCTCATTTCGTTCGAGCTTTTTACCATGCCTAGAGATAAGTGGCATGAGTTGTAAAGTCGCCGCTTTAAAAAGGCGTAATCGGAAAAAGTTTTGATAATAAAAATGGGTTTCTTAATGTCATTTCTAAAGGTTGTTGTTAAGAGTTTGATTTTATTACACTAGTGGCACCAGCATGCAATGCATGCGATAAGTATAGTTATATGTGTTTGCTTACCCGTTTAGTGAATTCGTTCACAACACTTGAATGATATGTGTTAGTTGTAAGTGTTTGTTTGGGTACCCGTAACTTTCCGTAGCTTTCCGCGACATCATTATTCCCGCATATAGAAATACCCTCTAATCTCTTACGCCAAACACTACCCCAAAAGTATATGATTTTGTGAATCAAGATTATATTGATTGAAATACATTAAATAAAGGTTAAAGTTGCAAAAATTTGAATTAAAATAAAATAAACCCATTAAAATATAAAAACTAAAAACTAATTAAAATATATCAAAATAGATGTTGAATTAAAGAGCATATAATTTTAGAAAATATGGTGAAATTATATTATAAAAAAAATAAGTAGATAAAAAGATATTTTAATTTAAAAATAAAAATGAATTTTTAGTTGAGAAATGACACATGGCATTTTATAATTGGAGCTCTTTATCTTAAATTTTAGTGGTTAGGAGTTAAGTTTGGAGTTTGTTAGAAGTTAGGCTTGGAGTTTGTTAAGAAGTGACACATGTCATCTCATGATTGGAGCTCCTTATCTTAATTTTTTGTTAGAAAAACTCTTTCCATAATAAGCAAGTAAAAAAGTCTGAATTTTTAAGTCTTCTAATTTTAGAAGGCGTAAATGCATTATAAAGTAGTATAGATATGAACAAATGAATAATTTTTATCGGATGTGTTAATACAAATAAACCGTAAAACCGTTTATTAATATTTTGCGATCTCTTTGTGTTTTGTTGATAACAAATATAATGTTATCTTAAGTATAATTATAAAGGATACATGTTAGTTTTGTAAAGCATTTACATATAGCCATTTAAATACAAAATGTAGTAATTAAGCATTTGTTGTAATAGTTTATTAGGATGGGTAAAATCATAACCCATGGACCATAACCCATGGATCTTAAACCATACCCAAAGAGACTTGATACAATGTATACTTAGATACATTGAATCTAAAAATAACCCATGGACCAACCCATGGACCAACCCATGACCCATAACCAAAAAACCCATGGGCAAAGAGGAGCGTTCCACGGATCCCTAGGATTACACTAGACGGATCCCTCGTGGAAGGGATCCGTGAGAACGATGAAGGAATTTGCCTATAAATAGAGAGTCATTTCTTCATTCTTATTTACCCCTTCTTACTAAATCTCTCATACACTCTCATTCTCTTCTAACATATAGATCACTTGATCTAGAGAGTTGTTCTTCTTCTTTCTATTGTGATCCTCAAATAGGTCCTTCTAAGGCGAGATCACGAGCATTCTACAAGTCATCCAAGCAAGGGTCCTTGATTGATTTGTCACTCCAAGATTTACGTAGCGAAGATCTTGTATTTGATATTTCACATATTTGTTGTGTAATAGTCGTGTTGGTTTGGTCCACCGTGTTACGGACTAGGTATCAAGCTTTGTGGGAAAAGTGTAAGCAACGTTGTGAAGGCTTCTCCGCCAAGTGAAGGAGTTTGTTGACATAGTGCTTGAACTCTCGAGTAGGTGACTCGGGAGTGGAGTAGGGCAAGGAAGGTTCCTTGTAGCCGAACCACTATACATCGGTTGTGTCTTTTCTTTCCTTCGCTTTACTTTATTTACTTACTTTATCATTAGATCTATACTTTCTACATCCACAAGATCTCACATATCAACGAATCTAAAAGTTTTTGAAACTAACGTAAAATCGGCAAAACTATTCAACCCCCTTATAGTTTTCCACAATTGGCATCAAGAGCTAAGTTTATAAAAGTTTTAAAATAAAATTGTATTTTAAAAACTTTTCGATCACTATGGGTTCCGAAAATTATAAGGAAGGGTAATCTATGCAACGACCACCACTACTTGAAACTAATGGTTTTATTTATTGGAAAATAGATTCGAAACATATGTGAAGTCTAAAGATATTGATCTTTGGTACATTATTGTTGAAGGTGATTTTGAGGCTACCTCAAATGATGATAAAGGAAATTTAGTTCACATACCTCATGATAAACTAAACGATGAAATGAAGAAAAGCTTTCTAAAATAGTGAAGCAAAATGGTTTTATATAATGTTTTACCGAAAAGGAATTCAAAGAATTTCTATGCTTAAAACCTCTAAAGAAATTTGGAATTCTTTAGTTGTAACTCATCAAGGCAACCAACAAGTTAAAAATAATAAAATTGATTTATTTGTTCAACAATATGAACAATTTTCAATATCGGATGAGGAAACTATAGATCATTCATTTGCTAACTTTAATACTATTATTACATCTTTACAAGCACTTGATGAATCTTTTTCTATCCGTAATCATGTTAGGAGATATCTAAGGGCACTTCCATCGAAGTGGAGATCCAAGGTGACGACGATCGAAGAGTCAAAAGATTTGACAATTCTCATCCTCGATGAACTCATAGGCAACCGAAAGTCTACGAGCTTGTCCTTGCTAAAGATTCCGAAGCTTCAAAGGTGAAAGAAACACAAATCTCTTGCGCTTAAAGCCAAAAGGCTACGAGCGATGAGGAGAACTCCTCTTCGAGTAGTGACGACGAAGAGTACGCGATGGCGGTAAGGGACTTTAAAAGTTCTTTAGAAGAAAGGAAGATCGTCAAACAATCATATGGCGATAAGAAAGGCTTTCGGAAAAGCAAAGAGGACGAAGCCAAAAGATGATCATACTTGCTTTAAATGTGGGGACCCAAACCACTTTATTAGTAAGTGTAACACCCCAACCCGACAAGGGTAAAGATATCACAATACGGTTTCATATCAGAACTTTAACTAATGTACAATAGCGGAAGCCTTTACAAAAACTTACAAAAGATAATATAAATAACTTATATTCAAAATAAATCTAAGATCTATGGTCAAAATCTTGCTCTCAACTCTACTCTCAAACCCGGATCACCCATCCCACAAGCTCATCTTGAATGCTAAATACCGCCGCAGAAAAGAAAAGTGATTTGAGCTTACAAAGCCCAATGAATGTATATAAAGAAACAAAAGCTAAACAAAACAAATATACGAATAACGAAAATAAAATGAAATAATGACGAGGGATCTTTTAGGATTCTGCGGAAGCACAAATATACGGAATTCCAAACAACCACATAATAGTTTAGACATCACATAGCACATTAATGACACAAACACAAGTACATCAGAACAACCAAACACATAGCATATCAAAATAACAGATTACATATAAGACAAACGAAGAGTCTCAAAACTAACGGAAAACACTTTCTAGTAAATAAACATGGCATTCATACAAATCAATGAAGAAACATTTAAAGCACTTAATTCAATATTATAGCAATGAAACATCGACGTGTCATGGCGTATATAATAGCTAAACCAGTTCTCGGATCAAATCCTAACCTTAGCGAGTTTTAACATGGCGGTCACATATACGTATGATAATTAACCAATTGACAAGGTTTACAAATTTAATGAACCATCATACATGTTAACCTTCAAAACACTCAAATACACATTAGCACATTCATCTCATAGGTCAACGATTCACATAACGATAACAAATCATAATATCGGATATCTGAATCATGTTTTAACGATTAATCCTATCCTAGCATGGCAACTAATAATCACTTAAACAAATACGCATAAACATCTTCAACCAACATATCATATCGAATACATAATATAAACACTTGAAATACCGAATCATACATAATACTTAACACGTAATAACAGATAAAGATTTAGTCAACTACCACGAGCCCGTAAACATATCGATCATAACATATCATAAGTAACCATTGTATTCGGAGGGTGACCTCGCAATACCTTATATAATATGAGGGAGACCTCGGGTAACCAATGGAGTAGCTAACTCCCGGACTTTTTGTGAAGACGCAGTATTGCACACCGACATTATTCACCGAAAACATATCGATAATGATCGGATCTAGGATGCATCCATACGCCCTTCCTACATATTCAAAAATATGCTTCACCATCCGTGAGACGCGTAACATCACTCTACTTCCCTAGAGTCATATCGAGGTGCATCATCGATACGGACATGGAACCCCATGACTAGTGAAATATTGGCTCGGTGTCAAACTAACTTAGGTCAAACAGATTGTCATAATTGACACGGATCATAATTCATCATAAAAGTCATGATATATATATCGAGGTTTCATATAATAAAGTTCAAATCGATATTTCATGGTTCACTAAATGAAGTTTCGGAGAAACAACGGATCAAATAAATCGAGAGGGTTCATATCAAATGTTCGAAATCAAAGGTTCATATCGTCACATATCATACGCTCATAATCGAGGTTCATAATCGATGTTCATAATCGAAGTTCATAATCGTAAATTCATAATCGAAACTCATACTCAAACATAGCAAGGTTCAACAAATGAAGTTCGGACAAAAGAGATTCATATAAAGCGAAGGAATCATAGCAATGGCATAGGAATCCTAATAATTGAAATAGAAGAGCGAGCGAAAAGAAACATCATAAGGAACCTTTCTTGAAAAGGTCGTAAATATCAGACGATAACATAAGTGTCTTAAAGTAAGATGAATATCCGCACCTTAACGCAAATGAGGAAAAGCAAATGAATGAACGAACACGAAGATACGACGCCACGCCTTCTTCAATGAATCTACACGGATTACGATTCGTATAATACTTATTAGTTCCTTTTATAAGCTTCTTATGCCTTTGTAAGTGTGTTACCTATTGATATCATATTTTATCTTTCGTTTCTTAAACTCATATTCGGACCGGACTTTAGCGATTTATATAAAATACTTACTTAGCTCAAATGAAATCAAGCAAAATCCTGTGGGTTCCCATATGATTTAAAAGAGTCTCCAAAATTGGTGGGTTCTATCTCTATGCCAAATGGCCTATGGAAAATCACAAGTCCGCACCTATCCGTAAAGTAATCGGAAAATACACCTTAAAAGTTTACACTTATTGGACCTGTTTAGACACCTTGAAAAATTCCCAAAACTCCCGAAATTCATTTATGTCATAAATATCACCCCGTAAAAGGAGAGCTCCCAATTCCTTATGGTTTGAAAACGAAAATCAAACAATACAACTAAATTTCGGACCCGCTTTCTCGCTTTGACACTTGATTATGTAAAATTCAAAAATACGACTTAGACAACTCCAATTCGACCAAACCACTTGGAAAACTTAACTAAGACATAAAATAAACTTTTCCCACAAAAACCTAGGTTATTGCACTTATAAAATTGGATCTATACACACACAAATTCGACATATGATGTCTGTCCAGCTTTTAGGGTTTATTAAAACCACTATAATCACATGTTTAGACCATTAATTACACTTAAGGTTCCATTCCAATTAGGGTTTCGAATTTATTAGGCATGATAACATTTATATATGTGGTTCGGTTCTTCTATAGCTCGACTTAACCATGATCCGATTCAATAATACATATTACATACATGTTCTTTAATACTTATAAGGTTCAAATCATTAGGGTTTGTGTTGTTTGGTTTCATACGGCTCGACACAAGGAAAAAGAAAACACAAGTCGACTAAAACAATTAAGCTACAATATATTAACTTAAGGTGCATCAAAGGAAGACGAGAAACACGTTATACCTTAGCTTTGTTGAAGCAAAATCTCGACACCAAAGGTGTAGGTATTCGACGAATGGGAGAAAAGAAAGAGAGGCAACCAAAACTAGGGTTTCACTTTTGAGTTTATGTGTTATATTTATAGTGGTAGTAAAATTTCGGTTTGGGCTTGAGGAGGGGTATGGGCTCGGCTTGGTCCAACCGAACACAAAACAAACGCCACCTTGTGGGCTTCTTGGACTCTCGGCTTGGCAAGAAAAGAAACGAGCCCATCTTGGTTCCCAAATAACGAAAACAAGGCCCAAACTTTTACGCGAGACATTTACATCTTTCGTCGCACCAAAATGATCACGTAACATATTCGTTAAGTTTTTATTATTCGTAAGTTACTTTTTAATTTTCGTTAAATGATATAAACGTGTTTTTACGTATTTAATAAATGTTCGATTTCAAGGGTATTTTAGTCTCTTAACACGCTTCGTATTTTTAGGGTTTTACAACTCTCCCTTCTAAAAAGAAAATTTCGATCCTCGAAATTGAGCAGACGGAATAGGACGGAAAACGAATCGGATTTCGTAATTTCAATGGATATAACAAACGCGAAACTTATCTCGGAACAAACGGATTCTTATCGTAATATTCAAACTCAAACTTATTCGTAAATTAAATCAATAGTCAAATACTTATAATAGATAATTATATACTTATCAAGTAATGGCGGAGAAATGATGAGACGCAGAAAATCAAACGACAAATTCGACTTATTCAGATATCTAATGATGAGGACATCATATGCATAGATTTAAATAAATCCTATCGGCCTCAATAGTCGCAGAAATATGTGGAGACATATAAGCTCAAGGTGGTCATATCAATCTATAGGTTCGCATGCATCATAACAACTTCGGATTCTAAGCGCACAAAACTTATACGTAATGATATCGACGAAAGATCTCACAATTAGGTACAAAATTTCAAACGAACATGAGAAGTGCCAAATAATGATACAAATCAAATTCTATTCACACATCAATCACAGCATTTCCCTGACGTCAGATACCTTCAATAAGTTCGATTATATGATCTCGGTATTATTACGTTGATCAAAGGCCATAATACTTGCATCACATAACGATTCTTATTGTCATTATATTCGGTCTCGGGTCATGACAAAACACATAGCTAATAACATACCACATACGAGATAACATACGAGATAGCGTGTTACATACTATAACAAACAGATACTCATGAGTATACCATCATGATGGCCATACTTCATTCAGCGGTAAATTAAACAACAACACTAAGAAAATAAATAGCGATTGAAACTTATGAGGACTAACGGAAACTTAACGGATCTATCGAAAGAAACAATGACAGAACTATACTTTCAAAATTTTGTTTTATTTTCCATTAATCAAACAAAATTTGCAAAATCGTCATAAGATGAACTTCCAAATAAAACTTAATGATCCAAGACTCAATCGTCTAAATGAAAACAAAAGAACCTAACTCAAAATCAAATGTCGAAATTTCTCATAAGGAGGACAACTAATCAGAAGCGAAATTCCTATTCTTGTGTCTGATTAAACCTACTAGTAGTCAGAGACTCCAAATCGAGTCCACCTCGTATTCTTCCTCATGACTCATTATCGACGATCCAAAAAGAAAAGCCGGATATACCGAATGCTAAACGATAAAACTTCACGATTCACACCGAGTTCGAACAAATCGAGAAAAGCAATACGGATCAAAATCACTTATCGAATATCAAACCGACTTGAAACGCATGACAAACGAATCGAGTGACATAAGTCGCGCCCAAATCATATGAAGTAGATGAATCTTCTCACCACCGTTGAATCTTATCTCCGTTTCTTGCGCCTTTGGTTGGTCCATCCAACTTCCTCCAACAAAGATCCCGATGTCTCCAACAACACGGCAATCGAGCGGGCTTCGCTTCACGAACCTCTCCATTTGTGGATCATTGCAAAGAACGCAGGTCGGACCATCTTCTTTGGCTCCACGGGTAGTCTCCATCTAATGATCGACAAACGGACGAGCGAAAACAAAATAACAAAATTTGATGCGAACAAAGGAGGCCAATTTAGTGAAGGCAAAAGGATATCGAAGTCAAATCGAACGACCATCAAAAGGAATCGAAGATATCGAATGCACGGAAACCTAATGTCTACCCACTTCTCACGTGTCATAGCCTAAGCTCTAAGGGTCCTAAAACCTAGAGCTCGATACCATAATTGTAACACCCCAACCCGACAAGCGGTAAAGATATCACAATACGGTTTCATATCGAACTTTAACTAATGTACAACAAGCGGAAGCCTTTACAAAACTTACAAAAGATAATATAAATAACTTATATTCAAAATAAATCTAAGATCTCTATGGTCAAAATCTTGCTCTCACTCTACTCTCAAACCCGGATCGGCCCATCCCACAAGCTCATCTTGAATGCTAAAACACCGCCGCAGGAAAAGAAAGTGCGGGTGAGCTTACAAAGCCCAAGTGAATGATATAATGAAACAAAAGCTAAACAAAACAAATATACGAATAACGAAAATAAAATGAAATAATGACGAGGGATCTTTTAGGATTCTGCGGAAGCACAAATATACAGAAATCCAAACAACCACATAATAGTTTAGACATCACATAGCACATTAATGACACAAACACAAGTACATCAGAACAACCAAACACATAGCATATCAAAATAACAGATTACATATAAGACAAACGAAGAGTCTCAAACTAACGGAAAACACTTTCTAGTAAATAAACATGGCATTCATACAAATCAATGAAGAAACATTTAAAGCACTTAATTCAATATTATAGCAATGGAAACATCGAGACGTGTCATGGCGTACATAATAGCTAAACCGGTTCTCGGATCAAATCCTAACCTTAGCGAGTTTTAACATGGCAGTCACATATATGTACATATAATTAACCAATTGACAAGGTTTACAAATTTAATGAACCATCATACATGTTAACCTTCAAAACACTCAAATACACATTAGCACATTCATCTTATAGGTCAACGCATTCACATAACGATAACAAATCATAATATCGATATACTGAATCATGTTTTAACGTATTAATCCTATCCTAGCATGGCAACTAATAATCACTTAAACAAACGTCATAAGCACGTTCACTAACATATCATATCGTAATACATAATATAAACACTTGAAATACCGAATCATACATAATACTTAACATGATAACAGATAAAGATTTAGTCAACTACCACGAGCCCGTAACATATCGATCATAACATATCATAAGTAACCATTGTATTCGGAGGGTGACCTCGGAATACCTTATATAATATGAGGGAGACCTCGGGTAACCAATGGAGTAGCTAACTCCCGGACTTTTGTGAAGACGCGTATTGCATACCGACATTATTCACCGTAAAACATATCGATAACGAGATCGGATCTAGGATGCATCCATACGCCCCTTCCTACATATTCAAAAATATGCTTCACCATCCGAGACGTGGCGTAACATCACTCATCGCCCTAGAGTCATATCGAGGTGCATCATCGATACGGACATGGAACCCCATGACTAGTGAAATATTGGCTCGGGTGTCAAACTAACTTAGGTCAAACAGATTGTCATAATTGACACGATCATAATTCATCATAAAAGTCACAGATATATATATCGAGGTTTCATATAATAAAGTTCAAATCGGATATTTCATGGTTCACTCGCGAAGTTTGAGAGAAACAACGGATCAAATAAATCGAGAGGTTCATATCAAATGTTCAAATCAAAGGTTCATATCGCGATCACATATCATCGCTCATAATCGAGGTTCATAATCGATGTTCATAATCGAAGTTCATAATCGAAATTCATAATCGAAACTCATACTCAAACATAGCAAGGTTCAACAAAGCGAAGTTCGATAAAAGAGATTCATATAAATGAAAGGAATCATAGCAATGGCATAGGGAATCCTAATAATTGAAATAGAAAAGCGAACGAAAAGAAACATCATAAGGAACCTTTTGAAAGGTCGTAATATCAGACGATAACATAAGTGTCTTAAAGTAAGATGAATATCCGTACTTAACGCAAATGAGAAAAGCAAATGAATGAACGAACACGAAGATACGACGCCACGCCTTCTTCAATGAATCTACACGGATTACAATTCGTATAATACTTATTAGTTCCTTTTATAAGCTTCTTATGCCTTTGTAAGTGTGTTACCTATTGATATCATATTTTATCTTCGGTTCTTAAACTCATATTCGGACCAGACTTTAGCGATTTATATAAAATACTTACTTAGCTCAAATGAAATCAAGCAAAATCCTGGGGGTTCCCATATGATTTAAAAGAGTCTCCGAAAATGGTGGGTTCTATCTCTATGCCAAATGGCCTATGGAAAATCACAAGTCCGACCTATCCGTAAAGTAATCGGAAAATACACCTTAAAAGTTTACACTTATTGGACCTGTTTAGACACCTTGAAAAATTCCCAAAACTCCGAAATTCATTTATGTCATAAATATCACTCCTGTAAAAGGAGAGCTCCCAATTCCTTATGGTTTGAAAATGAAAATCAAACAATACAACTAAATTTCGGACCCGCTTTCTCGCTTTTGACACTTGATTATGTAAAATTCAAAAATACGACTTAGACAACTCCAAATTCGACCAAACCACTTGGAAAACTTAACTAAGACATAAAATAAACTTTTCCACAAAAACCCAGGTTATTGCACTTATAAAATTGGATCTATAACACACACAAATTCGACATATGATGCTGTCCGGTTTAGGGTTTATTAAAACCACTATAATCACATGTTTAGACCATTAATTACACTTAGGTTCCATTCCAATTAGGGTTTCAATTTATTAGGCATGATAACATTTATATATGTGGTTCGGTTCTTTTATAGCTCGACTTAACCATGATCCGATTCAATAATACATATTACATACATGTTCTTTAATACTTATAAGGTTCAAATCATTAGGGTTTGTGTTGTTTGGTTTCATACGGCTCGACACAAGGAAAAAGAAAACACAAGTCGACTAAAACAATTAAGCTACAATATATTAACTTAAGGTGCATCAAAGGAAGACGAGAAACACGTTATACCTTAGCTTTGTTGAAGCAAAATCTCGACACCAAAGGTGTAGGTATTCGGCCGAATGGGAGAAAAAGAAAAGAGAGGCAACCAAAACTAGGGTTTCACTTTTGAGTTTATGTGTTATATTTATAGTGGTAGTAAAATTTCGGTTTGGGCTTGAGGAGGGGGGTATGGGCTCGGCTTGGTCCAACCGAACACAAAAACAGACGCCACCTTGTGGGCTTCTTGGACTCTCGGCTTGGCAAGAAAAGAAACGAGCCCATCTTGGTTCCCAAATAACGAAAACAAGGCCCAAACTTTTACGCGAGACATTTACATCTTTCGTCGTACCAAAATGATCACGTAACATATTCGTTAAGTTTTTATTATTCGTAAGTTACTTTTTAATTTTCGTTAAATGATATAAACGTGTTTTTACGTATTTAATAAATGTTCGATTTCAAGGGTATTTTAGTCTCTTAACACGTTTCGTATTTTTAGGGTTTTACAGTAAGTGTCCCAAACGAGATGATCAAAAGGCATTCGTGAGCGGCACATGGGGAATGAGCGACGAGGAGGATGAAGAAATTTGTCTCATGGCAAATGACGAGGTATGTCACGAATACTATAGTAGTTCATCACTCGATGACGACTCATTGCATAATGAATATGACAAACTATGCAATATTAGCTTAAAACTAATTAACAAAAACAAACTCTTAAAGAGTCAAAATCAACGTTTAGATAAAGAAGTCATAGAATTAAAAGCAAAACTAAAACGCTTAGAAAAGGGTAAAATAGCAAGTGGTGAATGTGAACTTATGCTCAACTTCAAACACTAGTGGATAAGTTAGATTCTAAAATTGCTAGAATAAGTACGAACACTTTAGATACAATACTCGAAGGTGTTAAAACCGGTAACAATCAAAAGGGTCTAGGTAGTCAACAAATTGATCCATCAACTAGTGAAAGTAAAGAAACAAAATTTGTTAAGGAACTAGAAAAACTAGCCACTGTTGTGGCGGATCCCATGATCCCCTAAAAAGGAACCGGCTAGTGTACGAGAAAGGGATCCGTGGATCTGCTGTGCAACAAAGAGAGTAATAACGTAGCTTCCTCATCTAGAACCGAGTTTGTTATAGTTAATAGGAAGAAACCAACTCATGTCACCACTAGACAACCACCTCCAAAATATAATCCTACTTTGCAAGAAACAAAGCTCCATCTTTTCTAAACCTAATTCATTTAGGAGACCTAATAACGTTAAAAGTAACCATCAAATGGGATGGAATCCAAACATGCAAAACGGTTTTCATTTTCAAAACTTTGCTCCATGGAATGCATATTCATCTTATCCATACATGTCTAACATGAATGGAATGTTTAACACTAATGGACCCATGAACAAATGGGGACCAAACTTTGAGTTTATTATTGTTTTAGGTGTGCTTAAAGGTCGATCTAGACCCCGATGAATGGGTCAAGGATAGCGGATGCACGAGGCACATGACCGGAATAGGATCTATTCTCCACATATGAATCCTTCAATGGAGGTAATGTGGTGTTTGGAAATAGCAAAAGTAGAATCATCGGTAAATGTACGATTTCTAACAAATCTCTAACCATTAACGATGTGTGTCACGTAGAAAACCTAAACTTTAATCTCTTAAGTATAGGATAAGTATGTTATAAAAAGTGCAATGTACTTTTTACCGAAACCGGTAGTAAGATACTAAAAAATGGCATTACCATAAGAAAAGGAATTAGGAAACATGGAGTCTATGTCATTAAAATCTGTAATGAACCTAAGGACAAACTATGTCTTACCTCTATGGATGATACTTCGACCTTATGGCATCGAAGATTGGGTCACGCCAACATGCGACTTCTTCAATCACTATCATCCAAAGATTTAGTAAGAGACATACCTAAGTTAAAATATGAACATCATTTTGTGATGCTTGTAATGTAGGAAAACAAGCTCATTCGAGTCATAAACCTAAAAACATGGTGTCCACAACTAGGTGTCTAGAATTACTACATATGGATTTATTTGGTCCATCCGCTATCCAAAGTTATGGAGGCAACTACTATACTTTGGTCATAGTGGATGACTATTCTAGGTATACTTGGACAAAATTTTTAAAGAACAAAACGGAAACCTTTAACTATTTTGAAATATTAAGCAAAAAGATCCAAAGACAACTAGGAAGTCCCATAGTGTCTATTAGGACGGATCATGGTAGGAATTCGATAATGAAGTGCAATTCGAGCTTTTGTGACGCTAATGGTATTACTCACAACTTCTCGGCTCCACGCACTCCACAATCGAATGGGGTAGTAGAAAGAAAGAATAGAACCTTACAAGAAATGAGTAGAACCATGCTTAATGAACAATCCATACCTCAAAAGTTTTGGTGTAATGCCGTTGATACTTCAACGTACATACTCAATCGAGTCTTAATTAGACCAATCTTAGGAAAAACTCCATATGAGTTACTTGAGGCAAACAGCCTACGTTAAATCACTTTAGAGTCTTTGGAAGTAAATGTTTTATTCTTAACACTAAAGATTACCTTACAAAATTTGATCCTAAATCAACCGAAGGTATCTTTTTAGGTTACTCGCCAAATAGCAAAGCTTACGTCATATAAACAAAGAAACAATGAAGGTAGAAGAGTCATTAAATATAAAATTTGATGAAAGTCCACCCAAACCCTCTCCACCTCTTATAGATGACGAGATTATAGAAAGTGAAGCTATAGTAATAAAGAAAAGATTAGTGAAGAAGAAGAACCTCTAAGTGATGAAATAATAAACATTAAAGAATCCAAAGATCACCCGTAGATAAAGTCATAGGAAAACTAAACGAACGAACATTAAGGTCTCAAGTTCAAAACCAAAGTAACTTGTTTTGTTTCGTTTCAACCTTAGAACCTAAGAATACACAAGAAGCCATAAAAGATGAGAGTTGGGTAATGGCTATGCAAGAAGAACTAAATCAATTTGTTTTAATGATGTTTGGACACTTGTCCTCCACCTAGTAATCAAACCATAATAGGAACCAAATGGGTTTATAAAACAAATTAGATGCAAACGGAGTCGTGTCTAGGAACAAGGCTAGACTCGTTGCTCAAGGGTATAACCAACAAGAAAGAATAGACTTTGATGAGACCCTACGCCCCGTGGCTAGATTAGAGTCTATAAGAATACTTCTTGCGTATGCTTGTGCTAATGATCTAAAGCTTTATCAAATAAATGTCAAAAGCGCTTTTCTAAATGGTGTCATAAATGAAGAAGTATATGTAGCTCAACCTTCGGGCTTCATTGATTTTGAATAACCCAAACATGTCTATAAATTAAAGAAAGCCCTTTACGGTCTTAAACAAGCTCCAAAAGATTGGTATGATAGACTCAAGTCATTTCTAGTTAAACACAACTACACCATGGGGTTAGTTGACAACACACTTTTTACTAAGAAAAGAGAGTCACATATAATCATAGTACAAATATATGTAGATGATATTATATTCGGATCCACTTGTCAAGACATGTGTGATGATTTGTCTAAAATCATGCATGACGAGTTCGAGATGAGTATGATGGGAGAACTTAGTTTCTTTCTTGGTCTACAAATAAAACAAGTAGAAGATGGTATCTTCTTCAATCAATCTAAATACATCAAGGAGATGTTAAAGAAATTCGGTCTACAAGAGTCAAAACCTATTAGGACTCCAATGTCATCCGACACCAAACTCACAAAAGATGAAGACGGAGAATCCGTAGATAATACTAAATATCGTGGCATGATAGGTAGTCTTCTACCTCACGGCAAGTAGGCCGGATATCATGTTTAGTGTTTGCTTATGTGCTAGATTTCAAGAAGACCCTAAAACATCACACCTAGAAGCCGTAAAAGGATATTTAGATATATTATGGTACAACACAATTAGGATTATGGTATCCTAAGGGCACGGGAGTAGAAACAATTGTATATGCGATTCGACCATGCGGTGATTACGTTGATAGAAAAAGTACAAGTGGGGTATGTACTTTCATGGGATGTTTTAACGTCTTGGTTTTCTAAGAAACAAACGGCACTAGCTATATCAACAACCAAGCCGAGTACTTCTCATGCCGCAAAGCATGCCAACAAGCACTATGGATGAAACAAGCGTTAGTCGACTACGACATCCATCTAGCGACATAGCCATCCTATGTGACAACAAAGGTGCCATCGACCTAAGCAAGAATCCGGTATTGCATTCTCGCACAAAGCATATAGAGATTCGACATCACTTCTTAAGAGACAATGTTCAAAAGGATAGAAGGTAGCATCCGAAGACAACATAGCGACGTCCTCACCAAACCGTTGAAGCGGAACAATTCAACCTACTTGCGTCTTGGTCTTGGTCTAATGGAACAAACGTCGTAACTTATTTGACTCTACAAGGTATGTAAACACTAGCCTTCTTCTTTCGAGTCTAGGATTTCTATTTCACGCACAACTCACAAACAATACGGAATTTTCAAAACCCAAGATAAGTCTTCTACTTTTAATTTTTTATATAACTACATACACATTTTTAAAGAAAATCTCTTTTCAAAATGTTTTCGAAAAAAGAATGATACCTTCCGTATCAATTTCACAAAACAATCTCTCACGTCTAGGACAAATCGCTTTTCATTAATAATACAAAGTAAAACCCGTTTTCATTGCATCTCATGTCTTTTGAATGCTAAAGGAACACATAACTAATATGTGTTTTCGGCACATTCATTTAAGCAAAATGAATTAGAGCATTGATAACACAATATTATGTACTTATGTACCAAATGTGTGCTTTGTGTTATCTCAATAGGATTTATTTTTCTCTAGTTATTTTCCTTTTCTTTTAGAGGTCGAGAAAACCGCAACTCCAAATAGTTTGCATATAGTCGCACAATAGGCAAAAATGTTTCCAAAAGAAAATTTTATCTGCTGAATCACTGGACCCACGGATCCCAACCTTCATGTCGGACGGATCCTCGAGGAAGGATCCGTGGGATCCGTGAAGATGTGTCGCTTTTTAACTCCTATTCTTTTCACTTTGGATGAAAAATCCACATTTGGTTCATTTTGGGAGTATGCTCTTTAATGCTTGTGTTCTCATGATCACATGCCTTGAATTCATATCTAATCATTAGATTTTAATCCTCATTTTGGTTCAAGCATTCATTACAATGCTTTGTTTTTCTATATATAGAACTCCCAAAATGCTTGCATAACCCATCTCATTCTCACATACACAATACACCATGTCATCCAAAAACCCTTTAGGAGAATCATCTAGTACAAACAATCATGATATCCAAACCTTTGTACTTCCACCATCCAAAATACCACAATCAAACTCTAGGATATCCGCACGGATTAGTATCCGATCATGTTGCTTAGCAAAAACAACCTCAAATGGTTCATCCTCAACAAATAACTCACCACAAGATGCTTCCATAATAGCACCTCCTCATCTCCAACAAGTACACCAACCTCATCACCACCCAAAGTCACTCTTTGGAACTCCTTAAGACTCCAACAAGATCTAAACAATCTAAACAAAAAGAAATAGTCTTTTCAACACCACCCACATCTCCAAATAATATCTTTCAAAATCTTGAAACATCACCACCATTAGCTCCCATCACATTACAAGAACATCTAGGTTCTTTTCCACCACCACTTTCAAATATTCCGGATGTTGATCCATATTTTCCTATTTTTCCACCACATCTTCCGCATAACTCAAATCAAAACAACCCGGAAAACTTCCGCACTCATCACCCACATCACCTACATTGTGAACATTGCCAATCCACTAGGGAAATCGCAATAAAAGTTAGGGAAGAAATGCGATTCATACTCAACCTCATACTTGATCGCATCAATACCATCACTCATCAAAACCTCCATCCATAAACCTTATGCAAGCATGGACGGAGTCATTACTACTATTTTTATTGTACTTTTTCATTTGAGTCATTTTCAAGAACAAGTCTTGTTCTTATTTTTACATGCTTGTAGGTGGCATAAATACCACTACAATTTGTTGTTTTACTACAAGGCCTTGTTTACATACCTTGGCTCCCAATCTTGATTCTCGACAATCACAAGATTATTTAAGCATGTTACTAACCTTTCTTTTTGTAGGATTTCTATTTTTCTTCTCTTGACGCCCAAACAAGGGGAGCTAGCGTCGAGGGAGTTAGTGATACGTGTACTATTTTTTCCACCTTTTATGTTTATTTCTTCCAAGGGTTAAATTTTTGTTTCGACAAAAGGGAGAAGAAGTAAAACTTAGGGCTTTCGGCTTTCAAAATTTACATCTATTCTTAAGGTTTACTCATCATAACATTATGTTTTGTCATCAACAAAAAAGGGGAGATTGTTAATACAAATAAACCGTAAAACCATTTATTAATATTTTGCGATCTCTTTGTGTTTTGTTGATAACAAATATAATGTTATCTTAAGTATAATTATAAAGGATACATGTTAGTTTTGTAAAGCATTTACATATAGCCATTTAAATACAAAAATGTAGTTATTAAGCATTTGTTGTAATAGTTTATTAGGATGGGTAAAATTATAACCCATGGACCATAACCCATGGATCTTAAACCATACCCAAGAGACTTGATACAATGTATACTTAGATACATTGAATCTAAAGATAACCCATGGACCAACCCATGACCCATAACCAAAAACCCATGGGCAAAGAGGAGCGTTCCACGGATCCCTAGGATTACACTAGACGGATCCTCGTGGAAGGGATCCGTGGGATCCGTGGGAACAGTGAAGGAATTTGCCTATAAATGAGAGCCATTTCTTCATTCTTATTTACCCTCTTCTTACTAAATCTCTCATACACTCTCATTCTCTTCTAACATATAGATCACTTGATCTAGAGTTGTTCTTCTTTCTTTCTATTGTGATCCTCATATAGGTCCTTCTAAGGCGAGATCACGAGCATTCTACAAGTCATCCAAGCAACGGGTCCTTGATTGATTTGTCACTCCCAAGATTTCGTAGCGAAGATCTTGTATTTGATATTTCACATATTTGTTGTGTAATAGTCGTGTTGGTTTGGTCCACCGTGTTACGGACTCGGATTCTAGCTTTGACTGGGAAAATTGTAAGCAACGTTGTGAAGGCTTCTCCGCCAAGTGAAGGAGTTTGTTGACATAGTGCTTGAACTCTCGAGTAGGTGACTCGGGAGTGGAGTAGAGCAATGAAGGTGTCCATGTAGTGAACCACTATACATCGGTTGTGTCTTTTCTTTCCCTTCGCTTTACTTTATTTACTTACTTTATCATTAGATCTATAGATCTCACATATCAACGAATCTAAAAGTTTTGAAACTAACGTAAAATCAGAAACTATTCAACCCCCTTTCTAGTTTTCCACGGGATGAAATCCTAAAAACTGGATACATAACAAATACTTCATTCTCATTTGGTAAATTAGTTTCTTGCAACATATTGTAATAAAAATGATCGTATTAACGACAACCTAAAAATTGTCATTGGCAAAACCAAAAAAAAAAAAATATAGGCGCCCTCTCTATCCAAAAACAGAGAAAAAAGTTTGAGAAGGAATCACAAAATTACATTAACTCTGTAACCAGACCTTGAAACCAGGTATCAAAATCTCAACCTGTCTACAACCTAATTTTAGGTTGACATAAGCCAACATGATTGTCAAACAAACCACCACCCTTTGCACAACATATACTATAACATAAGACTGAACTAAACAACACATCATTCTACTCTAACGGGTGATGGAAGTCTGAAAGATATGAATGTCGCAAAACTATAACATAATGTACACATTGTGTAAAATATTATCTCAATCACAGCAATCAGGCTTGTGTTCTTTCTGCATCTTCTCCCACAAACACAAGACCATTCTCGGATTCTGGTAATGTGCAAGTATGTAATTTGGCTCACACCCAGCGTTGTAAAACCGATCATCGTTGATGTATTGGACTTCACGAACGTGTTTCTTGAATTGTTCAATCCAAATACCCATAGCAACATCTTCTAGTTTGAAAAGCTGAAGACACAAGAAAGGTAGTTTAGGTGTTTCCTTCTATATATGATATTTCAAATTAAAAAATCATTAAAAGAAAACGAAACTGAATAAATATCACCTTGAGGTTTCTTTCTTGGTGACCATGGACAATAAACTTTGCTATATCTCTGGAGATCACATAACCTGGACCGTGTGCCCATGGTGGGTATGATTCATGTGGCCATTCCTGCACACACGTGAATTGAGGGGATGTACTTATCTCATTATTGTGATTTGTAATTGCAAATTGCAATAACTAATTTTTTTTCTTCATGTTATCTATTACTACTTTCTTAAATAACCAGAATTTGTCAAACGCTCAAACAGATGATTATCTTATTACTACATATCCAAACACTATTGTTAGTTTGCTACATCATCTATACTACTTTATAATGCATTTAGGCTTCTAAAATTAAAGGCTTAAAAATTGATTTTTACTTGCTTATTATGGAAAGAATTAAAAAAATAAGATAAGGAGTCTAATCATTTAGTGACATGTGTCACTTCTCTAACTAAAAATAACAAAAGGAGGAGTTTAACAAACTAAAATAAAGATTCTAATAATGGGGTGACATACGTCACTTCTTAACTAATTAATCACCTTTAATTTTAAATTTAAATATCTTTAATCCGCTTAATTTTTTTTATGATCTAATTTCACCATATTTTTAAAATTTTGTGCTCTTTAATTCAACATCCATTTTGATATATTTTATGAGTTTTAGTTTTACATTTTTAGTAGGTTTATTTTATTTTGATTCAAATTTTATAACTTTAACCTTTATTTCAATCAATACAAACTTTATTTATCAAAATCATTTACTTTTGGGAAAGTGTTTGACGGAAAGAGATTGTGAAGGTCTTTTATATGCGGAATAATGATGTCACGGAAAGATACGGAAAACCCAAACAAACACATACAACTAACACATATACATTTGGAGTGTTGTGAAATGAATTCACTAAGCGGGTAGGGAATTGCGAGGAGAGTTGGGTTAGCAATTCATTTACTATATTTATCGCGCATTGTTGCGCTGGTATCTAACTAGTTTAATAAAACACCCTATGAGTAAAGAAAGATACTATACCGGACTAATATACCATTTGTTATCTTTGTCCCTCTGTGGTTTGGATTCAAGAGATACCATTCCATACAAGAGGCCATCTGGATTCTTGCTCTTGAGACTAATAAGAATTTCATCAACTCTCACAAAAGCATCATCGTCTGTTTTCATTATGTACTTTGCAGGAAGATTTTGTCTGCGAAATTATGAAAGAAAGGGTCTTATGAATAATTTCAAGTTGAAGCATTCAGCATAAGGCTCTAGGGATCCTATGAAACCATCCTTGATGCGCTACTATAAAAAGAATGGAAAAACTAAAAATAAAATTATTTTTATACATGGAAAACAATATAATGATTTTGCTCCCACCACACAGATTTGATACAAAGTTACATACCCCATAATGCAAATTGCGATCGTTTTCAGAGTTAGTAGGCTGTAATAATCAACAAAGGGCATCAACTGAACATCTTGATAGGCCTGAGCTTCTTTCCACAGCTCAAAATTAACTTGCTTGTTCTTGTGCTGCAATAACAGAAATCAATAAGAAAAGTGAATCTTAAGCCAATGGATTCTTCTGTAAGCAATTAGTACGTATTTATATTTGTGCATTTAGAGCAAATCGCACAAAGAGGTATCACCACTTTCGTCAATTTGAATTTTAGGTACTATATAACAAAGTTTTTTTTTTTTGTGTGCATTGTAAGGTTTTTCGACTCTTTGAAAGATGTTATCGGTCATAATTTTAGCTGAAATGACTTATAACGATACATCACATTAGTTAACCATTTCAGCTGCAAAAATGACTGATAACATCTTTCGAAAATTCAAAAACAAAAAATAACTTCTATACTTTAAATTGGGAATATAAAAAAGTTGAGTACCTAAATTTCATATTAACTAAAGCGTGATACCTTTTTACGCGATTTGGCCTACATTTTATTGAACTTGAATGTTAAGTATTCATAAGGAACAATTGAATCATGCAATTAAAAAGACAACTAAATTGCAACATCTTCTTAAAATACTGTATAGGTTCTCTATCTATGTCTTATTTGACTTCAAATGTCAATAAATTCTACTTCAAGTAAATACAGATATAATTATCTTTTTAGGAAATATCAGTAACCATATTTTTCAGTAAAAGTACAAAGAATATAAATAGATAAACACATGTCAAACTGCAAGACACTACAACAGTTACCTTCCAACCCATAAAAAGTTTCAACACTTTCCTTTTGAGTTATCTCCTTTTAATGAAAAGCTTCATCCACTTTCACTTTTTCGCCATCCGTCATGGTTACTTGATATTTGTAAATGTTTTTGTTCAAAATTTTCTTCATTTTGTCCTTGATAAGAGTATTTCTAAAAGCTAATCAATAATCAAACATTTCAAAACCACTGCATTTCTTTTGACGGAGGGAACATGTTAATTATAATATGAAAATACAAGTTTGACTTTAAAGTCAAACTATGACAATTAACTGAAAACTAAAGGATCAAAAAAATGACTTTAAAGTATCACTTACAAGACCGATAAAGAAACGAACTGCAACCACCCCAGAACGAACCGCTTCATATTTCATCCAAGATCTCCTCAAAGCCATCCTACGTTCAAAATTGTTTCCAGAGGAGAAAACCCCAATCAATAGTACAAGTCTCTTGCTTTTGTTAGATATCAATGGAGCTTTGAGGTCTTCAAGATCCATAGCCATGTCAAGATTTTCAGACACTGGCAAGCCTTTAGCCAATGCAGATATGATATGCAAACCGCCTTTCACTCGGACCCCACTCACCAACCATGGCTCAAGTTTCTGCATAAGTAGAAATAGCATTGAAATTTGGCTTACCACTCTTATGTTATGTCTAATACAGCATTACGAAACTAGCTCAACTTATAGATAACCTTTTAAGCCTTCACCGCGTGAAGATTGGGTGTTAGGGGGTTGGGGTGGATGGGCATACTGAAAGTGTGATTATAAGATATAATCCCACTATAATAATATCGACTGTATAATTATGTTTGAAGTTTTGATACTCAAATATTCATATGTTCAGTTAATTAGTGTTAGGAAAATCCTGGTTATTTAAGGAACTTCTAGACATATTTGAAAAAAAGAAAGTAGAAATTCTTTTTGCAACAAAATAGAAGTAAGAAGTTTATCAAATTAGGTTAAAAGACCGACAAAAAAGCAACTTTATTTTTCTCTTAGATGATCAAGTTGTTACATCTGTTATGAAACTGATTAGCCAAAACTATTTATTATATCAAATAAGGAGAGAGGAAGTGCACAAAACATGTAGCAAAACCTGAATGGATTAGATACATAATTAAGCAATAAAGATCAGAAGCAGAACTAGTTTAACCAAAACTAGAAACTGATTATTGTAATATCCGATATCCAAACAAGTTCAACCAATCATTTCCAAATAGCAAATCTAGACACCCCTAAAAGACTACCACCCGACAACTGTACTTGCCACTTGAGGAAAACAGTGGTTTTACTTGAGGTGAAAATGTGACAAAAATGCAAAATTGATAACCATTTTACATATTCACAAGTTTAAGTTACTCTCATGTTTCCACGGGTGGTTCTTTAGGGGAACCAAAGCTAGCAACAATGATGGTCAACATACAGTTAGATGGGTAATCTAATCCAAGTATCCAACAACATTTCAAATGTAACAATAGTAAATGTGGCTTGAAATTCATCATACCTTACCTCTCTAAACACAAAAGATGTTTCATGCCTACCATTTACAGTGCCATGAAAGCCCTCTTCACCAGCCCAAATTGTGGCAGTAAACAAACTCCCATCTATAAAGGGGAAGTTTGAACCCACATGGTTATGGTCGTTTACATCTGAAGCATTGGTCGATTTGTTAACACTAAGATGCCTAGAGTTTGAATTCTCGTCCATAGTGCTTCTAGTAAGTTGCTCATTACACTTTACGAGCCCATCGACTGAAATAAAAAGCATAATATTTACTACAAATCTATACTTTAAACTAATACCAAGGAAATTAATAATTACAAAAGGAAGCAAGTTCAAGTGGACAGCAGAAGATCAAGTTTAAACATTCCCGCTTACGAATGAAGAAATGAGCAACATCGTAAGGTATCTCACTAGGTATTCAGGGATTAAATAAAATCCTCTAGTAAGTTGCAATGTTAAGTAGTATACATAGTTTTATCGGAACAAGTTGGGTCAACCTGCAAAGCTTGTTTATCCACATTATAAGTTTATAAATGAATAAAGTGGAATGTGCTAAACATGATTTTAAAGCTATATTGATACAATTTACAATGATTTTGAAGGTTTTCAGCATTTGAGTAATAATCTAATTCTCAATCCATTAAAACCCTATCTTTTATTTTATTAAACTTCTTAGCTTAACCGATTTGACCAGTTAGAGATAGATCATAACCAGATCAACTCAGTTAGGTAAATGGGTCAAAATTGTCACCTTTAACAAAAACTACTAGCATCAATAAGTGATATTCACGACTACAGGCAAGCTTATTTAACTGGAACAAGTTGCTAGAAAAGGAAATTTTATAATTTCCCTAGGACAAAGGGAGCATGTCAAATAAAAAACATAACGCCACTTAACCACATTTGGATGATAATAAATAGAATAATTACCTTTTGCATTGTTCGGAGACCCGTGATTAGGACATCTTTCCTCTTTGCCCCATCCAAAGTCATAGGTCCATGTATTTTGAGCAATAACCGGATCCTTTGTGAAGTTATCTCCCGGTAAAACAACACTATAATGCAAAATAACGGGTGGGTTCGGCTCCTCTTTCCCTTCTGACCCCACAAATTCGATTTCAAACCCATCTTGCTTCCCATCAGGAATAGCAATAATCGTAATGGACGAATCGTGAATTAGCCCACAGGGTATCTCAAGAATAATAGAGCCATTACTAGAAAACAAAGTGCTATTATTCACTCCACTAACCGAATAACTACAATTTCTCTCATATTTATTATGTACAAATTTAGAGGCTCGGTTTTTACTAATTATAGATCTTAGTTCTTTCCATGCCAAGGCAGCTTCTTTAATTCCTTGAGCTGTCTCGGGTAAAGAATCTGATCTAGACAGCAAAAGACGCATTTGGCCCCATGCCAACAATGGCTTTGCTTCTTCCTCTTTAGGCATGTAAGTCGAGTTAAATAGATAATCAAGTCCATTAACTTTAACTAGGTGTGGCCTTTTCTGCAACTTTTCAACTTTTGTTACTACTGAGACACTACTCAAATTGGCGATTTCTTCATTTGGATGGAAGAACTCGTATGAAGATTGTTTTCGTGGCTGCTTTTGGATAAAACTATAACTAACAAGCAAAATAAAAGCAAGTCCTATTATTAAGCCACCCCGGTCCACTTCTTCATTTGCTAAATAACTGATTCAAATTGCATAAATCACGTTATAAACTAAATGTCATATGCTTGGACATATCTTGAATCACATAAACTGCAAGGACCCTGTAACAAAAAAGGATAAATCAGTAATTTTGTTAGCACTTTAAAGGCAAACTCTAGAGCAGCTGCAGACTCAAAAGGAAAATCTATCTGTAGAAAGCAATACGCGCTCCATTCCATATAAGCTGCATCTTTAGACACAAAAGATCTAGCTAAAGAGGTGCCTGGGATTGCTTATTTTTTCTGCTAATCCGCTTATTCCTAAGTAGAAGCAGTTCTGTGTCATCAAACCTGCTTCTGCCGATCTGCTTAGTTTGTGGTAAAATAAGCAGTTTCTGATACTTAGGTACAGAGCGGCTTATTTGAATGTGCTTTTCTGACATGAAATAAAATTATTTTTTTACCATCATATTTAACCTAAAACCTTATACAAATGGATTTGATGAAACTTTCTAGCAAGCATTTTTTTTTAACCAAACTATTTACTGAAGTAATCAATTTTGAAGCAGCTTATATATAAAACCAACTTAATGAATATGTTTTGGCTATTTGCGTAAAGGCCTAACATTGAAACAAATGTCTGAAATATAAAATACCTTTTATACTACAAGTCCAAGTCATTAGGTTAATTTCGCCAAGTTATGATACAATGGTCAAATAGTTTACAGTTGCTATTATCTTAATGTTCGAAAAGAGCAAAAAGAAAGCACCCTTAAAAGATAACAAGTTAAAGCAATGCAGACTATCATCTTGAATGTATGTAAGAATAAAAAAGAAACAAATGCTGCTGCAATAATATATTTGACAGATCAAGATGCAAATTAATTTCCAACGACCAGAAAAATGAAAACAAGAAATACAGAAGTGAAATAAAAACCTTTAATATAGAGGATCTAGGATTAGAGTTAATCTAGTGACTTGTTGCTGGTAGTTGAACTTGCTTCTTCTTCTGTGTCGGAAGTGAACATCAATTGTTTGTCTTTTGTTTATGGTCCCTTTTTTTGAGTAAACTACACCATTAGCCCTTTTGGTTTGGCGAGATTTCATACGACATTCAAATACGCAAAAGTTCACTTGGTGAGTCCAACATCTCAAAATATTACGTGACGGGTCCAATTTTGCTAACGTCATTAGCTTTCTTCATTATCTTCAGTCACATGTCAGACATATGAGGATGCACTACGTGTGTTTACACTTCACTTTTTTTTGTATATACACTCCATCAAACACAATTAATCATTAGTCTAATGATAAGTCTCTATCATTAATCATTATAAGGTAGTGGACCACATGATGTAGTAAGCATAGCATGCTATCCCATTTTCTTACATCTAAAATGTGAGTATGTTTGACTTTCACCGAAAGCCATGACATCACTTTGTAGTTTGTAGAGAGGCGGCAAAAAAAAAAAAAAAAAGGCGGCAAAAACTGTGAGTAAAAGTGGCGGAAAAAATGTGAGCATCATGTATCTAAAATGTGAGTAAAAGTGGCGGCAAAAACTATTGTGGCAAAGGAAAAAAGTGGTGCCAAACAAACATTTATTACATCAAACAATATGATATGAACACTATTATTATCTCAAAGCTATTTGAAAGTAGGACATAATTACGACCAATTAGTAGGAGTCATTTTAATTGAGCAACATAAACAAACATCCTATTACTGTATTTACAAACTAAGGAATGATACGAAAACTATTATTATCTCAAAGCTATTCGAAAATATCCTACGTTTGTATTGATTAGCTAAATTGCATATTAAACAATACAATATAAACGAAACAAATATAATTATTGAATTACATATCACATTTTAAATTATTCCAATACTACCTCTTCAACAAATATATAAACATAAATTAAATGATTTTCATTAACTTTTCCAATCACGATAGTATTACAAAATTACATTAAGTTAGATCATAATGTTGAGGTTTACGATAATAATACTTGTAAAAATCATTTTGACGACTCGCATATTTCTCTCCCCATCCGGTGCAATATTATTTCTATATGTGATCAAAAGTGGATGAGTTATCGGTAAGGAAAACCTTCCCGTAATGCAACTCCGATATAATTATTACCATGCACGTGGGCAATCACAATGATCTCATGTGAGTCGATTGCGATGGACTAGACCAAAGAGGAAAACTCACGATTGGAACCTCCATTGTTGGATCACAACAACTTTGTTATACGTTGAAGCAATTACCAAACTGTGTATGGCATTTCCATCCATTCTCCGCAGAGCTCACGACTCTATAGATTTCGTTATAACCTGTAGTTCCAAATATGCACCTGTATTGTTCTTTGTGAGACTCTAAATGTCGCACCAAATCCGACCAAAAATATAGGCCAATCATCTTCAGTGAGACCAAGACCGAGAGCATCAGATCTAAACCCACAGTTTCCATCTGGTTTGACATCTTGTAGACTTGAGTTCGAGATATAAGGATGGAAAACTTTTGGAATTTGTCTACTAAAATTTTTAAACTGATCTTCGGAAGCTGGCGGTTCTTCATTTAGGTCCGGGATTAAGTTATGCGCCCGACCTCTTTGAGAGTTTGAAAATGAACCATGTCTTCTAGGTTGCATATTCGGATCTATCTCGAAAAACTTGCATGAAAATGAACTGCGCTTCTTTTGTTGTTGCCTGTTGTTCGTATGAGAACCATGTCTGGCCGGTTCGACATTAAAATCAATCCCAAACAACCTGGCTGACCGACTACATGTTCGTGTATCTTTACTCATAGGAGGAACATGCTTTTTCTGTTGATGTTGTTTTTTCAAACTCAGTCGTCCGCGGGTGTTTTTCTTAACCGTGGGCGGTTTAATGGTTGTTTTACTTGTATTAAATATGTCAACCAACTTTCTTAAGACACTTATTTTTCCAGCATCAGACTGCTTGTTGAAGTGTTCTTTCACATGGTTTAATTCAGTATCACAACAAATATTAACACTCTGCAAAGTTGTTGTCAGTGAAAGATCTAGTGTTCTCCAAAATATATCTATTGAATACAAACGAATACACTCACCTGCATATATTTTTTATTCGATTTTGAAAAATAAATAATTCAAAATATGAATCAATTAGGAGTAATTGTATATACGGACCTGAAGTCATGTACAATGAAAGTCTGCAAGCACACGGTAACCCACAACTGTTATATAGTTGACGACCACAAGTTGAGGAATCTAGTTGAAACCCATTCGACCGATTAATCTCTTTCACCATTAACTCGAGAGATTCATTTGATACGAAACCCGCAATAGATTGAAGCATGGTATATTGTGGTGATGATAACGAAATTTCACTTTTTCCAAAACTTGCTCTGATTGCCGTAAGTTGTGACTTTACGACCTTATCAATACAACCAACAAATTTATCCAAAGTTAGATTCTTAGATTCCATGTACATCTTCAACTTGGCATGTTGGCCCTCAACTCTATTGGATGTGCGATTTCCAAAGTTCAAAGACTGGTCAATCGAGGCAGACACAAAATGTGTTATATATTTTTCCAACCAATTATCATCCACGTATCTTAAAACACCTGAAATGAAAGAAAAATAAGTACCGGGTAGGACGTATGGATAAAATTCTCGGACAATAAAATTCATTAATGTAAAAGACTTACGAGGATTCGTAGATTCCAAAAATGTTCGAAGTGTCTCGTAGTTTTACGTATGTATGATATCCACGTTGGAGAGTCTTCTAGCAACTTCCACATTGATTCAAAAGTTCCCAATCACGATGACGATTTAAATCTTCGTCGCAATTCTTAAAAATATTTTGACTAATGTGCCATCGACAAAGTAAATGATTGGCGTGCGAAAAACTTTTCACACGCACTCATGAGTGCCAACTCTATCTGTGACTATAACACGTGGGTGCATGCACTTATTTAGTGTCCACTTTAGCTGTTCCAAGGCCCATTTATAAGTGTCCATCTTTTATTCACTTATAAAAACAAGCACTATGCAAAATGTCTTGTTGGTTGAAGTTACACCAACAATTTCAAAAAAAAAAGGCATATTGAATACGTTCGTCTTGTACGTGGCATCTATAATCAACACGTGTGGGAATGCACGCCATAACTCATAAGATGTAGGATGGACAAAAAATAAACCTTGCAACTCGTTTGTAATTGGGTGTGTTTTAGTCTGATATACATAACGATTAATATGCAAAAGGGACATAAGAAATTGCATTGGAGTTTTTCCGGCTTTCTCGACCTTGCGAATCTTTTTTTGTGCCTCTATTGTCGGGAGTGTTGACAAGTTTGTCTCATCTTGATCCTTTAGCGTTGATAGAATTTCACGTGGTGGCACACACTTCCACGTCAAATATTCTACCAAATGAAATTGATCATCAGACAACCGCCTTGCATATGGATGACCCTCTAGAAGCCTTGTAGGGTGGTGGTTATGCCGATCGCATACCACTCTTATCGTCCAATAATGACGTTTCAGTGAATACTTTCCTATCAACTTAAACGGACAAATTGCCTTTTTGGAACTAGTTTTTTACTTGATCTGGATTCTTTAGGTTTACCACTACGGTCACACACAAGACACAATTTATTTATGAGACCGCTTTTGCATTTCTTTGATCTTAGGTAACAATTACATAACCAAGAGAGTGTGCTGTATTTTTCACCCAATTCATCATATCTTCACGAGACTCAAAAACCTAAAATTGATTTTTTTGTTAATGGTGATGTGACATATATTAATTTTATTAATATAGTATAAATATTTTTATTTAATATTTATTTTACCTGGTCGGTATAAAATGGTGATGTCCGTGTCGAATTTTGAGCTTCTTCAGATTCATAACAAAATTGATCATCATCAAAATCTAAATTTTGAGCTTCTTCAGATCCATAACAAAATTGATCATCATCAAAATCCGAATTTTGAGCTTTTTTCGGATCCATAACAAAATTGATCATTATCAAAAAACGACATCTTTTTTATCAAAACAAATCAATTTCCTGCAATAAAAAAATAAACTACTACGTAATAAACATGGAAGAGTAATTTCTTTGTGTTGCATTCTTCACTAAATACATAAAAACCATTCTTTAACACACACATATACACCACTACGTTTAAACTTGACACATTATGAATTTATGATCATCCACATGGGCACCTTTTACCGTAGTCAAAAATAAATATATCTATCCCCTCAATATAAAATTACAGAGTACTTTAAAATCTTGGATATATGATCTCTACAAGTACTTTAAAATCTTGTATATTGTGAATCTCATTTTATCTTCAACTTCATTTCATAGAGCAAAAGCCAAACATAACTGTACAATCCACAATTTATCCAATACATACAATATGGCTTTTAATAGAGTCACACGAGGAGCAACCCAATAAACCTTCCTTATAAAACATTAGTTACCCTAGCTTTTTGTAAACCCTAATTTCACTTTTCAAACTTGAAGCCCCCAAAAAAAAACTAGATCTCACGCACTTGCGAGAAAAAAAAACTAGATCCGAACTAGATCGGTTTACACTACACTTTTCAAATACTTATTCTTTTGTTTGATTTAAAGAATCGCAAACACTTCTTTGTAATACACACGAATCAAACGAAGCACACACGAAACAAAGACTACAAGTTTGCGGCTTCTTTAAGATTATTTTTAAAGGGTATCGGGTAGGTTTGTTCTTGTGTAACAAACTCTTATATTTTTTTGTAGGTTTATATTTTTTTGACAAAGAACGTTTTATTAGATCTTGTTTATAATGATGTAACAAACTGTTATATTGATTGGTCTTATAATGATAATGAAGTTGTTTTATGTTATTATTAGTATGGTTTTGTTATTTTTGACGAATTTGATAGTTAAAAATTGGGAAAATTGATGGTAGTAGTTTTCTACTTTGTGTTTTTTTTCAAGTACTATACTTATTTATCATATAAAATAGTATAACTCTTCTACTTCTTATCATGTTCGATCCATATTTGTGGTTGTGAGAAATTTCTTTTTCATTTTTCAAACAAATGTTTCGATTTTTAGGTATTTTCTTTCTTGTTGACGTAATACATATCAATGTTGTTTTATTTCAGTGATATCTAGCTTCTTTGATTGCTATGCATGTTTAGTTTAGTTGTATTAATTAGAGGATTGTATTGACGTTTGACTGTTTTATGTTTAAGGTTTTGGAGATCTGAAGAAAAATGAAGAATTCGGAATTGAATCAGGCTTTTTTATTGAGAGTGATGAGGAAGATTTAATATGTTTAGTACAGAGACAATAAAAAAGCTTTGGTATATCATAAAAAGTAGTAGTTTCATATTAGATTTTGGTCTTTTTTTTTTTAATTTTATTTCTTATGTTACAATTCTTTAATTAAGAATATATCTACATTTTTTTACAAGAAATCAAAGTTCTTTTTATCATGTCTATAAAATCATAATAGTGTCTTATTTTAAAATGCATTATTTTAATTGACATAGTGGGGACAATAAAAAACTTTGGTATATCATAAAAAGTAGTAGTTTCAAATCAAATTTTGGTCTTTTTTTTATTTCTCATGTTACAATTCTTTGATGAAGAATATATCTACATTTTTTTTTACAAGAAATCAAAGTTTTTTTATCATGTCTATAAAATCATAATAGTGTCTTATTTTAAAATGCACAATTTTAGTTGACATAATAGTTAAAGTAAAACAAATTTATTGTAAAGAACATGTATGTTACCTGATAAGTGCAAAACCACGATGTGCGCGGAAATTTTTAGACTAAAAATATTTAGTCAACTTGATATATTTTGCAAAACACGCCTTTTACCCAAAGTTAACTTCATATTTTTAAACTTGGTGAAAATTTTCTAGTTAAACTTGGTGAAAATTTTCTAGTTTTACAATGGTTGTAAGATGTTATTTGATTGTACTTGCTTTGTGTTCAATTATACTTGTATATATACAAAATGTTAACAATATAAATACATGTGTAGCAAAAGAAATTTAAATGTTACCAACTTAAATGTTAACAATGTTCAGTAGAAACACAAGTATAGCAAAATAAAACTTAAGTGTGAAGAGTAGACTTCAAAATATTTGACAACACATCATATGTAGCAAAAGAAACTTAAATATTATAACTCAAATGTTAATAGTTGAAACATAAATGTAGCAATGAAAACTTAAAATGCAACAATGGACTTCACAACACTCACAATACACATTTACTTACGTTCTTAAATGCATTAAATTTAATAATAAAAGTAGCAAATTGGAACTTTGTTTTAGGGTTTGAAAAGTGAAATGCATTTAAAACTAACAATACACTTTTCAAACTTGCAACCCTTATAAATGCATTTAATTTTCAAACATTTTACAAATGTAGAATGTCACTTTCATGAAAGAATTAAAAGCCTATGTGTACGAAGCATGTGGACCATTTTCGAAAAATTATGAATGATGTTGTCGTTGGTGTGCCAAGCATACAACCCTTGTTTTTTTTTGTTTATCAAGGTTGCAAAATCGTGAATCGGTAGTGAGGCGGTCGATTTTAGTAGTAATCGGTCTAGGCGGGATTAATCGATGTTTAATCGGATTGGCATTTTAGCGAGTTTTGGGTATTTTAAATCGAGTTTTGGGTATTCACGAAAGATTTTCCTTAAAACATCTTGTAATAGATATAAGCAATGAGTATAAGTGATTACATTTGTTCGGGTTGCAAAATAGTGAATTGGTGATAAATCGTATTGACATTTCTTGCAAGCTTTGGGTATTTGCGGCGAGTTTTGGTATTCCCGGAATGATTTTATTTGAAAAACATCTTGTAATACCTATAAATAGTGACTATAAGTAATTAAAACTAATTTACAGTGAGTTTAGGGTATTTCCAACAAGATTTATAAGTTTTTGGCAAGTTTGACCATCGTTAACCGCCGTTGACCCTGGTTGACCGATTTATTTGAACAATTTACAAAAATCGGCAAGGTCGGTGGCCCAGTAGCACCTAATCGGTGATTAATCGGCCTTGTAGACCTTTTTTTGCAACACTGCTGTTTATGCTATTTAATGCATTTGTTTAATGTTTTTTTTCCTTTATTTTTTTTATTATTTATTTCTTTTTTCCTTTTATTAAAAATGATTAAACCTATCAAAATCAACCTACCATATCACTTACGAACCCTAAACCTAATTCATTTCATTTCATTTGCAACCACCACTTCTATGTTTTTTTCTCTTATATATATATATATATATATATATATATATATATATATATATATATATATATATATATATATATATATAGTAGGGATCCGATGAGAAGTAAATTAAAATAAGAAGTAGTGAGTAGTGACCAAAACCACGCATTTGATATGCAACGACTTGCATTAGATGCATTTTTATTCATATAGATGCAACATCTTGAGTTTCGAAAGCTAATTTGATGTATAGATGGTGCAAATTGATTTTCATGATTTTGGCACGTGCAGAAGAACAAAAACAAGAGAAATCATGAAATGCATCTAATATACGTATATGCATCTGATTAAAAGCTAGAAAACACATTATGGTGCGTTATAATGCATCTAAGATTATATGGATGCATCTAATTTATGTCGGTGCATCTCGGATTTGCGGTTATAGTTCTTTTTATTCCTTCTTATTTTAAGTAATCTTCTTATTTGATCCTAACTCTATATATATATGGGAATATATTAGCTAGAATTAATTGTAGCCAATTGGCTACAATTTGGTACTAAAAATGTGGGTCCCTGATTATTTTTGTGGGTCCCGATTCTTTTCGTGAGTCCTCGAATCATTGCTAGTGTATTTTTATGAAGAATTGTAGCCAAGATATCCCTATATATATATATATATCTATACATTATATATAGAGAGGCATGCACATAAAATGCCAATTAGCATCCCATAATGCCATGTCATATTTCTATGTCATCATTATATTTATGTGGCATTTTTTATATTTTTAATGCCACCTAAGCCATTTTAATTAAAATTCGTTTTAATATTTAGGATTTTTAATTAAAATTAAATGGTTTTTAATATTTAGGATTTTAATTAAAATTAGTTTTTTAATATTTAGGCCGCATGATTTTTAAAAAATTTTATGTGTAGGATTCGAACCCTAGATTTGTGGATAAACTAAGAAGCAATTTTTCCAACTGATCAACTTAAATTTGTGGTTATATATTTCAAAACCAAATATATAATATGCAAGTGAATGTTAATACGAAATTTGCATTGGATATCTTTTCCGTAACCTAATATATTAGCATAATAAGAACAAACACCACTTGACGTATCGCATCATAAAACCTTAACCCTAAATTGAATTGATAGTGAAACACAGAGAAAACATGCGACAACCGGAAAAAAAGCACAGGCGACCTAGAAAACCCTATACCAAGATCATTCAATCTCACTAATCAAAGGTATGTTTGACTAGATTTCACTTGAATCTCATTTGTTAGGTGCTCGAGTTCAAGTTTTGGTCACTTATTGTTTCTTTTGTAGGTAAATATTAAGCCATGTTCGTATGATAATCATTTGTTAGTCATCGTAACCCGTCTTTGTTTAAAAGCTTGATAATGTGGATGTGGTGGATACAAATGTAAACATATTTTATTTATTTGAATTGATTCAAGAGTAGATGTTCGCAGGAGACACATCCGATTTCGTCATTGATTATGCATATAATGTATACATTGAGGGAACTAATTATGTAGCTACCTTTTATAAATGGTTTATAGAGCTAAATTTGTTATGCCTATTGAAACAATGTTATAGTGCTCGATTGGTGCTAAACAATCAGTCTAATCACAAGCTAACCACATGAATGGCTAACCGTAATGAGACTTAAAAGCAGTTCAAACACTAATGCAATTAAGATCGAGGAGGAATATAGGAATTCACAGGTCGTTAAGTCCCACGGAGGATGAATTGGTGTATAAACACTTGATCGGATGGTAGAATGATCACTAAGGATAGTGATCGGTAAGGAATTCGATGGATAATTACCTAAAGAAAAGATTTACAAATTAAAAGCGACTTAAATGCAAATTAAAAGAAATTAAAAGATAAAAGATATTAAATAAACGCTATCACTATTTTTAAAGTCGATGAGCGTTTAAAACCTAAAACGACGTTTAAATAAAGTTACGTAAACGTACAAAATAAAACGTGAGTTTTAAAGAAATAAAAGGCCTACAAATATGAAAATGACATTTTACAATCCTAATGATAAAAGAAAATTATTAGAAAAAGAAAATTATTTTTACAACTATTTATTTAATTATTATTATTTAAAACTATTTATTAAGTAATTAAAATGCACTAAAATACAAGAAAATACAAAATTAACCTAGAAAATGAAATTATAACTTAGAAAAATCTAAAATATGATAAAACTTATTTTAAAACTGAAAATATATTTTTAGACTTTATATGTATTTATTATTAATTTAAAACTATTTAAAACTAATAAAATGCTAAAAAATACTTTTTAAACTAAGAAAATTATGGAAAAATACTTTTAGGCTTTTTATATTTATCTTAATCTAGGAAAATTGAAAACATATTTTTAAAGCTTTTTCGATTTATTTGTATTAAAAGCTATTTAAAAGACTTAAAACTAGTTTAAATAAAGAAAATAGAAAGCAGTGTAGGAAAAATCGAAAATTCAGGAAAATGCTAAAATATTATTCTAAGTTTATAAAAAATACAAAAACATATGCTTATTTGTGAGAATATGAAACTGTGGTGTAAATGCTTATAAATAAGCAAATCAAAATAAGCTAAAAGCTACAAATGACCACCAACTAATCACAGAAGCTAAGTTATGCTATATTAACTAATTACTAACCTATTCCAATCATTCTAAACATCTGAAAAACAGTTTAAGCTAAGAATTAAGCAAAATTAAACTAGTTAATTTCAGAAAATGGGACAATATTGAGGCTTATCTAGGAGTGGGGTCCACACTGATTAAGCTCAAAACTTTCTTGAAATGGCTAGTCATCCGGGTGGTAAGTGGAAAGGAACCAAGATCCACAGGTGGGGTCCCTGGTGTGGCTGTGGGACCCACCAAAGTGGTGGTGTGTAGGCAGTGTGGTGGTGCATATCACCGCATTGGGGATGGTTCGAAATGGGTGCTCAAAAGAAGCTCACGATTAAGCACTATATAGTCGATACAAAGCAAACTATTATTTTCTAATTTTCTTAAGCAACTATATTTTACTATCCCAAAAGCATTTAAGCTAAATCCTAATATTGAATTCACTATAAAATTCTAAGTTTTATTCAAAACGGTATATGAGAATTTGACTTTTTATAAAAATAAGCTAGTTTGACTTTTATGAGCTTTTACTTGATTCTATGAACTTATAAGGTTATAATAAGCTGAGATAAGATTATCTATGGCTATGGAAACAACTTTTAAGCATGTTAACTGAATTTGGCAATCCAAATTCTCAACAGTGGACTGTGTAGGGCAATTACATGAGATTTTGACTTATTTACTACTAAGCACAGAATTTTATGGTTTATTTGACTTGTACAGAAGTAATATAACATGCATCAAACAAAAACAAGGCTTCAAACAACCTTAGATACAGTGTAATAAGTAGATCCAAACACACCTTTTAGAAACTGTTTTGAAGCTAAACATACTGAAAAAGATTTTTAAAGCAAGAAACTTGTTGATTAATTGATAATGACTATATTTAAACAGTTTTAAACTAGAATTAATAAGGTTTAATTATTAAAACTAAAAAATGTAAATTTCAAAGTAAAGGCTTACAAGATGAATTCATGCACAAACATGAGGCGAAGATCACTAATACTTCCTATAGCTTTCCATAAAGCTCTAAACCAAGATGTAATCCAAAATCGATCTTGCTGATTGTCTTGATCATTTCTCATGGCTTTCTATTTTTAACTAATTTCTTGGTAATTTTGGAAATTTTGGATTTTCAACTCTAAAATGGATTATAAGATTTCTAATAGCTTACGAAGCTTTATAGAGGGCTTATGAGAGCTTTTGAGTCCAATACAACACTTACAAACAACATTCGATCTTATTAAGATTTTTGAAATTAAAGCGCTTAAAGCGAATTCAATCAAGAACCTTGAAATTGCTTATTGAAATGATTTATAACACTCTCAAATTACTTAATACAAAGCTTGAAAAGATTAACTAAACATTGGAAAATTTAAAATATTTAAAACGACATGATAAAATAAAAATTACACTACTACTCCTTCTCTCTGCTTCATTTCTTCTTTATAATGACTTTTTAGCATCCTTGTCGACCTCAAAACATATCCCACCTTGATCTAACCATTGATTCCTTTGATTTCATCATATCGTGCACTTGGCACTTTTGGCGGAAAGGTCATGAAGCGGTATGTGCATTTAATGCTATGGTGAGTGTTTGCAAGGTGGAAAGGTGGTTGTTAGCCGGTGTGGAGTGGGTGGAAAGTGGTGATGAAGTGGTAAAACCACCTGGTTTTGGATTTCAAATGGGTGAAAGGGATGTCTGTACCCCTGTTTTGGCGGTATTTTGACCGTTTGACACAGCTTAATAACGGGTAAGGTTTGGTTGGGATTGGGCTAAAGATTGGGCGGTGTGTTGTGTTCTGTTTTAGACTTGGATTAATACAAGGGTTCATTTGTTGTAGCTTACAAGTATAAGGACCTTTCATGTAATTTGGCCAAAGTTGAAGGGTTGAATCATCCATTTCCCAAGGTTCTTACAAGGACCATTCGCCAAATGAGATTAATACAAGGACCAAGGATGATTATTTCATTTTTAAACTTAAAAGGACTTTAATTTTCATTTTTGGATTTTGAGGGGGTGAAACTGTAAATTTCCCAAAAGTTATCAAAAGGACCAATTTTGTATTTATAAATAGAACAAGGTTAAAAGTTGATAATTTTCATTTTTTAAATCAACCAAGGACTATTTTTGACAATTTTCAAAGTTAAAGGACTAAAGTTGTCAATTTGTGATTTTAAACTTTGAAGGGTTTATTTTGACAACTTTTGAATCTCATGGACCTAAAATGATATTTTACAAGTTTTTGAATTACCGAGGATGATTTTGTCAACTTTTATAACTTGGGGACTAAAGCGCCAATTATGCAAACTTGATCGTTTTCATCGATTTTGATGTTTTGCATTTAAAACATATAAAACACTTGTTTGTGATATTTTTATCATTTGATGTGTTTCGAGTGTTTTCGGATGTTTTGGCATTCTAACAATATAAAAATGATGAGTATTTAGACACTCATCAATCCCACACTAAGATATTGCTAGTCTCTAGCAATGATTTGAGAAAAGTTAATGGATTTTATCTCTTTACCAAAAGCCATTACTTACGGAGTAGCCAAATGTTTTAGTTCAAGTAAGAACCTTGGTACAATGATAACCAAATGATTTTGAGCAAATCATAAGCTTTCAACGGATTTGATTTGTCTTTACGAAGCCGTTGCTCGGACTAGCCAACTCTTAGATAAATTATCAATATTATCTTTGGTGAGCTGATTACCAATTATGGTTTTTCCATTGCCTTTACCACAAGCCATAATCTTGCGGGCTAGCCAACTCTTCACTTTTAGGATATGGTGAAATGAATACCATACAATTTTGGGCAAATTGCAAGCCATAAGCGGATTTGAGATATCTTTACCAAGAGCCGTTTGCTCTGGATTAGCCAATCCTTATGTGGGTTAGACATGGCGGATGATTACCATTTGTTGTGTTTAGTACATAGTACTTCCACTAAAATAAAAATTTTAAAATTTTGGCCATTTTGGGAAAAAGGGACTAAAGGGTACATTTATGATCAAATTAGCGAATTTCCCCACACTTAGAAATGAATATTGTCCTCAATATTCAAAGTCTACTGTTATGCCGAAACTTAGAACGTAAAAGATAACATTTAAAACTAAGTGGGTAACACAACAATTATTTTATCTTTTATATTTACAATTTTCAAACATTTTTAAGGTCTATATACAACATGTGGGGCATCTCCCACACTTAGGTGGTAGAAAGGGGTAAGAAGGCGAAATATGGGTGAAAACCCATATAGTGTGTCTCTTGTTTTTGATTTCAGTCGCTAGCTTGACTCGACCCGCATTCATTGGATCATGGGAAGCAAGTGGAAGAAACAATCTCCATCGGACTTTCATTCAAAATGTTTGGATAAACATTGAAGCACGCGAAAGTTCCACAACGATGAGATATAGAGAGAACGGCTCAAAATGATAATTGAAAATGCCGGGATCAAAATAGTGTCCTCATTCCCAAGGAGAAAGGAAAGAGCAACCACACCATTTGTGAAGAATGGAATAAATATGTGCATCACAATGCATGTCCATTCCTCATCGAGAAAGAAGCAAATCACCATTTTGACATTTTAAGCTTAAATTTGAAGCTTTTATGGTGATTGGTAACAAAATTTCGGGAGGAAGAGTGAAACAGTTCTTCAATCAATGATTTTCAAGAAAAGGACGTCTCCTCCGAATCAAAGTAAGTATTGTCAATTCTGATGGAATCGACTCATCACTAAGAAAATCATCGACCTCCTTCCAAAATTTGTCATCTTCCTCATCCGGGTGAGAGAAGGAATGGAAGAGTCGGAAATGGGACAAGAAATGAGTGAATGATCATTGTATAGGAGACTTCTAGTTTCTCCAAGATCGGCCGAAATCAAAGAGATCATCGTCACTTTCGATGAAAGTGAAGCGATGTGAGTGAGTTCATCGGTGAACTCCTCAAGAAGAGGATCGAGGCGCTGGGAGTGATGCCTCAACATAGTCGATGTCTCCATAAGATTTACAATCATCATTGAAATCGGAGAAAGTCTCAAATTGATCATTTGAACACTCAAGAGGAAAGGGATATCACACATATGGTCGAAATTCCTGTGACTCTCCGGGATTGGGACAAGGTCCTCAACACTAGACTTTATCAATTCGTCCGATTCCTTTTCGTGAGCAGTGTCAAGATGCTCATCCCCATGTTCGAGAGAGTGAGTGGGAATGTCGGGTGTGATAACAAGGTGAGGGAGTTTAGACGGACTAGCATACATATGTTTAATACTTAACATACATTCTTACGCTAGTAATTCCATCATAGTCTTTTCTCCACGATTGTTCATGGAAGGAGTCTCAATCGATGAACTTGATGGCTGTTATAAAATTGTAAGATATCAAGGATATCTTCATCATCATCGTCATCGTGAATGAAAGCGGAATCGAGAGCTAGATTTGGCCGCTTTTTCTTTGCAATTGACTCCTTAATAGATTGTTCAAAGGCAATCTGGGAATCTAATTTAGCGCCCGCTCTTGACTAACAAAACTTCCATGGATTTTCATTTGGATTATCTTGGGAGGACATAGCCGATTCCTCCTAAGTTCTTTTAATAACTCCAGTCTTGATAGAAGGTCCGCCGTAGTTTCATGAGGAGTCGCTTGAATCATTTGATCTTGTGGAGGTTGGTGCGGATATGAAGAGTCGTAATTGTTACAAGGAAATGGGTTCCCTGTTTGACAATCCGAGCTAGGTGAGAACCTCCACAATACTCACAACAATGGCCGATGTGGTTGTGAGTGGTATGTGTTATAGTCATAATTGTTATCGGGAACCGCTCATAGACAAGCGTGTTTCACGATTGACAATCGAAGCGGAATGTGAACCACCACAGTACTCACAATGAGAAATCTACGAGTCTCACGATGTGGTAGCCGATGGAATAAATCGGTCGTGTTATGGTAGGAATAGGGATCTTGGTTATAAACGGACCCGTTTCACGATTCCACCACGCTTACAACTGGGGCAATTGCCACCATTATAAGGACCACCACACCATTGACAACCAAGAGGGTGAGGATAAGACATAGAAAGAATCAAAGGTTATCGGAGGGGTGGGATGAAGAATCAAAAGGTAAGAGGGTAAAGAGGAATATTTTTGGAATTTTTGAAAACATTTTGATAAAAACAAAGAATGAAAATATTTTTGGCTTTTTAACACTTTAGGAAAAGTGTTAATGAACTTTGGATTTTGAAAACTTTACAAAAACTTTTACAAAAGATGGGGTATGTGCAAGAGTGGATCCGAAAATGGCTAAACACACGCTAAAGCCTCCCGTGGCGCTAAAATTTGATTGGTGCTAAGCAATCAAGTCTAATCACACAAGCTAACCACTTGTGAATGGCTAACCGTAATGAGACTTAAAACAGTTCAAACACTAATGCAATTAAGATCGAGGAATATAGGAATTCTCGGTCGTTAAGTCCCACGGAGGATGAATTGGTGTATAAACACTGATCGGATGGTAGAATGATCACTAGGATAGTGATCGATAAGGAATTCGATGGATAATTACCTAAAGAAAAGATTTACAAATTAAAGCGACTTGCAAATTAAAAGAAATTAAAAAGATAAAAGATATTAAATAAACGCTATCACTATTTTTAAAGTCGATGAACGTTTAAAACCTAAAACGTACGTTTAAATAAAGTTACGTAAACGTACAAAATAAAACGTGAGTTTTAAAGAAATAAAAGGCCTACAAATATGAAAATGACATTTTACAATCCTAATGATAAAAGAAAATTATTAGAAAAGAAAATTATTTTTACAACTATTTATTTAATTATTATTATTTAAAACTATTTATTAAGTAATTAAAATGCACTAAAATACAAGAAAATACAAAATTAACCTAGAAAATGAAATTATAACTTAGAAAAATCTAAAATATGATAAAACTTATTTTAAAACTGAAAATATATTTTTTAGACTTTATATGTATTTATTATTAATTTAAAACTATTTAAAACTAATAAAAATGCTAAAAAATACTTTTTAAACTAAGAAAATTATGGAAAAATACTTTTTAGGCTTTTTATATTTATCTTAATCTAGGAAAATTGAAAACATATTTTTTAAAGCTTTTTCTGATTTATTTGTATTAAAAGCTATTTAAAAAGACTTAAAAACTAGTTTAAATAAAGAAAAATAGAAAACAGTGTAGGAAAAATCTGAAAAATTCAGGAAAATGCTAAAATATTATTCTAATTTTATAAAAAATATAAAAACATATGCTTATTTGTGAGAATATGAAACTGTGGTGTAAATGCTTATAAATAAGCAAATCAAAATAAGCTAAAAGCTACAAATGACCACCAAATAATCACAGAAGCTAAGTTATGCTATATTAACTAATTACTAACCTATTCCAATCATTCTAAACATCTGAAAAACAGTTTAAGCTAAGAATTAAACAAAGTTAAACTAGTTAATTTCAGAAAATGGGACAATATTGAGGCTTATCTAGGAGTGGGGTCCACACTGATTAAGCTCAAAACTTTTACTGAAATGGCTAGTCATCTGGGTGGTAAGTGGAAAGGAACCAAGATCCACCAGTGGGGTCCACTGGTGTGGCCTGTGGGACCCACCAAAGTGGTGGTGTAGGCCACTGTGGTGGTGCATATCAGCTGCACAGGGGATGGTTCAGAAATGGGTGCTCAAAAGAAGCTACTGATTAAGCACTATATAAGCTGATACAAAGCAAACTATTATTTTTCTAATTTTCTTAAGCAACTATATTTTACTATCCCAAAAGCATTTAAGCTAAATCCTAATATTGAATTCACTATAAAATTCTAAGTTTTATTCAAAAACAGGTATATGAGAATTTGACTTTTTATAAAAATAAGCTAGTTTGACTTTTATGAGCTTTTACTTGATTCTATGAACTTATAAGGTTATAATAAGCTGAGATAAGATTATCTATGGCTATGGAAACAACTTTTAAGCATGTTAACTGAATTTGGCAATCCAAATTCTCAACAGTGGACTGTGTAGGGCAATTACATGAGATTTTGACTTATTTACTACTAAGCACAGAATTTTATGGTTTATTTGACTTGTACAGAAGTAATATAACATGCATCAAACAAAACAAGGCTTCAAACAACCTTAGATACGATGTAATAAGTAGATCCAAACACACCTTTAGAAAGCTGTTTTGAAGCTAAACATACTGAAAAAGATTTTTAAAGCAAGAAACTTGTTGATTAATTGATAATGACTATATTTAAACAGTTTTAAACTAGAATTAATAAGGTTTAATTATTAAAACTAAAAAAATGTAAATTTCAAAGTAAAGGCTTACAAGATGAATTCATGCACAAACATGAGAACTGAAGATCACTAATACTTCCTATAGCTTTCCATAAAGCTCTAAACCAAGATGTAATCCAAAATCGATCTTGCACTGCATGTCTTGATCATTTCTCATGGCTTTCTATTTTAACTAATTTCTTGGTAATTTTGGAAATTTTGGATTTTCAACTCTAAAATGGATTATAAGATTTCTAATAGCTTACGAAGCTTTATAGAGGGCTTATGAGAGCTTTTGAGTCCAATACAACACTTACAAACAACATTCGATCTTATTAAGATTTTTGAAATTAAAGCTGCTTAAATCGAATTCAATCAAGAACCTTGAAATTGCTTATTGAAATGATTTATAACACTCTCAAATTACTTAATACAAAGCTTGAAAAGATTAACTAAACATTGGAAAATTTAAAATATTTAAAACGACATGATAAAATAAAAATTACACTACTACTCCTTCCCGTGAATGGCTAAAATTTTGATCTGTATAAACCGTCAAGTCTAACGGACTTAAAAGCGACTTAAACACAAATGCAATGAAGATCGGAGAATATGATGAATTTCGGTCGTTAAGTCCCACGGAGACTCAATGGTGTGCAAACACCGATTCGAGACGATAGAATGATCACTAATGATAGTGATCGAAAGGATTAGATTGAATATTACACTCTTGAAAAAGTTTATAAAATAAAGCGACTTAAATACAAATTAAGAAGATTAAAAAGATAAAAGATATTAAATAAACGCTATCACTATATTTAAAGTGATGAACGTTTAAAACTTAAAACTAAAAACTTACGTTTAAATAAAAATAACGTAACGTACAGAATAAAACGTGAAAATAAAGAAGGAAAATACCTATGAATATAGAAAATACATTTTTACAATCCTAATTATGTAAGAAAATTATTAGACAAAGAAAATTATTTTTTACAACTATTTATCTAATTATTATTAATTAAAAACTATTTTAAACTATTTAATAATACTCTAAAATAAAAGAAAATATGAAATAAGAATAGAAAAATAAAATTAAGATTTAGAAAAATCTAAAATATGATAAAACTAATTTTAAAACTGAAAATATATTTTTTAGACTTTTTATGTATTTATTATTAATTAATTACTATTTAAAACTAATTAAAATGCTAGAAAATACTATTTAAACCAAGAAAATTATGGAAAAATACTTTTTAGGCTATTTATATTTATCTTAATCTAGGAAAATTGAAAACATATTTTTTTGAACTTTTTCTTAATTTTTTGTATTAAATGCTATTTAAAAATGCTTAAAAACTAATTTAAATTAAGAAAAATAGCAAAACAACTTGGAAAAATCTGAAAATTTCAGGAAAAGTCTAAAATAATATATAGAAGCTAGGAAAATTAGAAAAACAGGGGCTTGTTTGGAGGATTATGCAACTGAAGTGGAAGTGCTTATTGAAATAAGCACTTGATTAAGCAAAAGAGCACCAATGGCTACCAAACTGATAATGAGGCTATAATAAGCTAAAATGACAGAAATGGAACAAGTTTCAACAAGCCCTAACCACTGATAAGCTAGATGCAAAGATTTGATGCTTATGAGATTTTGACTAAAAAGCAGTTCTAGGGGGTAACTTGTAGGCATAAAATAAGCAATCAAATAAAATTGGAAACTAGAAAGCAATGATTGGAACTAGTAGTAGACCTGGTTGAGAGCTTGTAAACCAATTTCTGAGACCTAGGGGTACTCGGTAAGCTCAGTGCACAAGCTACAAAATCTGAACAAGCCCCTGCAGTGCAGCATGCTGCTGTGGGGACTTAGACATTTGACAAGCTTCTTAGAAGCTTATAGAAAATTCACAAAATTGTACAAAAATAACAACAAGAAACTAGGGCGAGTAGAACTTTTAAAAGCCACAAAATTCACTTGATTTGACCAAGAAATGAGTCCATTAAAATCTTTCCATTTTGGCTCAAACCGAATTTGCAATTGACTTTGATAAAAATGGATGATTGACTTTCTTGAGTTTTGATCTGGATTTAAGAACTGAAAATGGTATATAATGATGAAATTAAACTAAAACAAGCTATACTTATAACTTTTAAACACAAAACAAACTTTGGTTGTTTCAAAATTCCAACAGTGGAACTGTAAGGACAGGAAGTTTGTAGTTTTGACTTTGGCAAATGGCAAGCACAAGATTATGACTAATATGACTGCATATGAGTTAAACAAAACTAGAGCAACAATTACCCACCACTATACTATCCTATAATACAGATAAATCAGCAATGCCAAACACCCTTTTGTAAACTGTTAAGACTAAAAACTGAGCAAACTGATGAACCAACATGTGATAAGGATCAAACCAAATCTAAATAACCTAATTAACACTGAAGAAGCGAGTAGGCACTAAAATCAAACACAAATCTGAGATACAAGCAATATGCAAAATGGCTCAAAATGGGCGAGAAACTCGCTCATGTGTATCCAATTGCTTGCAGACCAAAACCAAACCCATGACTACACTAATTGAACCTAATCCAACCCATATCAGATGTCTGCAACACCAAACCATGCTCAAATCCAACTAAGCTTAAACAGTTGACTTTTGTTGACTTTTTCACAAACTTGCTTGAAAATGATTCCAAAGCTCATCAAAAGCTATATGAAGCTTAAGTGAGCTTATAAGTATTTAAATATAAGTTATTAGAAGCTAGGACAATATAGTTTGAATTTGAAATTTTACACAGTATACATAAAAACTGGAAACTGAAATGAAACTCTTAATTGATGCTTAAAACAGATTACAAAGTTGATTTAACATAAATGTGTTACCAAGAAACTGAAATTACCATATTTTAACTAAAACTAAGAACATTTTATTAAAAACGACATTAAAGGAAATAAATAAAACTAGCTACCCCTTCTCTCTTCTTCTCTTCTCCTTTTTATACTTCCAAAAGTCTTTTCCACATGCTCTGATTCTTTCCCACTTTCATTCTCAACCCTTGGATGAGCTTAAAACCATTTTTGACCATTTGATTGAATTTGGCGCCAAATGGAGTTTGACAGGTGGAGGGGTTGAGTGAGGGGTAAAAGGGATCATTTAATGATTCTTGTCTTGTGTTGAGGAGGAGGGGACATGAGGAGTAATATGTTGAGCTGGGGGAAAGGGTTGTGTGGAGAGATTTCAGAGAGCAGTTGGGGAAGAGAAGAAAAACGCGCCAAAGGGGTGATTATATTTGACCAATGGGTTGACTGGGTATTATTAATAAGCCAGGGGTCAAAATGCAGGGGGTCCAAAAGGGTTGGCAGGGTCATTTGGTAAGGCAAGGGTCCAAAAGGGTATTAAAGGTTTTATAACTTAGGGACTTAATGTGTAAATTCTGAAACTTGAGGGGCCTAAGCTGCCAATTCATCAAACTTGTTTCAAGGGACCAAAAGTGACACTCTCATAAAGTACAAGGACCAAAGCTGTCATTTTCACATTTTCCAGGGACTAATTCTGCCAATTTTGAAACTTGAAGGACCATTCTTGCAATTTTCTCAAATTTTTGACATTTTTCACCAAAGGACTAAATTTGACAACTTATGATTTTAAAAGGACCTTTGGTGATTTTTCTTTTGAAATTTTGACTCAGGGACTAGTTTTGACAATTTTAGAAACTTGGGGGACTTAAACTGTAATTTTGCAAATTTGATCGTTTTCATTTGATTTTGATATTTTGCATTTGAAACACATAAAACACGATTTGTGATATTTTATCATTTTGATGCGTTTAAGGTGTTTTCGGATGATTTTGCGATCTAGATAGTACAAAATGATGAGTATTTAGACACTCATCGTGCACCCATATCCAAATAGCATCACGGTGTTGATAGTCTTCATGCATTTGTTTGGGAGATGATAAAGGAGAATAACGTAAAAGCTTGATTATAACGCGTTTGGTCATAGTATCGGGTAGTATGAGCATTTTATTAAGGTTTTATTAGCGTCATTTTGCTAGAAATATTTTATATTCGGACTACCAAGTCATATAGTCGTAAGATATAAATGATCAATAGCTCATGTTTTGACCATAAATTTCATATCTATTTTGTAGAGAACTTGATATTGGGATTTTTCCTTATTAGGCGTAAGTATGTCAATAATGTTGAGGTCATGTTTTTTATGCATTGCTATCAATGAGATGTTTCTCTTGGTTTTACTATTTATGACATATGTATATTAGTCTAAATGATTATCTTCCTATAATTTCTTAATAAGTTACATTGTTTTTGAGTTGAAATTTACGTACTCTCGATCTCATTATACCAAAATCGTACCTTATTCGAAGATCAAGAGTTTGCAACTAAATTTTTAGTCTTGCGTTAGATGGGAAGATCATAGCTCCTAAAAAGCCAGCAAGCTGGCCATCGGGACTCCGTCAATGGCTTGAATTCGCGAAACTAAACGGGATAACTATCCATGGAACTGGTTATTGATGGGCAAGGCTCGGGATGGTGGACCACTGAGTCAGGAATTAAACCAATGGTAAGAAAATATAGTTCAATTAAGTTATTTATATAGTGAATAGGTAAAACTGGTTAAAACAAGTTCTACTTAATTTTTAAAAACATAATGACATAAACCAACTAATAATTGACTATATACATATACAGGCGGTCAGGTTTTAAGGGAGTTCCAATGTGACGATAATAAGCATAACAATTCAAAACAGCCAACAAACTCACCTCAAGTTCGAAAATTTTCAATCCGTTCAGGTTTTTGGTATTAGTGTTTCATCCCCAGGGGACATCCCAAATATAGACGGAATTCACTTGCAAAACTCTCAAGCGTGAAAGTCGTTAAGCATAAATTTCTACCGTACTGAATATTTAAGAGAAAAGAGCTAGAATTATTGTTAGAGGAGTTTGTATTAATGATAAATTTGATAGTCTATGCTTCTTATACCAACACTCTGCAAGTATGCGTTCAATATTGATTAATTTTCTAAAAATTCGTATTTTGTTGCCATGTTGCAGCTTAGGGGCTACTCTTGAGGGACACTTTAGGGAGTGTGGTAAGACCACAAGGTTATCTATCTCTAAAGATTATCAATCTCGTGGTCCGAATGGATAAGCTTTATTTGTAATTTACGAATGACTATTAATTTTAAGCTTTCGAGGCTTACACCTTGATGCTTTATTTTCATGATTGTTTTTATTAGTTTTGCTGATAACAAGCCTTAGTGGAATGGAAGTTGGTGGAGGTACAATAAACTGTACAATAAGCTAATTCTAGAGCTGATGGTTGTTCTAGAGATAGGGATTTTGATGAGGACGGGAGTGGGAAAAATGGTGGCAGGTTTAGTGGTTGTTGAGATGCTGGACGTAGAGGTCACGGGTTCAGTGGGGACTGTTTAGCTAGGTTATTCATGAACAATATGTTCGAACCTTTTGGCACGATCATCGTTATAAAATTGATTTGCATTATTTTAAAGTCTGATCAGAATATGTGAGTGTTATTTATATAACTTAATTCTTTGATTCACATCATTCTTGGCATTTGTTTATGGTGATGATTAAGTCTGTTTGAATTTGTAGGTTGAAAATTATGATGATGTTATACAGGTAATCTGTTTGTGGGCAATAAATCTCCTCGGCCATAGTTGACTTAAGGGGTATCTTTGTTTGACTTTATGCATCAAACTCTAAATGTCCAGTACTTCACCATCCCATGTTCATATATCCCCGAGTGCTACCACTTGATCTCCAGAATATTTGTTGCAGACCTTGATAAGGTGTCATATTTTTCCTTATTGTTTAATTTAGCATCATTAAAAAACAATTTCAATATATACATGACCTGTGGTAAGTTACTTCAATTAACCTTTTAGTTCGTCTTTTTATTTAACCTCTTTTACAAACTTTATTACCAATTTAATCACCTTTTATCATCGTCGTATTAATGTTTTGGGGTAATATGCTCGATAAAGGATATCCAAACCAATTTGTATAAATTAAAGCTATGGCGATTGACATAAATAAGTTTAGTGTGTAATTTGGGCTGTCTGGACATAACCCCCTTATGCAGCCATCCAAACACCCCCTAACAGCAACAAGACTCCCCCATACAACACGGACCTGATTGAAGCGTACATGTTAGCTGAAAAAGCTGATCCAATGAGTGATTTTAGCGATATTGTAGTGTTCAGAATGAAAGTCAATGAAGTGATTAATTTATGTCTTTGTGAATCCAATTCACCAAGTAATGCAATACCTAGAAAAGTGATTATAATTACTATTTTCTGTTTAATCAAAGCTTATCTCTTTTGGTACTGTTACTCTTTTTTATATATTGTTTTTTCTTTTTTTTGGATTGTGAGTCAATAGATTAAACCTTACTCAACAATCTTGAAGGGCCGATTCGAAAAAAATGGTTCATGCACACCTTGAATCAACTGTCTCTTAACTATTAGATTCTCAAAATCATATATTTTGATCCATATTTACATTCGACTTAGTCGCCTCCTTTGCGTAAATGTGCATGGAAACTTCTTGAATGGTTCTATTTTCGTGATTTCTCAATATCGAGAGCTTAACCTATCTGTGTGCCCTATTTATTTCTAATTTACGCCCTATCTTACAACATATCATTATTTATTTCTAATTTACGCCTCTATAATGTGTTGCAAAGACATAAAGCATCGAAAATCGATGAATATTTAGCACTCAAAGAGAGGTAGATACTCATAAAGATCATGTGAATCAACGTGAAGAAGAGATAAGGAACTCAAGAGAAAGCACAAGCAAGAGGCAAGAAGCATTGGCTCATCAGAACTTCTCCACAGGTAGCATTGTAGTACCTTTACGTTTAGTATGTTTCTGAGATAATTATCTACTTTTCTTAGATAATTTTGCGAGCACAAGTGTTCTTTTACTCCATTTATAATTTGTGTGTAAAGGGGACCCCTTATCATGATGGTCTCTTCTATTTTTATGTGTACTATCCCAATAGCCCATCAGTATGTCATCCTCAATCTCCATACATGCCAGGTTTAATGAATACAATTAGGTTTAACGAATTAAACCAGGTTTAACTCATAGTTTAGTGCTGGTGGTAAACTTGCACATACAGGCCAAACAGTGTTCACAAGTTGGGCAGTTTCTCTAGAGGCCATTTTTCTCCCGTGGGCAACTTTATGTGGCTGTCTCTAATATATTATTTTCAAATCTCACTGGGGAGAGCATGGCTGGTGATTATAAAGACTTTGGAGCTTCGTCTATGCTTTTAATGGGTGAGCCGCCTGTCCACCCAGCTCACGATAGCACCACTCATTCGGTATCGTGAATGATGTTGTCCTCGTGATAAGGAAAAGAAGAAGAACCGCAGGTGAGTACCTCTGAACTTTCAGGCTACTTATTTATTAGAAGGCTAAAATGGACTGTTCAGCCAGTGGGACAACAAATCAAGCTGGATACGGGTCAAAACGGATCTTTTTGTCAAAATTCTAAAACTTAGAGAAGTAAGGCCTCTCGATCTTTATTGATTAAATCTCATATACTGCTATATCTGTTTATGGTAGATATGAAAAGAGAGTAACGTATGCTACACAAAAGGCAATAGCGGATGTAAGAAAGCGCATGAAAGGTCATTTTGTGAAAGCTGGTGAAGCGTACGATTACAATCACATGAGCCAAACCAGAAGCTACTGTAAACCATTATTTTTACATACACCACTATACTTATGATTACTGATATATCACGATTTTAGCATCTTTGGGTGAAGTAGTTAAAACTATAAATATGATATGTATGTCACCATTCTATTATCAAATGTTTATTACCTTTGTGGTTTTCATGATCTCTATTATAGTTTTGAATTTGCAGGTCACTATAATGAAACTTTATTTTGAATTTTAAACTAAAAAAACGCTGTAATATGCTTGGCAAGATGGCCGGAAAGACTGGTCTATGGACCAAAATACAAGACTAACTTGAATACAAGAACTGTACTCGAATATGCCCTTGCTTTCACCAGTGCGGCATAGGATTTATTTCCCAGAATTGAGCAAACAAGTAGTCACAGTGAGTAATCCCACACACCCCCATAACCATAGATTATACATGCCATTAAACCACTGCCGCACGTTCAAAACCAGAATGATGACTGCTTCTGTGGTCACCCCCAACTTTCTTGAAGCCTGCTATTAAACTAACAAAAACCCAGCCCTGTTCATTCATGTTACTATGCAAGTAAGTATCTTTTTCTTGGCTAATGATTAGGTCATCCATATTCATTCGGTGTTTCGCTTTGTGTTTTGCCAATCATATCTTGTCATATTCAATGATCGAACCACACAATCATCTAGGATTACACCTTTTAGAGACATGGTTTAGATGTGCTTTGCTACGTGATTCATTAACTTGACTCCGTACTTTCCTCAGGTGCCTAATGTGGTTGTACCAAAAGCATCTTAATTTTTTGAAAAGTACTACCTGCAGTCCAGAGAAAAGATGCAAGGTTTCTTCATATCTACCATTGGTGCCCACTAAGATGTCAACTATATAATTTAAGATGCTGCTTACACTGTTGTAATCCTGCATAATACAATTACTTAATAACACACGGTATTTCAGTTATTCGTTTATGACATGGCCAATGTAATTATATCAATAAGAATCCTTCCTATAGTTTTTGAAGATCTGGACTAACCTTGGTTATCATGAGCACTTTTAACTTAGGAAATAATACATTATCTCTTTTATTTAAATTTTGATATAAATGGGAAATAGTATTACATAAAAGTTCTTTGAAGACCTTTTGCTTCTGTAGGATTTTTTTTCTCTATAAGCAAAAAGTGATGTAGCTGGGATTCTTGGAAATCATCTGGACATCCATTTTCAAGTTGTTTCTAGCTGTTCAGCTAAGCTTCTCGCCGATAGCTAATACGGAGTACTAAATTCATACGTTTAATTAACTTTCGTGTTTCACTTTTATTGGATCACCAAATCATTAAGCTTTCTTCTTTCTTTAGGTTGGAGAAAATCAAAGAAAGAAGAGGGGAATAAGACTTGTCACCTGAATATAAACATGTAGGTATGTGTCTATTTCCATAGGTTATAAGCATACTCATCTAAGCTAATCCCAAACATCCTTAATAATTTCAAGTAGGCTATTTTGTACTGCTTAGGAATTTGATGATTTGCTTGATTTATTTGGATAGCGAGATAAGCTTAGGAATTTTTTCGATGATCTTAAATGCAAAGAAAATAGGGTAGCCCAAGTGTTTTTACCAGTTCAAGTCCAATCAGACATTGATGAGATACAAACAAAGCTGAACTCAACATCTTATACTCTTTCTAAAAAAGCCGAAGATAATATAGATGACATATAAAGAGTCCTAGATACCGTGTAAGTAATCGACTTCAGTTTATTGAAACCAAATAAACTTATGGACAAAAGTATCATAAGATAGATAAAGTCTTGTGTTTTTGCAGGACGTTAGTTCTGATTATTATATCAGCAATGATGCTCTTCTTGACATTCATCGGGTTTCGTAGCTTCTTTTCTTCCCTTGATAGAGTTGTTTTACATTCTTTACTAATTTTACCGGTAGCAAATTTGGTGGATCGAATATGGACTTACTTTGTCAAGACAATAAGTATGGTCTTGGCGGCTTGACCCAAAACAACTTTTTATTCTTCAAATAGTTATATCATTTTCGGACATCAGTTCACGAGACACTAAGTATAGTGCCGGGTTTGGCTTACAGAAACCAAAAGATGGATGCAGACCCTGCCAAATCGCTTGACACTGATATTCGGAAGGTTTACTGAAGTTATACCATTTTCAAACATCGGATTCCCCAGACATCACTTCAGTACTTGAAATGGTTTTTACTAAAGCGGCATTAAAACCATACTATAAGTATATCATGAGTGGTGAGTCGACATTAGGATCCATCCTTTGAACATAAAATAGAAGGCCGGTTTTTAAACAAAAGTGGAGCAACAAATACCATCTCAAAGTGGTGTTTGGTCTGTGATTTTGCAAACGACAATGAACCAAAGTAAAAACATCTCAAAGTGGTGTTCATTGTTGATTTCTTTGCAACAATAAACCAAACTGCAGACAACAAAAACCATATCAAAGTACAACAACAAAAACTATCTAAAAGTGGTGTTTGGATCTTGATTTTGAACCAAAGTCTTTGCAAGAAAACCATCTCAAAGTGATGTTTGGTTGCTGATTTTTTACCCAAAGTGCAGCAACAAAAACCATCTCCAAGTGGTGTTTAGATGCTGATTTTTGAAGCATCAATGAACAAAAGAAAAACCATCTTAAAGTGGTGTTTAGCTGCTTATTTTTTGCAGCTGTAATAAACCAAAATGCAACACAAAAACCATCTCAAAATGACCTAAAACGTAGCAGGATTGACCCACAACTCAGCAACAATAAACAAAAGTGGAGCAACAATAAACCAAAGCGGTGTTTGGGAAACCAAGGGTGAATAAATTCATGAGATTCAAGAAGGGTGTTTGGGCATACTTTCTGTTGCAATTTTTTTTTTGTGGTGGTTGACTATTATGATGTCTATATACTTTTCAAGTAATAAGGGGGTGTTAGGAACTATGACTTACTATCCTCCGCTCTCCGAACATCAGCTAAAGACAAGGACACAGGTAACTTAGTTTATTTATAATAGATTAGACATGGCATTACAACTCATTTGTATGAAAACAGGTGAAACAGGTAACTTACTTTATTTACAATATGGCCTTTATTTGTTTAATAACATGTCAAATGGGTAAAAAAATTGGCTAAGAGCGAAACGGGTCAAACATGTAAGCCTCAAACAGGTATGGCGCTAACGTTACCTGACGTGTCGTAACTTAGTTTTTCAGTTATAATCCATTAATTATTAGAAAAAAAAAATCATAATCATGTGTAGTGTTGTCACGTTTAAGGTTTACTATGGTCTTGCATAAAGTAGTGTTGGAAAAAAGGTATAGTTCAACATATTATGACATTATTGATTTCAATTTTATGAAGTTATATGCTAATATAGAATGATCTTATGTCAAATTTTATCTTGATGTTAAACCATAAAATATATATAGTAATTAACCAGTTCCATTGCTTCTATAGGTTTAAACAATATGTTGATGGCTTCCGAGGAAAAATCTACCTAAGATTTGTGTACATTTTTTCTTTATTATTCACTTTGCTTCTTACTACATTAGATGGTTCAACTGATAGCATCTCATATAACTTTACCCACAATATATTCCTTCAGGTGGAACATCGTCTCGGCATGAGGAACGAATGACTTTGCACGTGATCCAGTTTTGCAACCTCATGGTTATGATTACATGTAAGGTTATATCTATTTTTATAGGATCATGTCCATGATAGGTGGCAATAGACAATAGTGGCCAACATTTTAAATTGAACATATCTTAAGTAGAACACGTGGTTCATAGCAAGTAAGCTAAAACAAGTCACATTAAATAGTTCGGCGGGTACAAATTTGTTTCCAATTCATTTAAACTACATTTAATATCGGTAAAAATGTGGAGAAAGAAATCTTTGTAGGTCTCCACACGGTGTAGCCACATGTTTAAACTGAATAGTTTTAACTGTTTGAACTCGAATCGAGACACTCTAATGAACCAAAACATTAAGCCTTTTATAAACTTTTTCCGACTTAATGGTACCCACCCCCTGTGTAGCAAACTCAGAATACACAAACTTTAAATTTTCAACAAGTGCTTGGTTTTGTTACTGAACTTATTGATACCTTAAAAATACATAAATTTAGAAAACTCATAAAACATAAACTTTAAGCTTCATTTTATGTATTAAAAGGTAACATCGAATCACAAATAGGCTTCAGTGGCATTAAAAGAGTGTGAGCTTGCATGAAAGATATTATGTTTCATTTCTTGCCTAAATTAATGAACCACCCTTTTAAACAGAACATATCTTAAACGGAACATACCTTAAGCAAAACCTGTGGTTCATAGGAAGAAGCTAAACCAGGTCACATTAAATGGATCGAGCGGGTAAAAATTTGTTTATGAATTCATTTATTATTATCAGTAAAAATGTGGAAAAAGATATCTTTGTAGGTCTCTCCTGGTGTAGCCACCTGTTTGAACCTGGACAGTTTTGACCCGTTTGAACCTGAATCTGAGATACTATAATGAACCACACATTAAGCCTTTTATAAGTTTTTTTCCAACTCAATGTTAGATTGTATTTATGATGTTTTGCCGTATTTCATTTATCAAATACTAAGGGGACCAAAGTATGTTCACTACGCACATTTTGCATCATGATCTAAAACCAAGCAACTTGCTTCTTAATCCCAAGTATGACCTAAATCGGTGATTTTGGACTTCTATAACACCTCCCAAAACAAACTTCATGGTGAGCATGTTGTTAGTCGATGGTACCGAGCACCTCATTTGCTCTTAGGCATAGACTAAAGTAGGTAAAATAAACAATATTTGATCGTCGTATAAGTAGGTAATATGCCCGAGAGTGTTTTTGAAAAGGATACAACCGAGAAGAATTTAGACTCATCATTAAGGAAGATCAAGTTGAGAGTTTTAGTGATGACCAGAGCGATACTCGCTCAACTTGACGACCGACTTAAGGCATTTACCTATAGGGATGCATTCAGTTCTTATTGTAATGGCTCTGACATGGGTGAGTTCAATGTTCTAAGTTAGGTTCTTTCTCTAGAATTATAAATAATATGACCTTTTGAAATGTATTTATTTGTACCTTTCACATGTGCAGTTGTCCTGGTTTCCCTTTTTCCTTTTTATTACAGATTGGATGGGTAGAGAGGTTTATCACGGTGACCCAAAGGGGAATGATGCTCAAGTAACAGGTTATGATGAAGGTGTCAGAGAAGGTGCATTTGGTTTGCTATTGAATTCAGTAAGAACTCAAAATTGAGCACCAAAAATTACACCTTCTAGATAATCAGTAATGAAGTTTTGTGTTCTTTCCAATAGTTTGAATCATTCGTTTTAAAATTCTCTTTAGGATTTATAGGTCATTAGTTAACTATTTGTAGGCACGAAATATAAGATGTAAAATGATGGTAAGATAGGATTGTGCTTGCAATGTGTTTTGATTGTGTCCATTGACTTATGTTTTTTTAGGTTTCTAACCTCGTGATCCATTTCATTGAGACATGTGGTTCTTGGTATCGCTTCTTTCCTCATTGAACCAATGTGCCGATTGGATAGGTTCAAAATTTGTGTGTTGTAAGCAATTTTATTGTGTTTGCTGCATAGCGTGCATCGCCATCATAACTCGTAATCTCTAGAAAAGTCTCGAGGAGTGATAATGCTGTAGGAGGAAATGAGTCAATCAAGACTGCTTCATTGGTTGTCTTCGCCATTTTGGGCCTTCCTCTTGCTATAAGTATATTGATATATCATGCATATCTCAAAAACCGTTTGATTTGCTGTTATATTGATCGCTGGTACTTAAAGTAGTTGGATGCGATCTTTACATGGTATTTCTTCAACCAAGTAATTCTTTACAACATTAACTCTTGAACATGATATGAAAATATGTGTACAAATAACATATTTTTGTAGTCACGTGTCATCAACTTACTAATGCTACATATTATATGCGGTTTAATTTTGGGTAAAGGGTTTTTACACATATTCTATGTTGTTTTATGACCATGCATCAACGCTTATTCTGATTATTGAACTAAAATGATTGAGTTCGTATGTTTGTTTATGATTTCAAATGAGCTTAAAGGATGATCACCTAATAGCCAGAGAATGATCCATTGGACGTCTTACGGAAAGATGTCCGAAACAGAGGATGCTGAAAACCGCTATGTAATCATACACATGTCTCGAGCCAAGAAGGAGGATGTGGAGGCATCCTGTAAATTGCAAGGATTCAATGAGCTGAAAATTAAAGGTGATGGAGTGACAAAAGATTACAAGCATATTAAATGATAATGTTTTAGCCGTTTTATGGATTATAGTAACATCAATTATAGATCTTAACCGTTTTATTTAACTTTTAATTACTTTTTAGTATATATATGTTCTACTAAATCCTAAAAATAAAAACCACAAATAAAAGTACTTACCCGCTTTTAGCCATTTTATGGATTATAGTAACATCAATTATAGTTCTTAACCGTTTCATTTAACTTTTAAGTACTTTTTAGTATATAATCGTTCAACTAAATCCTAAAAATAAAAACCAAAAATCAAAATACTTACCTCCTTTTAGCCGTTTTATGGATTATGGTAACATCAATTATAGATATTAACCGTTTCATTTAACTTTTAATTACTTTTTAGTATATATTTGTTCTACTAAAACATAAAAAATAAAAACCACAAGTCATACCCGTCCATCGGACGGGTTTTGACACTATATATATATATATATATATATATATATATATATATATATATATATATATATATATATATATATATATATATATATATATATATATATATATATATATATATATATATATATATATATATATATATATATATATATAAAGCTCTCTATCTTTAAGAACAATTAAGAATCAACCTTTTCTCTTTCTTTAATCCAAATACCACAAACACACTTGTTCTTTAATCCAATCCACGCAAAAAATAACTCGTCTTTTGTGGTTCTCGTTTGTTATCTTCAAACTGAAATACAAACGACAAACCACAAACACAAACACAAACGTGAAGGCACGAATCAACCCCTTTAAATGATGTTGTTAGCTGCGAACCAGGTAGGTGTTTTTTTTGTTTTTAGCTTCTTTACATTAGATCAATGAAGGGTTCTGTTGGATATTTAAAGATCTATTACAAATTATTAAAACCCGAGATCTTGTTTTTTTTCTTTTAAATTTTCGTGTAAGATTTGTTAAAGGTGGAAAACTGGACAAGAAGGGAGGTTGAATAGTTTTCCGATTAAAACTTCATTTTAAATATTTAGATCGACTTAGGTCAATCCATTTAGATCGTGTGTTGGATATTGATAGATGGACATATATATAAGTAATGCAAGAGATAAAGAGTAAAGGAACACAAAACCACAACACGAGTATTTATAGTGGTTCGGTTACAAGGACACCTTCTTTGCCGTACTCCACTCCCCGAGTACCTAACTCGAGAGTTTCTAAGCATTGCACAACACAAGCTCCTTAATGTGGCGGAGAAGCCTTCACAATGTCGCCTACACTTTATCTGGTACAAGGCTAGACACCGAGTTCTTCCACGAGTTAGAACCAAAACTATCACAACGTCGCCTAAACTTTGTCCGGTACAAGGCTAGATATCGGGTTCCATTACAAAGGAGGAACTACTACCCAACACTACTACCCAAAGGAGACAAGCTCCTTTTTACAATACTAGAAAGGATATCAATATCCTTTAACCCAAACTACACAACTTATGCATCGACGCACCATATCGAATGTACACCTTCGGCACCATACACCAATGACTTCAACATGAAACACTATTGTAGGGAGAGAAGAATTATCAAAAATATGCACTTCAGTGGTCTTGATGATGAAGAAGCTTAGCAGCTCATGACCTTGAGCTTGCACGTCTTCAAGAGGTTGTGATCTCGCCTTTAAGAGGAACCTAGAGAATCACACAAAGAGAAAACTACATAGAATGATCCTTTGGATATGTGGTTAGAGAGGTTAGAACATAGAGAGAAAGTATGTCTAAAAAGGTTGGTGAGCAAGAGAGAAATGGCTCACTATTTACAGGAAAAACTGCCAACTGTTCCACGGTTCCCGCGGATCCCTTACCCAAAGGATCCGGTTCAAGGATCCGACTCTGGGTTAGTTTAGTCCGGGTTGAAACCGGGTTATGGGTTATGGGTTATGGACCATGGGTCATGGACTTTGGATCATGGATACCCAACAAGATACAATGTATCTAGTCAATGGGTTATGGATCTTGGGTCATGGGTCATGGACTTTGGGTCATGGATCATGGATAATATCCAACATAACTTCATGCATGATGTCATGCAATGGGTTATAGATCATGATCTATGGGTATGGGTTATGGCCTTTGGTTCTTACCCAAAAAGATTCATTCTACCTAGTCAATGGATCATAGTTCTTGGGTCATGGGTTATGGACTTTGGTTTTACCCATTATTTACCGATTACAAGTTATACAAAGTACATACATATTTTATAAAATATAAGTAAACAACATTACTTGTAAGTGTTTTATAAAAATGTTTTGGTTTTATATAACTTATTTAACTAAACATGTTTCGATGGTTTTTATATGTTTAGTAAAAGTGTGTTAGTAAATTATTGGCTCAAAGATTTTACTTATTTTATTTATTTCGTTAAAATGATTTTACATTTGTTATCGACAAAACATTAGAAGATCATAAAATATAAATAAACGTTTTTATGGTTTATTTGTATTAACAATCTCTCCCTTTTTGTTGATGACAAAACATAAGATTATTTTAAGTAAAATATAAAATTTGTAAAATTTTGAATTGGTGTTTTTACTCTCTTCTCCCTCTTTTTGCCGAAACAAAAAGAGCGTCAAAAAGAAAGTAACACATAGTAGAAAGAGTTTTGAGAAAAACTTATGGAAAGTAAAAAAAATAAGAAAGAGTTAGAGAAAGAAATGTAGAGAGAGGAAATAGTAAGGTAAGAAAGAGGGTCTCGTTTTAGCTCCCCCTTGACATATGCTTTCCTTTGGTGAGGGCGTCAAGTAATTAGTAAGACTAAACGAGTGTATTGCAAGTAATTTGCAACGTTTTTGCTTTGACGAAAATCTCCCCCTTGACAAGTGCTCCCTTTTGATGAGGTCGTCAAGTAATTAGGAAGACTAAGTGAATGTATTGCAAGTGTTTTGCAATGTTTTGCTTTGATGAAAAGCTCCCCCTTGTTGAGGGCGTCAAAGTCTTCATGTGTATTTTGAAAATATACAAAACAAAGGTTAGAAAACAGTATATGGTGTATTGTTTCCTGCAAATGAGCTTTAAATAAAGCTCAAAAATTGTGTCATGTTCACCCGGTTCTGCCGGATCCTTCATTTGAGGGATCCGTCCAAGAAAAATGGAGGGAACCGTATACCTGCAACTTAGTAGCAGCAATGTATATATAAATAATGACGTAAATGTCTAAGTAAGTTATGTTTTGTTGCACCAAACATGTTCACATAACTATATAACATACAAACATGTAGTTTCATTTAATAAAATGAGAGAAATGATACACATATCTCTAAAAATAAGAAATTGATACAAACATGTATTAAAGTAAGAATCATAACAATCTAAGTTGCGCCTAATACTAGAGAAAACACCACTTGTGCTTGTATTCATAGGTTTAGGGATAGTTAGATTTGTTGACTTCATCAAAACATTCAAGAAGGTGATAAAAAATGAAACGTACTTCATCACGTACTTCATGGACTAAACCTTGGACATGTTGGCAATGATAGCAATCATTGTCATGACTAGGAAATGGTGGTGGTAAGAATGGAGAAGTTTGAGGAGGTAAGTTTGATGAGGAAGGTGGAGGTTCCACAAAGGATGGAGGGTTTTGTGGAGGTAAGTTTGATGAAGTAGGTGGTGGTTCTACCAAGGATGAAGGAGAGTAGGACACGGGTGGACCTAGTGAAGTTCTAGTGCACCAAGGTTTTGGTGAGAAGGTTGTTGTGGTACCATTTTTTTCAATTGGTGAGAATGTGGGCAATGGTGGTGGATGAGAAGGCCTAGGGGGCAAGTCTTCTAGAGAGTAAAGGTTTGGAGATGAAAGAGGTGTGGTGAAGGAGAGAGCTCTAGGATCTGGAGGTGAGAGTTTGGTTGTTTTAGTGAAGATAGGAGTGTTTGGTTTTGGAGGTATGGTAGTGTTTGGCAAAGGTTGTTTGGTGGGAACAAGTCTTTTAGGAGTTGGTTTGATTGGTAGAGTTGGTTGGGAAGGAACTCTAGTGTTTGGAGCTTTGATGGGTGATGACTCGGTTGAGGAAATTTCATGAACAACACGAACAATTTTCTTGGGAGGGCCTTTGGTTGATGAGTTTGCACTAGGTGCTTTTCTCATGGTGAAATGTTAAAAGGGTGAAAATTGAAAAGAGGAAGTTTAGCTACTGAGAATGAGTGTTTGAATGGTGGTTTGTTTATAAAGGGATAAATTAGGCAAGTGAATTAAAGCCTAAACCACTAAAATTCTTCAAATTGCAATGATTTGCATGCACAAGAGTCAACTACAGTGTTGCTCTATTCTAGGTAGTCATTTAAGACAATGTGGAGTGTTTAGATTAACAAATAGGGTCTGAAATGATTATATCAAGTGATATTAAGCTTTATGTACAGCCGGTTCTCACAGATCCCTTCCTTAAGGGATCCAGCTAGCTTTAAGCTAGGGATCTGGCTCTCAAAAGCTAAGAAAAAGGGTGATTGGGTTCTAGTAAGGTCTAGCACATATATATCTTGAGTGGTTTAGTCTACTAAGGTTTCTTAAATGGTATAAGACTTAAATGACTAAGTATAATGAGTGAGGATAGCCAATGATGACTTTTATAGAAAGAAATGGAGTTTTTAGAAACACCAATGAGTGATAAAGGATGACACTAAGAGTTTTGAGGATGGAAAATGGTTATAGAAACCATATGGTGATCAAAGAAAAATTTAGAAAATTCCTTAAAAATCACAAGAAATGAAAAATTAGATTTTAGAGCAATTTAAGGTCAAGTTGACTAAAATCAATTTGTTAAAATTGAGAGAAATATCAAACTAGGTGTTTTGAGATGAGAGAGACAATGTGTAAATATTAGAGCGGAAAGATGGTGAGTTTTGAAGTAATGATAAATCAAAAACACCTTGAATGTGATCCTAAGTCATCCATGAGTGAATGTGAGATCAACTGAGCTTAAGGAAAACTTAAGTGGTCCTAATGTAGTATGTTTAACTAGTCCAATAAGGTCTGGAAGGTTGGATTGATGCAAGAAGGTTAAAAATGAACTTCTGTCCACCTAGATCCCACGGATCCTTCCTTTGAGGGATCCGGCTAGTTATAACCAAGGGATCCGGCATCTGAGACAGATTTCTTAATAGTAAGATTGCGAAATTTTGTTCTATGCATTGAATTTTGAATACAATGATCTCTACTGCAAGCATATATGTATACAAGTAAAACATAGTAAGTATAACATGTAGAAACAACATATGGGCAAGCAAATAAGATAACGACTAAATTTTGATATAATATTAACCAAACATGTCTTGCATAAAATAGAGAGAGTCATGATCACACGTTGTTTTAACAGTCACAAAACATCCAAAATGAAATAACCATATAAAAGACATAAGGTACAATTTTCTTTTGTCAATCTCTTCACCTTTTTTTCTTTCCCATGTTGATAAGGAAATGAGTTAGACATTTAAACATTCTTTTGTTTGCTTGAATTCCTTCGTTTTTGGAAGATTATGGAGTTGTTCAAAGTAAGTCATGGGATCGAGTTGATAATTTGAAGCGGGTCGATATCATCATCATCTTCATCCGAAGAGTCCGAGAGAGGATGAGGCTTTTCCCATTGATCATGAACCGTTTGGTGGGTCGTTTGGTGAGAGGTATCATAACATGGTTTGCGAGAAAGTGGTCATCAAAAATAGGAGTAGGTTGCATTCCACTAACATACTCAAAGAGACGGGTTAGGAGCATACCATAAGGAAGAACCATTTTGTCGGTTTTGAAAACACCTACCATTCTTTTGGCAATGTAATAGGCGAGATTGAAAGGATTTTGGTGGATGAGACAATAGATCATTAGATACCGAGTTCCATTATAAAGGAGGAACTACTACCCAACACTACCCACTACACAACTACCCCAAAGGAGACACACTCCTTGTTACAACACTAGAGAGGATATCAACATCCTCTAACCCAAGCTACCCAACTAGTACATCGATGCACCATATCGAATGTACACCTTTGGAACCATTCACTAATGCCTTCAACACGACCCTTTGGCACCTTTCACTAATGCCTTCAACACGACACTTCTATGGAGGGAGAAAGAACTATCAACAAGATGCACTTCAGTGGTCTTGATGATGACGAAGCTTAGAAACTCATGACTTGAGCTTGTACGTCTTCAAGAGGTGGTGATCTCGCCTTTAAGAGGAACCTAGAGAATCACACAAACATAAACTACATAGAATGATCCTTTGGATCTGTGGTTAGTGAGGTTAGAATACTGGGAGAAAGTATATCTAAGAGTGGTGGTGAGCAAGAAAGAAATGGCTCAATATTTATAGACAAAACATGTATACTGTCCCACGGTTCCCACGGATCCCTCACCAGAGGGATCCGGCTAGTGCAAAACCTGGGCTGGATCAGTTTAGTCCGGATTTTGGGTTGCAAACCGGGTTACGGGTTATAGGTTATGGACCATGGGTTATGGGTAATGGATTATGGATACCCAAAAAGATGCAATGTACCTAGTCATTGGGTTATGGATCTTGGGTGGACTTTGGGTCATGGATCATTGATAATATCCAACATGACTTTATGCATGATGTCATGCAATGGGTCATGGGTTATGGATCATGCTCCATGGGTATGAGTTATGGACTTTGGTTTTTACCCAACAACATTCATTGTACCTAGTCAATGGATCATGGGTCATGGGTCATGGACTTTTGTTTTTACCCATTACTTTACCCATTACAATATATACAAAGTACATATAAATTTCTATAATATGTAAACACTAGTTGTTATACATATGTATTTCTATAAGGTGTAAACAATATCACTTGTTAGTGTTTTATAAAAATGTATTTGGTTTTATATAACTTATTTACTAAACATGTTTTGATATAGTTTTTAATATGTTTAGTAAAAGTATGTTAGTAAACTATTGGCTCAAACCTTTTACGTATTTTATTTGTTTCGTTAAAATGATTTTACGTTTGTTATCGATAAAACAATAGTAGATCGTAAAATATAAATAAACGTTTTTATGGCTTATTTGTATTAACAATCTTCTCCGTTTTGTTGATTACAAAACATAAGATTATTTTAAGAAGAAAATTAAAATTCGTAAAAATTTGAATTTGAGTTTTTACTCTCTTCTCCCCCTTTTTGTCGAAACAAAAAGAGCGTCGAAAAGAAACTAACACATTGTTTAAGAAAAAACTTGTGAAAAGTAACAAAATAAGAATTAAAGAGTAAGATTAGAGAAATATTCTCGTCTTAGCTCCCCCTTGACGGATGCTTCCCTTTGTTGAGGGCGTCAAGTAATTGGAAAGCTAAACTAGTGTATTGCAATTATTTTTGCAAATGGTTTCGTTTTTGACGAACTGCTCCCCCTTAACGAGTGATCCTTTTTGAGGAGGGCATCAAGCAATTTGGAAAACCTAAGTGAATGTATTGCAAGCGTTTTTTCAATGCTTTGCTTTGACGAAAAGCTCCCCCTTGTTGAGGGTGTCAAAGTCTTCACGTGTATTTTGAAAATCTATAAAACAAAGGTTAGAAAACAAGTATATGGTGGATTGTTTCCTGCAAATGAGATTCAAATTAGTTAAAAGATGTGCTTCTGTTGGACGGTTCCGGCGGATCCTTCCTTTGAGGGACCCGTCTAGGCTAAATTGTGGGAACCGTGTACCTGCATTCTATTGGCAGCAATGTAGATGTGAAAAGTGACGTAACGTCCAAATGAGTTATGTATTATAGCACCAAACATATTCTCATAACTATACAGCATACGGCATGTAGTTTCATTAAATAAAACAAGAGAAATGATATATATATCTCTAAAACTAAGAAAATGATACAAACACGTAGTACATTTCCTAACAATTCTAAGTTGTGCCTAAAACTAGAGAAGAGCACCACTTGTGCTTATATTCCTTTGTTCTAGGGGCGATTAGATTTGTTGACCTCATCAAAATGTTCGAGAAGGTGATAGAACATGAAATGTAATTCGTCACGTACTTCATGGACTAGCCCTTCGACATGTTGACAATGAAAGCAATCATTATCATGGCTAGGGAATGGTGGTGGTAGGAATGGAGTGGTTTGAGGTGGAAGATTTGATGAGGAAGGTGGAGGTTCCACAAAGGATGGAGGGATTTGTGGAGGTAAGTTTGATGAAGTTGGAGGTGGTTCAACTAAGGGTGAGGATGGTGGAATATGTGTTGATGGTGGAGGTAAAGAAGTATCTACTTCCGTATAGTCTGGTTGTTGATTCCTCATAATCCAAACTGGACCATTTGAGGGTGAAGGGGAAAAGGATAAGGGTGCTAGTGTGGTTTCAACACCAAAGTTTTGGTGAGAACATTGTTGTGGCAAAATTTTCTCAATTGAGGAAAATCCTGGCAATGGTGGTGGATGAGATGGCCTAGGTGGCAATTCCTCTAAGTTGTAAAGATGTGGGGATGAGAGTGGAGTGGTGAAAGAGATAGCTCTAGGTACTAGAGGTGATGGTTTAGTGGAGGTAGGGGTATTTGGTTTAGGAGGTATGGTAGTGTTTGGCAAGAGTTGTCTTGTGGAAAAAATCCTTTTGGGAGTTGGTTTGATTGGTAGAGTTGGTTGTGAGGGAGTTCTAGTGTTTGAGGCTTTGACGGGTGATGATTCGGTTGAGGAAATTTCATGAACAACCAGAGCAATTTTCTTGAGAGGTCCTTTGGTAGATGAGTTAACACTAGGGGCTTTCCTCATGATGAAATGGTAGAAAGGGAAGATGTAAAAGGAAGACTTTTGCTATTGAGAATGAGAGTGTGAATGGTGATTTGGAAGTCTTAACACAAGTTTTTTATAAAGAAGGAGATTTGGCAAGTGAATTAAGGCTTAAGCCACTAAGATCCTTCAAATTGCAATGATTAGCATGCACAAGAGTCAACTACAGAGTTGTACTAATCTAGGAAGTCATTTAAGACAATGTGGAGTGTTGAGATTAACAAAGAGGGTTTGAAATGATTATATCAAGTAGGATTTGTTAGTCTGTGCAGACGGTTCCAATGGATCCCTCACTTGAGGGATCCGGCTAGGCTGAACCCAGGGATCCGGCTCTCAGGAGTCAAGAAAAGGGTTGATGAGGTTCTAGTAAGGTCTAGTACCTATGTATCTTGAGTGTTTTTAGTCTCTTCAGGTGTCTTAAATTATATGAAACTAAATGATCAAGTGTAATTAGTGAGGGTAGCTAATGATGTCTTTTATGGAAAGAAATGGAGTTCTTATGAACACCAATGGGTGATCAAGGATGACACTAAGAATTTTGAGGGTGTCAAGTGGAGTCAAATGATCCTAGAGATCAGATGATGATCTAAGGAAAATTTAGAAAATTCCTTAAAAATTACAAGAAATGAAAAACTAGTTTTTAGATCATTTTAAGATTAAGATGACTAAAATCAATTTACTAAAATTGAGAGAAATATCAAACTAAGTATTTTAAGAAGAGAGGAACAATGTGTGAACATTGGAGAGGAAGGACGGTGAGTTTTGAGGTAATGACAAATCAGAAAGTACTTTGAATGTGATCCTAAGTCATTCATGAGTGAGTGTGAGATCAACTGAGCCTAAGGATAGTTAAAGTGATCCTAATGAAACATGTTAAACTAGTTCAATAAGGTCTGGAAGGTTGGGTTGATGTAATAAAATAAAAGCATTTCTTCTGTTTGCCCGGATCCCACGGATCCTTCATTTAAGGGATCCGACTAGTTATATGCCATGAATCCGACATCTGGACTGACTACTTAACAGTGAGCATGCAATATTTTACTCTAGGTGTCGAATTCTGAAACTAATGATTTCTAGTGGAAACATACATGTATACAAGTAAAAACAAAGAAGACATAGCATATAGGAACAACCTATGGGTGAGCAAACAAGATAAAGACCATATATTAAAATGAAAACAACTAAGTAAGTCTTGCACAAAGTTATGAGCATACATTGTTTTGACAATCATAAAACCTCTAAAATAACCATAAAGAAAGTCACGAAGCACAATGTTTCTTTTGTCTATATCTTCACTTCTTCTTCCCCGAGTTCATGAGGAAATGAGTTAGACACTTGAACATCCCTTTTGTTTGCTTGAATTCTTCAGATTCATTTGGAAGAGTGGGACATTGTTCATAGTAAGTCATAGGGTCGATTTGATAGTTAGAAACGGGATCGACTTCAACTTCTTCATCTTCATCTGAAGAGTCCAAGAGAGGGCGAGGCCTTTTCCCATTGATCATGAATCGTTTGGAGGGTTGTTTGGTAAGAGGTACCATAACATGGTTAGCAAGAAAATGATCATCGGTAATAGGAGTAGGTTGCATTGCACTGACATACTCACGGAGTCGTGTTAGGAGCATACCATAAGGAAGAACCATTTTGTCGGTTTTGAACACACCTACCATTCTTTTGACAATGTAATAGGCGAGATTGAAAGGGTTTTTGGTGGATGAGACAATAAATCATTTGGACAAGACACGCATTGGGATGGTCTTTGTTTCCAACTAAGCGAATGACATTTTCTCTAAGGATTTCTTCCCACTTTTTTGTAAATGGGAAACATCTCAAAGAGTTCCATTTGATAGGGATCACGATGGATGACTTCTTTGTTGCGGTTATAACGAGATTGGCCGACTCTCTTTTTGAAGATGGTATCTCGAACAACCATGGGGTCGTCAAGTGGAGTGTGATAAATAGGTTTAGAGTCTAGTGCAAAGGATTGAGTAGCAATTGACCAATCTTTGGAAAACATACAAATTCCTTCACATGGTATGCTAAGTATTTGTGAGAATGTGTTGAGGGCAAGGTGATGCTTTGGTTGTTTATAATGAAAGCGATTGAAATACTTTCATCATTGTTTCGGACAATCCTAACACTCTTGTAAAATTCGAAGATGAAGACCGGACAAATTTGTTCATCAATTTCTAGGATACAATCAAAGCTGATTGCGGAAAAGACTTGGGAATGTCGGTGTTTTCAAGGAAACATTCCTTAACTACACGACCTTTGTGGATAAGTCATTTTTGGAGCATTTTGAAGGTTTTGCGATCACTTTTTGATATCCTTTCTTTGCGATAGTATCTAGGAAGGTAGTGAACAGTGTCATGATGATCTTGTTGGGTAGCTTTAGGCATAAAAAAATATTCCAATTAGGTAAAATTTTTCAAGATGGGTTTATGAGTTTATTTTGTATCAACAATGCCATTTTGAAAATCCTTGATTATGTAGAACCTTTTTGTATTAATTTTTTTTTGCAATAAGCAAGTTCCCAATTGGTGATATGAAAAATTGAAATTAATCGAAAATTAAAAAAAAAACCCCTAGGATGGGGATGATGATGAATAGACAACATGAGTGTAATTACTTACAATGATGTTTAGGATTGAGATGCTTGAGAGTATGGAGCCCTAGGAGGATGGGAGCTGAGATTTGGTACCCTTATTGTTTCGCTTTTCCCTAGCCTTGGTTCCACAGTGGATGATTTATGTTATAGTGAGAAGTGTTTGTGTATGTTTTGATATGTGACGAGTTTGTAGTTTCAAACCAAGGGTTTTAAGTTATGTTTTATAGTAGAAAAGAGTATGGCTTTTCCTATATTTTATGTGTGCTTCTCCTAGTTCCAAGATAGATGTAGAAGGTGTGTGAAATGCTTAAGCATGCTCGAACATTCAGCTACAAATGAGGGCATGATTTGGTTGGGTCTTGTCACAATTGAGCATGGGAACATAAGATCCTTTGGTTAATATGGTCAAAAGAGTCAAAGAAGGTTTAGGCTTAATATTTAATTTTGTTAGGGTGGCTCTTAGTTGTGCTTTGTCTCCTCTTTGTGTATACTTACACAAGGAAAATTGACCAAAGGTGTAACACCAATTCACTTTGTACAAAATTTGTGTAACAAAATTATTAAAGGTGCGCTGGGCCATAAGAATGAACGGGCTCGGCCTAAGGAAAAGTTATAAATAGGTTGGGTTAGGTTTTCTAGTTACACGAGCCCAAGAAGTAGAGATAATAGGGGGTTGGGTCAGTTTGGGCTTAGGAGTCCATTAGGAAGATTTAAAAAAAATACAAAGTTTTTATATAATATATATAAAATAAATATTATTATCTAGGTCGAGGTAAATTTTATCGGGTCACAACAGTGTATTTTAAGCCTTTCTTTCAAGATTTAAGATGCACATGCCAAGTGATATACAAAATCGACATCAAGAAAATTTTATGGTTCTAAATCCGTGCTTTGTTCATGATCAGTTAGATAATGACATTGAAATTTTCTGGGAGCTTATAGACCTACCCCTTAAGAGAACCGCGTCCCATAGTTTAACTCGCAGAGGTTTTCGTGGGTGATTCGGTGAATAAGTGTTAGGAATTATAAAATAATGTAATAGTATAGTGCAATTCCTACTGATAGGTTCCTGCTGTTAGTTATAGTTGTTTCTGCTGATAGTGTAGATTCTGCTGATAGTATTATTACTGCTGATAGTTATTGTTTCTGCGGATAGTAGTATCCGTATTATTAGTATTTAGTTAGGATATGCATGAGTTATATTAGGAAGAGATAATGCATATCTTCTTCATGTTTTGTAATGGCCTGTATTAGGGTTTCCTATAGTATAAAAGAAACCTGTGGCTATGAGTTTTGTACGTGCTTGAAAACATTATTAGTGAATTAATATAGATCCATAGAGGATCAAAGTATTTAGTTGTTATTGTCTTCTTTAACTCTTGTGTTTATATTCCGCGTAAGCATAAGTTTATAAGAGATTATCCATAGTTTACTTGTGATTACATAAGTATTCTATCAGTTTATTAAAGGCTCGAAAGATCTATCTAGGACTGATCCAACAATAGGTGAGGATTTTTGGTATGCATTAGATCCTCGCACTCCCAGATGTACTCACACCTCTTTTCTTATGATTCCATCGAACTTTGACAATAGGAATGCAGCTTTGCTTTAATCTCTTGACATACCTGTCCATGATTTCTACATGTTCTTCTACGAAGCTAAGTTTGTCATTAAGTTAAATATCCTTTAGAGGAACAACAAGGGTTTCATCATATAGGCATTTCTTTAGGTTAGACACGTGAAAGTATCATGTACCCTACTGAGCTCTTCCAGAAGCTCGAGTTTATATGCCACTAGACCAATTTTTTTAGAATTTTGAATGGCCCTACGTATCGGGGTTTGAGTTTTCCTCATTTGCTAAATTTGACCATTCCTTTCCAAGGAGATACCTTTAGCATAACTCTGTCTCCTACTTGGAATTCCATGGGTTTTCTCCTGACATCAACATAGCTCTTTTGTCTATCTCTTGCAGCTTGCAGGCGTTGCTTGATTTGCATTATTTTATCAGTTGTTTCCTGAACAATTCCAGGGCCAGTAAGTTGTACCTCTCCAACTTCTGCCCAACAGATGGGTGATCGACATTTTCGTCCATAGAGTGCTTCAAATGGAGCTACTTTGATGCTGGCGTGGTAGTTGTTTTTGTAAGAAAACTCCGCCAACGGTAAGTGTCTATCCCAACCTTTTCTGAAATAGATCATGCATGCTCTAAGCATGTCTTCTAAGGTTTGGATTGTCCTTTCACTTTGTCTGTCGGTTTGAGGATGGTAGGCGGTACTCATATCCAATTGGGTACCCATAGCTCGTTGGAGTCTTTGCCAGAATCTCGAGATTAATCGGAAATCCCAATCAGATATGATAGAAATCGGTACCCAATGGAGGGAAACAATCTCCTTCAGATATAACTGAGCAAGCGTACTTATCTCATCAGTTTCTTTTATAGGCAAGAAGTGAGCTGATTTGGTGAGACGGTCGACAATGACCCATATGGTGTCGAAACCATTTGAAGTTTTCGGCAGTTTAGTGATGAAGTCCATGGTGATCCTTTCCCATTTCCAAACGGGAATTTTTGGTTGAGTTAGCAATCCGGATGATTTATGATGTTCTGCCTTGACTCTAGAGCATGTTAGACATTTTCCAGCATACTCTGCGATATCGGCCTTCATGTTTGGCCACCAATACATAAGTTTAAGATCTTGGTACATCTTGTTGGAACCGGGATGGATGGAGTACTTAGATTTATGAGATTCATGCATGATGAGTTCACGGATACCTCCGTAAAGTGGAATACGGCTTCTATCCTTGAAACACAACGCTCCATCCGATCTCTTCACAAATCCATTTTCATTCTTCGGCATGCCGTAAATTTTCTCGTTCGGCCTGTTTGCTTCTTTAAGTGCTTCAATCTGAGCTTCAAGAATTTTTGATGGAAGGGTGAATTGATTACCATTCCCAAAGATCTCACTCTAAGTGGTTTAGGGTGATCTTTCTTGCTCAAGGCATCTGCCACAACATTTGCCTTTTTGAGATGGTAGCGGATCTCATAGTCATAGTCACTGAGCAATTTTAGCCATCGGTGTTGTCGCATGTTCAGTTCCTTTTGATCCAAGATGTGTTGAAGGCTTTTATGATCAGTGTACACTATGAATTTGGTTCCATACAAATAGTGTCTCCATAACTTAAGAGCAAATACAACTCCTCCTAGTTCCAGTTCGTGAGTGGTATAATTTTTCTCATGAGTCTTGATTGACAGGATGCGTAATCAATTACTTTATTCCTTTGCATTAGAACATCCCCTAGACTCAAGTGTAAAGCGTCACAGTGTACCACAAAGTCTTCTACTCCTTCGGGTAAAGCCAAAATTAGAGCTTCGCAAAGCTTTTGCTTTAGTAGTTGGAAAGCTGACTCTTGATCGGTTCCCCACTCAAACTTCTTCATTTTTTGAGTTAGTTCCGTCAATGGTTTGGCAATCTTTGAGAAACCTTCGATAAACCTCCGGTAATAACCGACGAGACCTAAAAATTGTCGAATCTCGGTGGGGTTGGTTGGAGCGGTCCAGTTCTTAACAGATTCAATATTTGCTGGGTCCAAATGAATGCCATGACTATCAATCACATGCCCAAGAAATTGTACCGTCTGGATCCATAAATCGCATTTGGAAAATTTAGTGTACACTTCTTCATCCTTGAGTAATCCCATGACAGTTCTCAGATGTTCCGCATGTGCTTCCTTATCACGAGAGTCGATGAGAATATCGTCAATGAACACAATGACAAATTTATCCAAGTAAGGTTTACATACCCTATTCATTAGGTCCATGAATATAGTGGGCGCATTGGTTAGACCAAATGGCATCACTTGGAACTCATAATGATCGTAGCGAGTTCAGAATGCGGTCTTTAGAATATCCTCTGTGAAAACGTTAAGGGGGAGGGGTGAACGCGTTTCTGTTTCAAACTTAAAACTTTTGTATCAAATATAGTATAAACCATTGCATTTGTTAATCTCGACGCGAGGATGCATTTAACGACACGGCATGTAAGGCCAACCCTTAATATCACATAAGATTCCAAGATTAATGGTTCATTATAAATCAAGTTTCACCATTATTAGTCCGGTTGCTTTTCTTGATCAAGCGTGTCATAATATGTAAAGTGTTAAATATAGTTTATGACTATATGAAAGACCAAGTATGCATCACAAACATAGACATTAACCACATAGAAAGTAAACAATGTAATGCAAGAATAAAAGTAAAGCGATAAGTAAAAGGATAGACAAACCAACACGATGATTTATAGTGGTTCGGCTACAAGGACACCTTCCTTGCCCTACTCCACTCCCCGAGTCACCTACTCGAGAGTTCATAATCACTACACGACACTAACTCCTTATGGCGGAGAAGCCTTCACAACGTCGCCTACTCTTTTTTCGGTACTAGGCTAACCACCGGGTTCTTTCACACCAAGGTAAACCACACCTACCACAACGTCGCCTACCCTTTATTCGGTACTAGGCTAAGTACCGAGTTCCATTACAATGGAGGAACTACTACCCAACACAACACCTATACCCCAAAGGAGACCAACTCCTTATTACAACACCATCAAGGATATCAATATCCTTGGATCCAATACTACTCTATCTTGTACATCGAAACATACCATATCGAATGTACACCCTAGGCATCTTTCACTAATGCCATTGACACGATCCTCCAGCACCTTTCACTAATGCCTTCAACACGGATCTTCGGCATTCTTCACTAATGCCTTTGACACATCTATGACACCCGTTATGTTTTGTGGCCCAACATAACAAACCTTGTGTTTTATGGCACGAACACATAAACCATCTAGTCTAGTCATAGATATATAACACATCTATGATACCCGTTATGTTTTGTGGCCCAACATAACAAACCTTGTGTTTTATGGCACAAACACATAAACCATCTAGTCTAGTCATAGATACAAGAATATGATACTAGACATTATCCAAGACAATGTGTCTAATGGATATGAAATACTAAACTAAACATCAAGAACTCAAAGCATGATGTAGTTAGTCTTCTATGAATGAAGATGACAAGTTTCCCAAGCTTGTTGTAGAAGATCTTCATGTGCTTGTATCTTGTGATGGGTGATCACTTTAGTAGGTAAGGATGCAAGATCTCTAAGCATGCTTTGAAGGATCACTTCAGGAGTATGCTTATAACAAATGAAAGTTAGAAGCATTATGATCATATGTGATAAGGGTGGATTTCATGTTTCCTAATGATCTAAATATGCTAGAGATGGTGGAGAGAAAACTATGTGTAAAGGTGTATGAAACAATGAAGAAATGGCTCTCTATTTATAAGAAAAACTTGAACTGTTCCACGGATCCCATGGATCCCTCCTCGAGGATCCGTCCAGCAGATCGGGGATCCGTGGACGCCCTTTACCCATGGGTTTTGGGTCATGGGTCATGGGTTATGGGTGCCAAGTAGATTCAATGTATCTACAAGATGCAATGCATCTAGTCCATGGTTTTGAGTGCTCACCAAGGTACAATGTATCTAGACATTGGGTATGGGTCATGGGTTATGGGTACCAAGTAGATTCAATGTATCTACAAGATGCAATGCATCTAGTCTATGGTTTTGAGTGCCCACCAAGGTACAATGTATCTAGACATTGGGTATGGGTCTTGGACTTTGGGTTTTACCCAACTACATTCAATGTATTTGGTCAATGGGTCAAATACTTAAGTTTCAACCTATTTATATTACCCATTATAATACATACTAGTTATGTATATATTTACCCAATATGTAAACACTAGTTGTTATACATAAACTATTTTAACTAAACATGTTTTAATGTTTTGTTGGGGGTTTGATCATAACGCAACATAACAAACATGTACGAACCTATGTTGTAGCATACAAGGACTTGAGTCGTCGAGAGGTGTTGAGAGTATGTTGAGACAACATATAATTACAAGTAACTTATACATTTTACGTTATGTATTACAAGTTACATGTTTGTCATCAACAAAACAAATGAGAATGTATAGATTAAATATTGTAATATTTGCACTAACAATCTCCTCTTTTGATGATGACAAAATATATATAACGTAATAGATAGGTAAAATGTCAAAGTTACTGCAATCCATACTTCCTATACATTATCTTCTCCGTTTACACTCTTCTCTCCCTTTTGTCGAAACAAAAAGGGTGTGTCCTTTAAACTTAATTTCTCCCAAGAATGGCGAGTTTGCATCATCCCTAGTGAAGTTAAAGTAAAAACACCTTATTGCTCCAATTGGCACACCACACCAATACCTTTAACACGGAACACTAATGACGAAGCTTAGCAACTCATTACCTTGAGCTTGCACGTCTTCAAGAGGTGGTGATCTCGCCTTTAAGAGAAACCTAGAGAATCACATAAAAATAATAGAAAGATCCTTTGAATTGTAACCATTATTGCCAACGGCTCAATGGATCAAATTTTTGAGGCTTAACCTACATCAAGGTTAATGTTAAAAAAAAATATATATGATGAGAAAGAAATCTCCCTTTGTTGAAACATAAAGGAATTTTGAAGAATGAATGTGTGCTTGCTCTCCTTGACGGTTGCTCCCCTTGTTAAGGCGTCAAGTATTTTAGGAAGGCTAAGGCAATTTATTGCAAAATTTGCAATGTTTTTGTTTTGATGAAAAACTCCCTTTATTGAGGCGTCAAGTTCTCCTAGTGTGTTTTGAAAATCTACAAAACAAAAGTTAGTGCAAAATTATATTCGTCCTTGGGCGAGTAAGTCATATGATGCACTTTATAAATTCTCGATGGAAGCTCCCTAGCTCGAGGGCGTCAAGAAGAACCTACAAAAAATTAGTGTAAAATTTCGTCCATTAATAGACGAGAATCCCATACACATAAAAGTGTATATATATGAACCTACAAACAAAGGATTAGTGTAAAAAAAAAATAATCCTACTACTTGCATCATCATGGTTGGTTTAGAGGTTGTAAGGTTTGTTCAAGGTAAGACAAAAAATGTGCTTAGGAACGAGACTCATTTCATTACAAAATTCACTTGGCTTTTGATAACATAGATGTTTGTGGAGGATGGTTCAGCGACCATGAATTGTAGTGGTAGTGAGACACTTGTAGGATGTGGTTGACACAATAAGCTTGTGGTTTGAGGTTGTGGTTGACACAAGTAGGATGTGGTAGAACATGAGACATACTTCATCACGTAGTTCATGAACTAGACCTTGGACACAGTGATAATGATAGAAATCATAATTATGACTTAGAGGTATGTAAGTTGTGGTAGAGGTGATGAGAGGTCAAGTATTACTAGGTAATAAAGAGACTCAAGATTAGCAAGGGATGATGATGAAAGGTATCAAGGTGAATCTTTGACTTAGTTGATGACTCAATAGAGGTGGTAGACATGATGACTTTGTGAGTAGTGATAAAAGTGGAGTAAGATGGTTAGGATGATGCAAGATTAGGAATATAAAGAAACAAAATGTGCGAATGAGCACAACTTGACTTGATGATGAAATTGACCGTAGTCATCCTACAAGAATCTAAGAGAGTTAGTACAATAGGAAAACATTTATACAAATGGATAAATTGTTCACATAAAATCATGAAACGAAAAGAAAGAACACGTAAAGAATCATATAAATGCAACTCATTTATAAACATATGATAATCCTAAGTGTTGAACAAGTGCTTGTGTGGAAAAAGGAAATTTGAAATGATTATCTAAATAGGTAATGTACCTACTGTTCCACGGTTCCATCAGTTCCCTCACTAGAGGGATCCGGCTAGCTTAAGTCTAGGGATCCGGCTAACAGATGAGGTGAAAGAGAGGTGATTGGGTTCTAGCAAGGTCTAGCACCTACATATCCTAAGTTACTCAGTCTATTAAGTGTCTTACATGAAGATGGACTTAAATGATCAAGAGAAAATGATTGATGGTAGCTAATGATTTTTACAGCAAGCACACATGTATACACGTTTAAGCAAAGCAAGGAGAGCATGTAGAGATCACATATATGCAATCAAATGAGATCAAGCTCACAAATAACACAAAGGTTTAGCAGACTTAACAAGCACTATTCAAGAAGCCTAAAACAAATTTACGGTCTAGATTAGTAAATCATTTACACTAACAATGACATGAAAGGTATGTGTCTAGAAAGAAAAGAGCACATGATGGTGTTCAAGACAAAAGAGTTGTTAGGTGCTAGTTTAGGAAAATCTAGTCATTACGGATTGTGATTAGCATACAATGAGCTTCGTCCATGAAGTCATGTAGCTCTTCTCGATCAAAGCAAGATAATCGCTTGATGAGGCAAGTGGTTGTGATTAACTAAAAGAAAAATTAATTTTACAACTTGTTTGATTAGTAATCCTAAGACAATGCAAAGTATTTCCATTGTAAACTTACTTTAGGAAAACATAGGAGTATAAATTTCTCAAGTGAGATAATGAATATGAGACTATTACTAGCGGTGCTCAATTATGGCTAAACACGATCATTTTTACGGGCGATTCCACATACCCAACTTCTATCAAGGAAGCAATTCAACCGTTAGGTTAAATTGAGTTTCTAGTGCAATAAGTTCTCCAGTATTCATTCTCAAGTTAGGAAAATTTATATTCCTACAATGGCCTATCGAAGAGTAACAATGATGATACTTTGCTTCGCTTTTTATTAATATTATACTTGAAACAACTAAGGTGTGAAGGTGTCAAAATTAAAAGTTGTCCATATAGTGAACAAAAGATGGTTGGATGAGCTAGTTCAACATATGTTGTTGGAAAGCTCAAGTTTGGACTTTCGGATATGAACAATTATTTACTTGAGTATATCAGATGAAATAATCAAGTTGTCAATCCTACTATGAAGCTTGGAGAGCGATCATGAAAAGGAAAACGGGAGAGTACATCATCAACACAAGTGTAGGTTATGATCCGATGTACATTCTTGTTGTTTTTAGAAAACGATACAAGAAAATATGTGTTAGGAATTAGAAATTCCATAGTGAAGTGTCGGTCACCCCAACTATTATCTAGCATAAGTTAGCTCGTAGACATATCGCTATTTACATGTTTGTTAGTTAGTCATTAGTCTAGTTTAGCGTAGTGTAACACCGTGGAGGAAGGATGGGTCTTTACCCACTGTATACCTAATCCACAGGCCGTCAGAAGGTCGTGTAGTCTGTAAGTATAAATACCCCTTCCATCCTCAGAAGGGGTGGTGCTTTTCAATCTAACCTTTCATTTGTATTGTTATTTTCTCTCTCTAGAAAACACCCATCTCTTATCTTTCTCTCTCTAAATGGCTAACATGTATTTCCATCATCCAAGACCACCCGAATCATCTAAACAACATAAATATACGATCCTACAATTGGTACCAGAGCCTAGGTTTTGTTGTTTTGATGATTTGTATGGTTTTTTATGTGGTTCGTACATGCGGTTTATGTAGTGTTGTATGCGGTTTGTTATGGTTCATTGATGCAGCTTGATATTGTTTGATGCGCAAAACTGTTGCTGTTACAAGTGATTTTATGTGTTTTTAAAACATGTTTTATGTTGCTGTTTTTATGATGTGTAAATCTGTTTGTTGTTGCTGATTGTGCTTATTGAATATGGTTTTAGTATTCTGGTGATTCTGCTGATTCATATGTGATGTTCGTGGACATGTTCTTCGAAGAGATTTGTGTCCAAATCTGTCCAGATATACTGAATCCAATATGCGATTTGTGTCAAAATGCTCTTGAGCATTTTGTCTTAATTTGGCATGCGATTTGTCCTATCTGTCCAGATTCAATGCTTCATGAAATGGTGCGATTTGTCATCAAATTCTGGTGCGTTTTGACGCTTTTCAGAAGTTGCGATTTGTCAATTCTTGAGCGATTTGTCTAAGTTGCATAATGAAAGCGATTTATAAGGTATGCGATTTGTTAAAAGTCAGCTGTGTTTTGACACAATGCGATTTGTCTGATTTTAAGCGGTTTGTCAAATAATTATAGTAGCGGTTTGATGATCTGTTGAGTTTTGAGGTTGAATGATGCGGTCTGAAGATAAACTTGTATGCGATTTGACATAACTCTAAGCGTTTTGAATTATCTTTCATGCACAACATGTAAATCTCATTTCATACATCACTAACCAATTACATTATCACAACAGTTACTACATACATTTTCACAAAACAAATCGTCATTATCACTACCGTTACAACAGTTTCAAATCAAATACTTTTAGTATCACATTCTTTCATTTCAGATCCAATTCATCGTGACTCTAAGCAACAAGAAAAGGAATTCATAAAATCTCAGATTAATTCATGTCTAATCTAAAACCGTTAAGGTCTCCTACACAAAATACATTTCATCATAGATCTTAGTATTGGACTCAAAAAAAAAAAAATCAAAAAAATCAATATCATCAAATGTCCTTTCAAGTCTCGATTCATAAGGAAAATGCAAAAGATCTCAAATTTCTCGTGTGATTCTCAAGTTATATTCGACCATTAAAGATCTTGCACACGAGTTAATTCATCATTGATCCTGTTTGAAGTTCTCTACTTCATATCATATTCGATTTTAAATGAAGAAGATAACAATAGTGTTATTTCTTTTGTTTTAATTCGAATTTTATATGTAATATCTAAACCATCTCAAACACTTCTTGCTCTTTGAACATCATGAAAACGGATTATAACAAACATGTTATCTCCGTGTTCCTTGGTTCGTTCATACCGAATTAATGACAAGAATCGTAATAATAATCTAATCTAATAATGATTGATTCTTACCTGCAACCTCAAGTCAAATCATCATAAAACCTTATGCCATCCCTGTGGCATATTCGTCATCTCATGCCATCTCTGTGGCGAGATGTATTTGACATCACGTAAAGGGTTTGATAAACTCTATTATCAAATTAATGTTCCTCCTGTATGCGTCTTGGTGAAATGGAATGAAAGAAAAAAGGGGCGGATATATATTTGATATTAGGGTTTGATGGTGTGCTTAATTTGGATTGTTGTGATTTGAGTCGAAGTGGAGAGGGAGGAGATTGATGTTACAATTTAGCTTAGGAAGCAGTTATATAAGCGATGGAGAGGAGATGGGGCGGATGAAATCTTGGTTAGAGATATACTTGGTCGTGCGAGTTATAAATTGATCATGCGACTTGATGATGAGTTTTGTGCTTTGATGATGATTTGTCGGAAATTTTGATAATGAGATTCAATGGGTTTGAGGTTTGATACATTTATACATTTTCACAAAGGATATTCTGTCACAAGCTTGAAGTGTTTATTGATCAATGTTGACTACGGGGTTGTTTGTACGATATTTCTTATTTGGATCTAAAGTGAGGTTTTCCGGGCGTGTTTACTTATTTTCGTCTTCTTTCTTTCTACCCTTCCGCGAAGATGACTTGTTTGGCATTTATAGAGGGTGATAAAGACTTGGCTATTTAGTTACTCTTGTGATTCTTTCTCAATTAACCCACAAAGTTGCTATCACTTGATTGTCTCATCTTCGTTGAGGATATGTCAAGAGGTTTTGTACTTGGGTACACCGTCTCTTTTTCACGAGGATTAGTACAAGTTTAAGTATCAAATCTGAGAAATTTCACTTCATGATCAAGTTTGGCATATCGGGTTTACTTCACCATGTCGTCACTGCAATAGCCGACAGAATCCATGAATGATGTGTTTTCCAAAGTGTTTATTGGATGGTTGATGATATTGTTGATGTTGGATAATGAACCGTTGATGAACCGTTGCATGTTCCCCTAAAACAGATATTCACCGAAATCAAAGTTGTCATAACACATTCAAACTGACATTGTTTACGGTTTTGTCTTGATTTTGTAAAATCGCGAAAGAATCTATTTCGGTTTAAATCATAGACTTGTAAAATCCCGTGACAATGGAAACATCCCGGTAATAGTAAAGTGCATTTCGGATCTATCTTACGGTTTATTCTTGGTTTTGTAAAATCCGCAAAAGAAACTATTTCTCGGTTTAAACCATAGAATTGTAAAATCCGTAATGATAGAACCATCCCGAGAAAGGAAAGTGTATTTCGGGATCTTATCCGATGTTGGTGCTACGGTTTCTACTTCAAAGAAGGGATAAAGGGTGTACTTCATGAATTGGATGTGTGTTTGGATATTCGTCATGGCGGTTTGGTTATTACATGGTTTTACGGGTTATGTGCTTTTAACCATGGTTGGGATGAAAACCATTATCATAGTTCACTTAAAACGTCAAAGGAGGCTAGATTTGAGCTTTTAACTAGAAGATGTGACAACGGGTTAATTCACTATTATTTATTTGAGGTTGAAGTGAAATATCACGGCGAGTGTACTTAGTATCCGAAGGTATCGGGATGGTTGGATGAAGATTCTTCAAGATCCTTGTTCGAGCTTATTATCAAAAATGAAGACTTGGAAATCTAGTTATTGTTGGGTGACTTTTTCCTTTTCTTTTACCACTGGGGAATTGGGCTCTTACCACCACAAAATAACTATCACTTTAAGGAGTTACGTTGTAGTGCTCGGTGTCACATTCAATTGTGGATTTTCAAGAGGTGATGTACGCCTTATACTTGATGGTTGGTTGGATGAAGAGTATAGAGTACTTAGAGATTCAATGGAGGATGAATTCTGGCACCGCTCTTTGTTACATATGTGCAAGTTTAAGTCACGAGTTCGGGTTAGTTTACTTTAGGGTCAAATTCATCATATTGGTTTTCTCCATCACCGTCACTACAAAGAGCCTCACCGAATGATAATGGGGTTGATTACAAGTTTTGCCAAGAGGTCGAAAAAGAGATTATGATGAACACAACAATTCAAGCCTCGTACTCTAAAGAAAAGAAAATTGTACAAGGCGCTTTAGAGAGATCTTATGACGTTTGAACACAACAGTTCAAGCCTCGTACTCTAAAGAAAAGAAAAGTGTACGTTTCAAGTGCGCTTTATCTTCTAAAGAAGAGAAATCTTCTTATGACGTTTGAACACAACATTCAAGCCTCGTACTCTAAAGAAAAGAAAAGTGTACGCTTCAAGTGCGCTTTATCTTGGAAGAAGAGAAATCTTCTCATTATGACCATTCTCATCAACATGCTTCATACTTTTTCCATGTGCTTTCAATTATCAAGTGAACCGGACTACCGTTGATTGTTTTCTTATTCCACTTGCTCAATTATAATGACGATGGCGACATCATATGCTACCTTTGAGGGGAGAAGTGTGAATAGACTACATTTATTGAAGATATTCACTAGTTTAATCAAGAATGGCAACTCCGTATGCAATTCTTGAGGGGAGAAGAAGTGTGAATTCTTGCATGGTTGATTGATTTCGAGAATAAATGGTCAAACGGCTCCAAACTCATGTAAGAACCGAGCTTCTTCTTATCGGGTCATCTTTACATGGAGTTTTCTTCTAAGAGCCGTTGGTTAACATATTCACACGCTGATTTGATTAATGACAAAGTGCTTCCAACGCACACATTGGGGTGATTTCCTTAATGAACATCTTTATGTTCTTGTTTGATTGGGAGGGATTTGAGTTAAGGGGATTTGCTATTTGTAAGTTAACGGGAATGCATTTGGTGAGTTGAAGATGTTGACTTTCTATTCCCCAATTGGACAATCTTGAAGAAGGTCGAGTCTACAGTCGGTTCTACATTTTCTGCTGCATGTTAGAAGACTAAAGACGAGTTGCATTTGATTATCTAAAGACTTCTTCTTAATCTGGGCATTTATCAAACAAATTGTCGGTTTAGGGGAGAGCACTAATTGGGGGAGAGTGAAATGTCAGATTTAATCCCCAATTAGACTTGCTCACATTCTTCAAAGAAGTTGATTCTCACAAAGATTATAAGTGTTCTTCTCAAAAGATTTCAAGTATTTGGGCTTACAATATGTTGTTGATTTCAAGTATCAAAACCAACAAGGGGAAGGAGACACGATCTAAACGCGAGTAAACTTGATGAACTTAATACTTCTAAGTGATTGAAGATATCCCGGAAGACAAATGTCATTACCGCAGAGAAACTCAAGGTTTGACTCATGGCGTTTAGTGTTCTTATTCCAACTATGTGGGGAAGAGATGGAAGAGTTAGTTTAAAAGGTACACAAGTGTGTGATGATTTCGATGTTATCGCAATCATCGTGGGAGAGAAATTGTGTACATTGGGGATGCTCATTGTTTCACTTGAGAGCTTAATCGGTGATTCGATGATAATCACTTATTCGGAGATGACATCCGCAGAGATAATCGTGATTCAAGATGCTACTTAAGTGTTATCGGTTATTCTTTCTTTGGGCATTTGGGTACTTTGGGTTCTTGAGCTTCATACACTTTCTTCGGGAGAGAAAAGTATACTTGGGTTATTCTTTGGATATCGGACTTAACTGCTACTTGATGTTATAAGTTTCTCGTCTTTGGGTATATGTGTATTCGGGTTCTTGAGCTTTAGCTAAGAGACCGATCGCATCAATTCAACTACTTGATGGAATTGTTCTCTTGACACCTTTTGGAATGGATCGCTTCGACTTCATGGAAATGAAATTTGAGAAGATTATTTAAAGAGTGGGATGATACGTTGTTGTTCTTTTTGATGATATAACCCGAACGAAGAATCTCGATTATCGTTCTTAAAAGGAGCAATGGATTTATGATAATGGTGTGCTTCTCTGCACCGGCTAAGGCAAGCTTGAAATAGAGCTTGAATCTGCTCATCTAATGGATTTTCGGTTTGGGGAAGTCGCCAAAGTCTTGCTTTCTCAAAGGCTCATGTTCTATCTTCTATTCTAGAGCCTCGGAAGCTTTGGTGGTGGAAGTTTAAGAGATGACGAATTCTATCTTCTACAACGGGTCATTTCGATATCCTTATCTCGGTACTCAGATCATCATCCTTCTTAAACTATATCATCTACTCTATCTTTGTAAATATTTATCAAAACCAAAATACAAAAATATAAAACCAACAAAAGAAAATAGAAAATATAAAACCAACAAAATCCATAAAAATCGAAAATTTAAAAAATACCAAAAATATTGTTTTCTCATGACATGTCTTCGGTATCGATAACATCTACGGTCTTAGAAATGTCATTCAATAATGGCACGGGACCATAGATGAAGTTCTAGCAGGAGGTGTAAATATTCTTTTCAAAACATGTCTCAAAATATGGCTTGCGCTATTTTGATCAGAACCCGTGCTTAAAACTATGGCTTGCTATTATTTCGATAGCAACCCGCTCTTCAAGGAAGGAAAGTGTTGCGCTAAACCAATTTTCTAAAATTTCGTGCACTTATCCTAAAACATAATGAGGAAAGTATGTCAAGGATCATTGTTCCTACTCAAATATTTTTCCTTCAAAATTCTTGAAAAATATTTGTTTTAACAAAATGGTGGTAAATGAGTTGCTTGAAAATCAATCGAATCAAGTTTTCATAAATTTGCAAACCCAATCAATGACTTCAGCTTTTAAACTTTTCAAAGAAAGAGTCATTGATTGAGGGGAGAATGTTTTTCAAATTTATATCATCTATCGGAGCTTATCTAATTATCCTATATGCTTAACCGAAAATGATGTTAACCTACGTTGAAGGACTAGGTTTCTAGGATATGATTGTTAGGATTAGATGATTAGAGTTTGATGAACACATTATTCCCATACCTTTTATGATCGATTGATATGTTGAATTGACTTTTATTAGTCGATTGTTGTTTGGGTGTTGTCGACCACCATATATGTCTATTTGTGTTCACTAACGTATGCAGATAACATGGTTTAAAAGAATGTTCCCGATCCGGATCCCACAATTGAAGATGATTGGATGCCGAATGGAAAGGGTAACTATTTCTTGGGTCGACAAAAGAAGAAACGGAGCTTAATTTGACCTCTATGGAGAGTTGGCATGAAAAATGCAACGTAAGAGGTCTCACTACATCAGCAGATGGTTTTCTTCATCATCAAATGAAGAAACGGAGCTTAATTTGACCTCTATGGACAGTTGCATGAAAAAATGCAACGTAAGAGGTCTCACTGCATCAGCAGACGGTTTTCTTCCTGCCTTACAACAACAACAATGAAAGCGGCTCAACCACCTAACGTATCTTGTGTAGGAAAAGTAGTGAATAATACCATTTTTCAAAATATTTGATAAAATTGTTTTGAAAATGGAAAAATATTGTTTTGAAAATAATTTGGACTAAATTTTGGAAATCACCGGACTTCATTTCATCAAAACTTAAGTCACTCAATCATCGACTACGGTCATCGATTGAGGGGGAGAGTGATTTAAAATAAAATATTTTCAAACGATATTCCTTCATAAAAAGTCCGATTTGTACAATAATAAGTGGTGATCTAAAGATTTAATGTTATGTCATGGTATGATTTTCTTTAAAACTCAAAGATCTTACAAAATGAAATTTTTTCTCGTTCTTGTTTGATTGTGAAATTGTTTTATTTTACTTAAAGATCTCTTAAAACTATCATACGACACTAACAATCTTTAATGTCTTAAATTGATCCTTATCGGTCTATTTCAAAATTAAATCTTGCCACGTCTTTCCCCAAAATTTTCTAAATGATTTAAATCAATTGGGATCACAAATCTCAAATGGTTTGATATTTTTGATCGGGAGAGATCGTGATTTAAATCTCAAATCTGTTTTAGTCCTTTAAAGGCACTCCTTCCTCCATGTGCCAAACGATTTGAAATACATAATGCACATGATTGAGGAGGAGCATTTATCAAAAACAAGATAAGGATTTAAACCTGGCCACAGTTTCTCCCATGGTTTCTAAACCTTATTAAATCACTTGGGATCCAAAATCTCAAAGGGTTTGATATTTTTGATCGGGGAAGAATTTGTGATTTAATTATGAAATCTGATAAATGATGATCGATTTGATTCAAAAGTGCATGCTGCTCTCCCATATGTGCTAAACGCTTTCGAATCTCGAAGCACATATTGAGGGGGAGCATTTCAAAAGAAAATAAACTTTCAAGGTACAAAGATTTTTATGTTTCAACATAAAGTACCTTGATTGATTTTCTAAATGGTTTCTTAATGGCTTTTGTGATCATGGATGTACTTCAAAAGAACTCTTTCCTCTATGTGATAAAATGATTTCAAATATCCTACGCACATATTGAGGGGGAGAATTTACCAAAGAAATTCAAATGGCTTTTTCTACGGAAATTGTGATCAAGAAATTATTTCAAAGAACTCTTGCCTCCATGTGCTAAACAATTTCAAAATCATATGCACATGTTGAGGGGGAGCATTTCTAAATGATCAAAACAATTAAGGTACAAAATGCTTTGATTTTATATCACAAGTACCTTGATTGATTTTTCCAAATGATTTTTCAATTGGTTTCATGAAGGAAAGAACAATACCAAAAGACCGACCAATTTACTTTATGCATGGTGTTATAAGGATGGTTAGGTTAGGTATTCGTTCCCACGATCCCGCCAGAGCCGGAGGGATCTACCTAGGGACAATCCACTAGATAGTGTAGAGTCCTTAGGTATGATGAAAAAAAGAGGAGAAAAATGAGAATATGGGAAGAGTGCGGATCGAGATAGAGCTAGTAATGGAATAAACCCAACAAGGTTCTAGTTATGAAGTCTCGGTAAGCAATGAAGGGGTTGAAGAATGAAAAGAATTGAATGTGAAAAGGGTGAAAAGAAATAGCCCTCCATTAATTCAACCTTAGGGCGAAACCGGGTTCAATACATATGCTCTTGGTGGTTACTAAGGTAACACCGGTATTGAAGACAAGACGTCATGGACCCAAAGGACGACCGCACTAAACTTCCCAAGCTACTCAAGTTCCTCTTAAAAGGACTTGTTTCATTCTCACGGGAACCTACATAATCTATCGACTTTCTCTTAGAGATTGTTGATATTGAAGAAGGAGACCTCTCCCTAGTCTCCAGATAGGAACCAAATGTGCACAATTGAGTCTAGAGCCAAGAGATCATCCACAATATCTCATTAGGACACAAAATTAATGAAGACTTGTTGTTTCACACAATGTGGAAAGTAAGTATATATTGAGAGTCCCACGCATTATCCTTGTGGTATTGCGTAACATCCGAGTGATATGTAAAAGTATTCACGATGAAGATGGAAATCCTTCTAGAGCCAACATCTAACAAGCTCTTGGTGGGTGACATGTGAGATCTTTTCTAAAGATCAAGCTTGTGACAACCGGATAGAAACGATGGGGCGATTCATTCTTGAATCAACCTTGGTCCAGAAATGAATTGACGAATACTTTTGGAAAAACCGTTCGATGTGCAAATCTTCTTTCTCTAGCACATCGAATGTGTATTCATGTTTTCAAACACAAAAGTATCTCGATTGAAAAATACTTTTGGAAAACCGTTCGATGTGCAAATCTCTTCTTTCCTCTAGCACATCGAATGTGTACTCTTTTCAAATACAAAAGTATTTATGATTGAAAATTGATCTTTCTCATAAAACCTTCGTCGTATTGCAAAACTCTTTCTTCTAAGCAATACGCGATTGTTTTCAAATCAATTTTTCATCAATCGGTGAATCTCAATTTTGGTTCACTCACTCCGTGTTGTCTTCTTTGAGACGTTCGGTTTGAGAATACCTAGAACAACCGCGAAACCCGTCAAGGAGATTCTTGAATTATACCGATCACAGCAAGTACTTGTATCGATCAACGGGAACCGTGGGCCGTGTACCTCAATTCAACGAAGTGATCAAAGACACTTTCGTGTGTTTTATTGCTAATCGTTGTTTGCGGTACATTTGGACGGTTGCAACCGATCGAATTGAGAAGTCAATCCAAAGCCGCATGCTCACATCATCCACACTTAATTGAAGAAATCATGACTAGTGCATATCTACATAACCGGCTCGATATTTTTATACTATGCTTCGCTACGCACGCAAATATCATGAACCAAGAAAGCTTCCGCTACTCGATGGAAAGATGTCATGATCCAAAAGTGTGAGCATGTCGGTCCAAAAGTCACAACATCACATGATGGCAACACAACAAAGGGTGATCTAGAGATTTCTCGTGGTCGATGATCTCAAAGAAAGCTCAAGATCATCAATGATGTGGATCGTTCAAAGACCTCCACTTAAAGTACAAAATAATGCGGACTTTGAAGATTTGCTACTAAAGCACAAAGAATGCGGAATTGAAGAATTGAAGTCTACGAGCTCGAACCGAAGATAAAATAGAATGCTAGGATTCAAATGTAAAACATGGGGTGACCTCCTTAGGGGAGATTGTTAGGAATTGGAAATTCCATAGTGAAGTGTCGGTCACCCCAACTATTATCTAGCATAAGTTAGCTCGTAGACATATCGTTATTTACGTTATTTAGTTAGTTATTAGTTAGTTAGTAGCGTAGATTAGTTTAGTGTAACACCGTGGAGGAAGGACGGTCTTTACCCATTGTATGCCTAATCCACATCCGTCGAGGAGGTCGTTTAGTTTGTAAGTATAAATACCCTTCCATCCTTGGAAGGGTGGTGCTTCAATCTAACCTTTCATTTGTAATCTAACCTTTCACATGTATTTCCATCATCCAAGACCACCCGAATCATCTAAACAACATAAATATACGATTGTTCAAGAAATCATATCTAAAACTATGTTGCAAAAACAAAAGCCTCTCAACTCTCTTCATCTCATTGATTAGTAGAAAATTACATGGCTATCTTGTTTTAATCATCTACCTAGTAACCACCCGAAAGTTATCATAAACATATATAAACAACATAAATCAAAACATTAATTTCAAAAGAGGACACATTGTTATTCAAAGACGAAAACATCCGTATCCAATTAGATCAAAAGTTTGTGCAAAGTTATGACCGAAAATGACTTTCTATTATAAATCAATGATTCTGTAAATCAACAAAACTTCAAAGAAAAAAATCAACAAAACACTTTTCATATTATGCTTGACTTTACCAAAAATTTGATACAAGGACCTTACTGCTTTGAAAACCATTTGTTTTAAAACTAGAGCCAACCCGCCTCGATACCAATTGTGAAAACATAGAGGGGGTGAATACGTTCCGCTTCAAACTTAAAACTTTTGTATCAAATATAGTATAAACCATTGCATTTTCTAATCTCGACGCGAGGATGCATTTAACGACACGGCATGTAAGGCCAACCCTTAATATCACATAAGATTCCGCAAGATTAATGGTTCATTATAAATCAAGTTTCACCATTATTAGTCCGGTTGCTTTTTCTTGATCAAGCGTGTCATAATATGTAAAGTGTTAAATATAGTTTATGACTATATGAAAGACCAAGTATGCATCACAAACATAGACATCAACCACATAGAAAGTAAACAATGTAATGCAAGAATAAAAGTAAAGCGATAAGTAAAAGGATAAACAAACCAACACGATGATTTATAGAGGTTCGGCTACAAGGACACCTTCCTTGCCCTACTCCACTCCCCGAGTCACCTACTCGAGAGTTCGTATACACTACACAACACCGACTCCTTATGGCGGAGAAGCCTTCACAACGTCGCCTACTCTTTTTCCGGTACTAGGCTAACCACCGGGTTCTTTCACACCAAGGTGAACCACACCTACCACAACGTCGCCTACCCTTTCTTCGGTACTAGGCTAAGTACCGAGTTCCATTACAATGGAGGAACTACTACCCAACACAACACCTATACCCCAAAGGAGACCAACTCGTTATTACAACACCATCAAGTATATCAATATCCTTGGATCCAATACTACTCTATCTTGTACATCGAAACACACCATATCGAATGTACACCCTAGGCATCTTTCACTAATGCCATTGACACAATCCTCCAGCACCTTTCACACATGCCTTCAACACGGATCTTCGGCACTCTTCACTAATGCCTTTGACACATCTATGACACCTGTTATGTTTTGTGGCCCAACATAACAAACCTTGTGTTTTATGGCACAAACACATAAACCATCTAGTCTAGTCATAGATATATAACACATCTATGATACCCGTTATGTTTTGTGGCCCAACATAACAAACCTTGTGTTTTATGGCACAAACACATAAACCATCTAGTCTAGTCATAGATACAAGAATATGATACTAGACATTATCCAAGACAATGTGTCTAATGGATATGAAATACTAAACTAAACATCAAGAACTCAAAGCATGATGTAGTTAGTATTCTATGAATGAAGATGACAAGTTTCCCAAGCTTGTTGTAGAAGATCTTCATGTGCTTGTATCTTGTGATGGGTGATCACTTCAGTAGGTAAGGATGCAAGATCTTCAAGCTTGCTTTGAAGGATCACTTCGGGAGTATGCTTACAAAAAATGAAAGTTAGAAGCATTATGATCATATGTGATGAGGGTGGATTACATGTGTCCTAATGATCTAAATATGCTAGAGATGGTGGAGAGAAAACTATGTGTAAAGGTGTATGAAACAATGAAGAAATGACTCTCTATTTATAAGCAAAACTTTCCACTGTTCCACGGATCCCACAGATCCTCCTCGAGGATCCGTCCGGTCATTCGGGGATCCGTGGATGCTCCCTTTACCCATGGATTTTGGGTCATGGGTTATGGGTACCAAGTAGATTCAATGTATCTACAAGATGCAATGCATCTAGTCCATGGTTTTGAGTGCCCACCAAGGTACAATGTATCTAGACATTGGGTATGGGTCATGGGTTATGGGTACCAAGTAGATTCAATGTATCTACAAGATGCAATGCATCTAGTCTCTGGTTTTGAGTGCCCACCAAGGTACAATGTATCTAGACATTGGGTATGGGTCTTGGACTTTGGGTTTTACCCAACTATATTCAATGTATTTGGTCAATGGGTCAAATACTTAAGGTTCTACCCATTTATATTACCCATTATAATACATACTAGTTATGTATATATTTACCCATTATGTAAACACTAGTTGTTATACATAAACTATTTTAACTAAACATGTTTTAATGGTTTGTTGGGGGTTTGATCATAATGTAACATAACAAACATGTATGAACCTATGTTGTAGCATACAAGGACTTGAGTCGTCGAGAGGTGTTGAGAGTATGTTGAGACAACATATAATTACAAGTAACTTATACATTTTACGTTGTGTATTACAAGTTACATGTTTGTCATCAACAAAACAAATGAGAATGTATAGATTAAATATCGTAATATTTGCACTAACATCCTCCTCTTTCACCCTTAGCTGATGGTATCCAGATCTTAAGTCAATTTTCGAGTATACACTCGATCCTTGTAACTGATCGAACAAATCATCAATCCTAGGCAAAGGATATCGGTTCTTGATTGTGAGCTTGTTCAATTCTCTATAATCGATGTACATTTGAAAAGATCCATATTTATTCTTGACGAACAAAACCGAAGCTCCCCAGGGCGAGGAACTCGGTCGAATGAATCCCTTGTCGGATAGTTCTTGCGCTTATTGGATAAATCCGCATTTCGGATGGTGCCAAGCGGTATGGTGCTCGAGCTACGGTGTAACTCCAGGCACTAGATCAATTTTAAATTCAACATGACGGGCAGGTGAAAGACCAGGCAAATCTTCAGGGAATACTTCAAGGAATTCTTTAACTACATGCACATCCTCCAATCTCCTTTCTTCAGACTTCTTTTCCGTTACATGAGCTAAGAAAGCATGACATCCCTTTTCTGTGTACTTCACAGTCTTGATGTAGGATATGATGCTCAAATACTTCTTACTTTGATCCCCGTGGATAACCAAGGTTTCACCATTGATTGGAATATGAACAGTCTTTTCGTCGCATATAATTCTTGCATGGTGTTTAGATAACCAGTCCATGCCAATAACTGCGTTGAAACTACCAAGCTTGATCGGTAGAAGATCTATAATGAATGGTTGGTCTTGTAAGAGCATAGGGCAATTACGGATTATGGTGTTGGTTCCTATTATCTTTTCGTCGACCAGTTCCATTTCATAAGTGGTGTCTAAGGTATTTGGGGTGATTTCAAGTACAGGTGCAAAGGTAGCAGATACAAAACTCCTATCGGCTCCAGAATCAAACAAGATTTTTGCAGAATGATTGTTAAGTGAAAACGTACCCGTTACGATGTTAGGGTTCAGTGGAACATCTCCATCTCCTAACACATATGCCCTTACACACGCATTGTTGTTTTGGGTGGCATTCCTCTTTGTGCACTGGTTCTTGAAATGACCCTTCTCTCCACATCCATAACAGTTTAGATTTTCCAGTTGCGTGTCGTTTCCATTTGTAGGGTTTCGACAATTCCTAGCTTGATGACCCACCTTGTTGCATTTCTCGCACTTTACAGTACATGGTCCATAATGGTAGAACATGCATTTATTGCACGGTGGGTGAGATCAAGCATATCCCCAATGCAGATTGGTGTGCCGCATAAGCCCTTGCGACTTCTTGTCTTGGTTTTGTTGATTACGATGGTGGTTCCTGTTCTGATGGTACTGATTGTTGTTGTTGTTGTTGTTGTTGTTGTTGTTTTTACGGTTGTTGTTGTTTCGGTGGTTATTGTTGAATTGTGATGAGTTGTTGGGTTGATGAGGGTTGGGGTTCATGTTTCTTCGATCATCAAACTTTCTTTTGTTGTCATTTGAGTTCTGTTCGGTTCCAAGCTTCAAAATTGGTTCCATGAGACGGTGTGAAACATTGAAAACTTCTTCTAAAATCTTAGGGTTAGAAGCGATGACATCTTCTTCAATACTTCGGGGTAAACCCCCGACGAGACTTTCAAAAAGCTTGTCGTTCGTGGGAAACATGTTAGGACACATGGCTCTCAGCTCATGGTATTTTTTTAATTAAGTCTTAAGATCATTACCCTTAGCAGTCAAATGGTAGAATTCATCCTCTAGTTTATTGATTTAAGTTCTTGGAAAATATTGTTTCATCAACAGTTGCTTCAGATCGGACCAGAAAATCTTACAAGCTTCTTCCATACCAATCGATTGAGCATGAGCTTTCCACCATGACAATGCATCTTCTAGCAAAGTTCCAATTGCAAACTTGACTTTGCAATCATCCGTGCAGTCACTTAGGAGGAATACAGTTTTTGATCTCCCAAACCAGTGAAGAAGACCAATAGCACCTTCAGTTCCCTTAAAGAAGGTAGGCTTGCAGTTCATGAATCCTTTGTAGCTACATTTGCGCGCTACAGGAGACTCACTTTGGTTTGTCTGATTGTCGGTTTCATTAGAGTTTGCAACCTCAATGACGCGTGCTGCTTTAGCAATGCGTGCGACTTCAGCAATGCGGGCTGTCTCGGTTTCACGTGCAGCTTCAACTTCACGTGCAACTTCAGCTTCTCGAGCAACTTCAGTTTCTCGTGCAATTTCAGCTTCTCGTGCTGTAGTTTCAGCTTCACGTGCAACTTGAGCAAAACGTTCAGCTTCAGCTATGCGTGTGACTTCAGCTTGAGCAGCCTCAACAGCATGTTTGGCGATGGCAACACTAACACTGTCAGCGACCATCTTGCGAACATCGGTTGGGGTTATGGTAGCGGATGAGGTAGCTTTCTTCTTGACCATTTTTCTAAAATTACCAAGAGATAAACACCATAATTTTAGAATCATCGATAATAATACAAGTGATTACGTATTATAAATATCATAATAGTCAAGAACACCACATTAAATCAATGGAATAGTATCGTCATAAGCAAGAATAAGGCAATCATGATATGTCAAAACAATATTATAACATACATGGGAATATAATGTTCGGCTCGGTTATATAACCGATGAATGATGAAATCACAACACACAAGAATATAATAATACAACCACGATATCATAGACTAACATTAGTACATAGCATAAGTCATAACCAATCGATACAACATTAATATCTTGTTTAATAGTTTTCACAAACCAAAAGATACAAGGCCCTCATATTAAAGCCACAGATGGCTGGTTTTACGTCACTAAGCTATATAGAAGATGACTCTGATCTATGAGTCGCCCGGTGTGTCCCCCAGACTAAGTCGTAGCTCACTGACCATAGTTGCAAACTTCTCGAACTGCTGATCCCTAGCTCTCTCTCTCTAGCCTGGAGATCATCGAGCCTCTGCTCTAAGGTGGATGCATGGGTATGGAAAGATGTAATCTCATGATGCATAGCCTCCTCTCTACCTGCAGCAGTCTCTCTCATGACACTAGTATCCCGCCATCGGCCTCGACTCTGGGTCAGTCTGCATGACACCTCTAGCTCCACGATCTAAGTACTCATCATATCAAAGACAATATCCATGGAGTAGCAACCAACTATGAGGTTTTCAGCCTCCTCCTCGATGCTCTTAATCCTGACTTGGGGAATCTCATCAACGTGTGCCATAATCTCACTTAACTGGTCCTCATGTCTCACAAGTCGAGCTGCCAATAAAGGAACAAAGCGATGCAAAGGTTCTCCTGTCACTGGGAGGATTCTTGCTGGAGTAGTCATCGAGCTTTCACCAAGCTCAACCATGCTAGGAGTACCTTCTTCGGATCTCCAACTGCGCATGACTGGTAGCAGAAAAGACCAACGCCTAGCATTGACCTTATTTCGAGGTCCGGGATGGATATCAATAGTCATATCCTGCATATACGGATCTGATGATGATGGGAGAAAATACTTTCTCTCGCTGAGTGGTAGCTGGGGCTCACTGTGGACATCCAATGGCGATGAAGCTAGCGGTGGTGATTATACGGGCACAATAGTGGTTTGATGAAAGAAAGTAGTAGGTGGCTGTAGCGGTGAAGTAGTCATAGGTGGTGATGTGAGTGTGCCGATGGTGGATGAGCCGATGACGATGGTATGTCCGATGAGGTACAAAAGGCATAGTGGTGCTCGCATGCTTCCGAGCGGTGTTCTTGAAGATCGAACCTCTTGGGTGCGATCATATGGTACGCCAAAAGGCTCGAGCTCATAAGGCTTTGAACTCTAACCCTCCTTCTTTGATGACAAATCGGTGGCGGTGATGAGGATGGTGTGATCGATGATGCGATGCAAAGACTCTCGATGACTCGTCATCCGCTCCAACATCCGGCGGGTAACCACCGCTTTGACCGCATGAGCTAATCGTAGGTCATGGGAGCATATGCAGTGCTCTCGTAATGAATAGGTGCGGTGGGATGAGTGGAGTCGGTGCGACCTCTCCCTCCTCAAAGGGTTCGGTCTCTCTGGAAGCAATAGCCGGTGAAGCTAGGACATGACTCCCTGGCATAGGTACGGTGGTGGATGATATCACATCTTCCATATCGGAATCAAATGATAGCATGACTGGGTGGGAGGCGGACGACATGGTACTGTAACAACAAATAAAAATAGTAATGTAAGTAAAATGCCAAAAATGGTGTGATGAAAAAGATTTTAGTTAGTCGTGCACAATCTGCCAAACAAATCTCCATGCCTAACTAAAATGAATGCAATTTACTCATGATCTTATTTCACTTGATGTTTTACTAGTAATGTGATGCAGGTTTTACTGACCAGGTTTTAATATTTATAAGTGTCTCGTTTACCTATGGTCTACCTTATGCACTAACGGGCAGTGTACCCGATCATGTGTAGTGTAGTAATCGGTAAAACCAAAGTCGTCCCAAGAGCTATGTGAGCGGATTCTAATTAAGTCTCGGTGTCACTGATTTTAATAGGTTTTAAGAGGGAAATGGTTAATAAACTAATAAAACAAGAAAATAAAAAAAGCGAATAAAGGCAAGGGTTGTGATCAATAGAGGAGAAGTGTGCTAACCTAGTTACTCATCCTATCATGTTATGTTTACGTCTAATTACTTCCAATTGCTTCAAGTAGGGGTTAAGGTTGCTAGGACAACATTTGGTCAGTTCGTCCTAACCTATCAGCAAAGGTTTCCACCGGAGATCAAGCTACTACCCTTGAAAGTCCAATTGTTTTTAGTCCTCTAAGCCAAGTCATTAAGTTCCGTTACATGCAAGATTCATAACAATGAGTGCCCGGGCGCTAGAATCTTAGACACTCATCCCTAACTTCTTAAGTTCATCCAAAAGGCAGGTGATCATTTGGTTAGTTCGCACAAACGAAGAAGGGTCGTCAGTTGGTCAATTATTACCCTTCCCACTCAGTCTACCTACTTAGGGTCATTTGGTTAATTCTCCTAAGCAACTAGACACTACCGTCATTCAAAACTACCGAAAAAAGGGTAGCTACCAACAAACTATACATGCATAAACTAGAAACAATTATACGGAAGCAATGTAAACATAAACATAACAATTAAGGAATCATAACTAGGCTAGCACCAGAGGTGCTTCGACGATCATATTAACTGAAACAATCAATTCAATGTTTGACATAATGAAATGCATGAATTGAAAGTAAAAGAAATGATAAATTGCTAATGCTTATCGCTAGGGAGTGATTTCTCCCTTGGAGATGGCTTCGTATGCTCCTCAAGACCTGCCTTCAGTCCCCTACTCATGTTCTCTGCTTTGTGTATGGAGTGAATGATGTGAAATGCAGAATTTAGGGCTGGTATTTATAGGCCAAATCTAGTTACGACATACTTAAGTTGAGAGTTATGCCGTAACCTATATAAATCCGTAATAATGCTCTAGATAAAGCTAATTACGGTGTAACACATGGAATGAGTTACGCCGTATCTTCAATATATGTTACAAAATCATGATTATACCGTAAATGTTGAAAGATTTATGGCGTAGCTTGCAGCGGTGCGGAACATCATTTGACCTAATTAGTTACGGCGTAATCCTTAGATGGAGTTACACCGTAACCTGCTGTTGAGTTGGTCTTCTGAGTCACGCTTTTGTTACGGCGTAAGGTGAGAGAAGAGTTATGCCGTAATTACTTCACAATGGGCATACTATCATATATCTTCAATAAACTCTCCAAATTCGCGTCTCTTTAGCTCCAATGCTCGTAAATTACCCGAAAGTGAAATATAGAGGAAAATAAGCGTAAATCCATATAAATGATATAAAATATGAGCATTATCTGGGAAATTGACACTTAATATTCAGACTATTTGATGTTATCAAATATCTCCCACTTGAACTCTACTTGCCCTCAAGTAGACCTTATTAGATAAATTTTTAAAAAGATATCTCCCATTACCTGGAAAATATTAGTTTAAAAATCCCTTATGCTAGAATAAAACAAAGCCGAACACCTCACGAAATGGGAACAAAACACTCAAATCTATCAACTATTCTAAGTGTTAATTTCGGGGTGATCACTGAAAGCACAGTCATAGCATGTATTCTATCATAAGCTTGGTGGTTACACAAACCTCCACCACTAGAGTGGGAAGTTGTTCATAGTAAGTCATACGGTCGATTTGATAATTAGAAACGGGATCAACTTTAACTTCTTCATCTTCATCTGAAGAGTCCGAGAGAGGGCGAGGCCTTTTCCCATTGATCATGAATCATTTGGAGGGTTGTTTGGTAAGAGGTACCATAACATGGTTAGCAAGAAAATGATCATCGATAATAGGAGTAGGTTGCATTGCACTGACATACTCACGGAGTCGTGTTAGGAGCATACCATAAGGAAGAATCATTTTGTCAGTTTTGAACACACCTACCATTCTTTTGACAATGTAATAGGCGAGATTGAAAGGTTTTTTGTTGGATGAGACAATAGATCATTTGGACAAGACACGCATTGGGATGGTCTTTGTTTCCAACTAAGCAAATGACATTTTCTCTAAGGATTTCTTCCCACTTTTTGTAAATGGGAAACATCTCAAAGAGTTCCATTTGATAGGGATCACGATAGATGACTTCTTTGTTGCGGTTATAACGAGATCGGTCGACTCTCTTTTTGAAGATGGTGTCTCGAACAACCATGGGGTCGTCAAGTGGAGTGTGATAAATAGGTTTAGAGTCTAGTGCAAAAGATTGAGTAGCAATTGACCAATCTTTGGAAAACATACAAATTCCTTCACATGGTATGCGAAGTATTTGTGAGAATGTGTTGAGGGCAAGGTGATGCTTTGGTTGTTTATAATGAAAGCGATTGAAATACTTTCATCATTGTTTCGGACAATTCTAACACTCTTGTAAAATTCGAAGATGAAGACCGGACAAATTTGTTCATCAATTTCTAGCATACAATCAAAGCTGATTGCGGAAAAGACTTGGGAATGTCGGTGTTTTCAAGAAAACATTCCTTAACTACACGACCTTTGTGGATAAGTCATTTTTGGAGCATTTTGAAGGTTTTGCGATCACTTTTTGATATCCCTTCTTTGCGATAGTATCTAGGAAGGTAGTGAACGGTGTCATGATGATCTTGTTGGGTAGCTTTAGGCATAAAAAAATATTCCAATTAGGTAAAATTTGTCAAGATGAGTTTATGAGTTTATTTTGTAATAACAATGCCATTTTGAAATTCCTTGATTATGCAGAACCTTTTTGTATTAATTTTTTTTGCAATAAGCAAGTTCCCAATTGGTGATATGAAAAATTGAAATCAATTGAAAATTAAAAAAAAAACCCTAGGATGGGGATGATGATGAATAGACAACATGAGTGTAATTACTTACAATGATGTTTAGGATTGAGATGCTTGAGAGTATGAGCCCTAGGATGATGGGAGCTGATATTTGGTACCCTTATTGTTTCGCTTTTCCCTAGCCTTGGTTCCACAGTGGATGATTTATGTTATAGTGAGAAGTGTTTGTGTATGTTTTGATATGTGACGAGTTTGTAGTTTCAAGCCAAAGGTTTTGAGTTATGTTTTATAGTAGAAAAGAGTATGGCTTTTCCTATATTTTATGTGTGCTTGTACTAGTTCAAAGATAGATGTAGAAGGTGTGTGAAATGCTTAAGCATGCTTGAACATTCAGCTGCAAATGAGGGCATGATTTGGTTGGGTCTTGTCACAATTGAGCATGGGAACATAATATTCTTTGGTTAATATGGTCAAAAGAATCAAAGAAGGTTTAGGCTAATATTTAATTGTGTTAGGGTGGCTCTTAGTTGTGCTTTGTCTCCCCTTTGTGTATACTTACACGCAAGGAAAATTGACCAAAGGTGTGTTTGTGTTTTGTGTCGCGTTGGTACCACAGAGACAAGAAAACAATGTAACACCAATTCACTTTGTACAAAATTTGTGTAACAACGTTATTAAAGGTGTGCTGGGCCATAAGAATGAACGGGCTCGGCCCAAGAAAAAGTTATAAATGGGTTGGGTTGGGTCTGCTAGTTACACGAGCCCAAGAAGTAGAGATAATAGGGGGTTGGGTCAGTTTGGGCTTAGGAGTCCATTAGGAAGATTTAAAAAAAATACAAAGTTTTTATATAATATATATAAAAGAAATATTATTATCTAGTTCGAGGTAAATTTTATCGGGTCACAACGGTGTATTTTAAGCCTTTCTTTCAAGATTTAAGATGCATATGCCAAGTGATATACAAAATCGATATCAAGAAAATTTTATGGTTCTAAATCCGTGCTTTGTTCATGATCAGTTAGATAATGACATTGAAATTTTCTGGGAGCTTATAGTACCTACCCCTTAAGAGAACCGCGTCCCACAGTTTAACTTGCAGAGGTTTTCTTGGGTGATTCGGTGAATAGGTGTTAGGAATTATAAAATAATGTAATAGTATAGTGCAGTTCCTACTGATAGGTTCCTGCTGTTAGCAATAGTTGTTTCTACTGATAGTGCAGATTCTGCTGATAGTATTATTACTGCTGATAGTTATTGTTTCTGCGGATAGTAGTATCCGTATTATAAGTATTTAGTTAGGATATGCATGAGTTATATTAGGAAGAGATAATGCATATCTTCTTCATGTTTTGTAATGGGCTATATTCATGTTTTGTACGTGCTTGAAAACATTATTAGTGAATTAATATAGATCCATAGAGGATCAAAGTATTTAGTTGTTATTGTCTTCTTTAACTCTTGTGTTTATATTCCGCGTAAGCATAAGTTTATAAGAGATTCTCCATAGTTTACTTGTGATTACATAAGTATTCTATCAGTTTATTAAAGGCTCGAAAGATCTATCTAGGACTGATCCAACAATAGGTGAGGAGTTTTGGTACGCATTAGATCCTCGCACTCTCAGATGTACTCATCACCTCTTTTCTTATGATTCCATCGAACTTTGACAATAGGAATGCGACTTTGCTTTAATATCTTGACATACTTGTCCATGATTTCTACAGGTTCTTCTACGAAGCTAAGTTTGTAATTAAGTTGAATATCCTTTAGAGGAACAACAAGGGTTTCATCAGATATGCATTTCTTTAAGTTAGACACGTGAAAGGTATCACGTACCCTACTGAGCTCTTCCAGAAGCTCGAGTTTATATGCCACTAGACCAAAATTTTTAGAATTTTGAATGGCCTTACGTATCAGGGTTTGAGTTTTCCTCGTTTGCTAAATTTGACCATTCCTTTCCAAGGAGATACCTTTAGCATAACTCTGTCTCGTACTTGGATTTCCATGGGTTTTCTCCTGACATTAGCATAGCTCTTTTGTCTATCTCTTGCTGCTTGCAGGCGTTGCTTGATTTGCATTATTTTCTCAGTTGTTTCCTGAACAATTTCAGGGCCAATAAGTTGTACCTCTCCAACTTCTGTCCATCAGATGGGTGATCGACATTTTCATCCATAGAGTGCTTCGAATGGAGCTACTTTGATGCTGGCATGGTAGCTGTTATTGTAAGAAAACTCCACCAACGGTAAGTGTCTATCCCAACCTTTTCCGAAATCGATTACGCATGCTCTAAGCATGTCTTCCATGGTTTGGATTGTCCTTTCATTTTGTTTGTCGGTTTGAGGATGGTAGGCGGTACTCATATTCAATTCGGTACGCATAGCTCGTTGGAGTCTTTGCCAGAATCTCGAGGTTAATCGGCTATCCCGATCAGATATGATAGAAATTGGTACCCCATGGCGGGAAACAATCTCCTTCAGATATAACTTAGCAAGCGTACTCATCTCGTCGGTTTCTTTGATAGGCAAGGAGTGAGCTGATTTGGTGAGACGGTCGAAAATGACCCATATGGTGTCGAAACCATTTGAAGTTTTCGGTAGTTTAGTGATGAAGTCCATGGTGATCTTTTCCCATTTCTAAACGGGAATTTTTAGTTGAGTTAGCAATCCAGATGATTTCGGATGTTCTGCCTTGACTCTAGAGCATGTTAGACATTTTCCAGCATGCTCTGCGATATCGGCCTTCATGTTTGGCCACCAATACAGAATTTTAAGATCTTGGTACATCTTGTTGGGACCGGGATGGATAGAGTACTTAGATTTATGAGATTCATGCATGATGAGTTCACGGATACCTCCGTAAAGTGGAATACGGCTTCTATCCTTGAAACACAACGTTCCATCCAATCTCTTCACAAATCCATTTTCATTCTCTGGCATGCCGTAAATTTTCTCGTTTGGTCTGTTTGCTTCTTTAAGTGCTTCAATCTGAGCTTCAAGAATTTTCGATGGAAGGGTGAATTGATTACCATTCCTAAAGATCTCACTCTAAGCGGTTTAGGGCGATCTTTCCTGCTCAAGGCATCTGCCACAACATTTGCCTTTCTGAGATGGTAGCGAATCTCACAGTCATAGTCGCTGAGCAATTCTAGCCATCGGCGTTGTCGCATGTTCAGTTCCTTTTTATCCAAGATGTGTTGAAGGCTTTTATGATCAGTGTACACTATGCATTTGGTTCCATACAAATAATGTCTCCATAACTTAAGAGAAAATACAACTGCTCCTAGTTCCAGTTCGTGAGTGGTATAATTTTTCTCATGAGTCTTGATTGACGGGATGCGTAAGCAATTACTTCATTCCTTTGCATTAGAACAACGCCTGGACCCAAGTGTAAAGCGTCACAGTATACCACAAAGTCTTCTACTCCTTCGGGTAAAGCCAAAATCGGAGCTTCGCAAAGCTTTTGCTTTAGTAGTTGGAAAGCTGACACTTGATCGGTTCCCCACTCAAACTTCTTTGTTTTCTGAGTTAATTCCGTCAATGGTTTGGAAATCTTTGAGAAACCTTCGATAAACCTACGGTAATAACTTGCGAGACCTAAAAATTGTTGAATCTCGGTGGGGTTGGTTGGAGCGGTCCAATTCTTAACAGATTCAATATTTGTTGGGTCCAAATGAATGCCTTGACTATCAATCACATGCCCAAGAAATTGTACCGTCTGGATCCACAAATCGCATTTGGAAAATTTAGTGTACACTTCTTCATCTTTGAGTAATCCCAAGACAATTCTCAGATGTTCCGCATGTTCTTCCTTATCACGAGAGTCGATGAGAATATCGTCAATGAACACAATGACATATTTATCCAAGTAAGGTTTACATACCCAATTCATTAGGTCCATGAATATAGCAGGCGCCTTGGTTAGGCCAAATGGCATCACTTGGAACTAATAATGATCGTAGCGAGTTCAGAATGCGGTCTTTAGAATATCCTCCTCTTTCACCCTTAGCAGATGGTATCCAGATCTTAAGTTAATTTTCGAGTATACATTCGATCCTTGTAACTGATCGAACAAATCATCAATCCTAGGCAAAGGATATCGGTTCTTGATTGTGATCTTGTTCAATTCTCTATAATCGATGCACATTCGAAAAGATCCATCTTTCTTCTTGACGAACAAAACCGGAGCTCCCCAAGGTGAGGAACTCGGTCAAATGAATCCCTTGACGGATTGTTCTTGCAGTTTTTTGGATAAATCCTGCATTTATGATGGTGCCAAGCGGTATGGTGCTCGAGCTACGGGTGTAGCTCCAGGCACTAGATCAATTTGAAATTCAACATGACGGGCAGGTGGAAGACCAGGCAAATCTTCAGGGAATACTTCGGGGAATTCTTTAACTACAGGCACATCCTCCAATCTCCTTTCTTCGGACTTCTTTTTCGTTACATGAGCTAAGAAAGCATGACATCCCTTTTCTATGTACTTCACAGTCTTGATGTAGGATATGATGCTCAAATACTTCTTACTTTGATCCTCGTGGATGACCAAGGTTTCACCATTGATTGGAATATGAACAGTCTTTTCGTCGCATATAATTCTTGGATGGTGTTTAAATAAGCAGTCCATGCCAATAACTGCATTGAAACTACCAAGCTTGATTGGTAGAAGATCTATAATGAATGGTTAGTCTTGTAAGAGCATAGGGCAATCGCGGATTATGGTGTTGGTTCCTATTATCTTTTCGTCGACCAGTTCCATTTCATAAGTGGTGTCTAAGGTAGTTGGGGCGATTTCAAGTAAAGGTGCAAAGGTAGCAGATACAAAACTCCTATCGGCTCCAGAATCAAACAAGATTTTTGCAGAATGATTGTTAAGTGAAAACATACCCGTTATGACGTCAGGGTTCAGTGGAACATCTCCATCTCCTAACACATATGCCCTTGCACACGCATTGTTGTTTTGGGTGGCATTTCTCTTTGTGCATTGGTTCTTGAAATGACCCTTCTCTCCACATCCATAACAGTTTAGATTTCCCTGTTACGTGTTGTTTCCATTTGTAGGGTTTCGACAATTCCTAGCTTGATGACCCACCTTGTTGCCTTTCTCGCACTTACAGTACATGGTCCATAATGGTAGAACATGCATTTATTGCACATGGGGTGAGGTCCGGCATATCCCCTACCTATAGTTGGTGTGGCCGCATAAGCTCTTGCGGCTTCTTGTCTTCGGTTTTGTTGATTACGGTGGTGGTTCCTGTTCTGATGGTACTGATTGTTGTTGTTGTTGTTGTTACGGTTGTTGTCGTTTCGGTGGTTATTGTTGAATTTAGATGAGTTGTTGGGTTGATGAGGGTTGGGGTTCATGTTTCTTCAATCATCAAACTTTCTTTTGTAGTCATTTGAGTTCTGTGCGGTTCCAAGCTTCAGAATTGGTTCCATGAGACGGCGTGAAACATTGAAAACTTCTTCTACAATCTTAGGGTTAGAAGCGATGACATCTCCTTCAATACTTCGGGGTAAACCCCCGATGAGACTTTCAAAAAGCTTGTCATTCGTGGGAAACATGTTAGGACACATGACTCTCAGCTCATTGTATTTTTTGAAGTAAGTCTTAAGATCATTACCCTTAGCAGTCAAATGGTAGAATTCATCCTCTAGTTTCTTGATTTCAGTTCTTGGAAAATATTGTTTCATCAACAGTTGCTTCAGATTGGACCAGAAAATCTTACAAGCTTCTTCCATACTAATCGATTGAGCATGAGCTTTCCACCATGACAATGCATCTTCTAGCAATGTTCCAATTGCAAATTTGACTTTGCAATCATCCGTGCAGTCACTTAGGAGGAATACAGTTTCTGATCTCTCAAACCAGTGAAGAAGACAAATAGCACCTTCAGTTCCCTTAAAGAAGGTAGGCTTGCAGTTCATGAATCCTTTGTAGCTATATTTGCGCACTACAAGAGACTCACTTTGGTTAGTCTGATTTTCGGTTTCATTAGAGTTTGCAACCTGAATGATGCGTGCTGCTTTAGCAATGCGTGCGGATGAGGTAGCTTTCTTCTTGGCGATGGCAACACTAACACTGTCAGCCACCATCTTGCGAACATCGGTTGGGGTTATGGTAGCGGATAGGTAGCTTTCTTCTTGACCATTTTTCTAAAATTACCAAGAGATAAACACCATAATTTTAGAATCATCGATAATAATACAAGTGATTACATATTATAAATATCATAATAGTCAAGATCACCACATTAAATCAATGGAATAGTATCGTCATAAGCAAGAATAAGGCAATCATGATATGTCAAAACAATATCATAACATACATGGGAATATAATGATCGTCTCGGTTTATATAACCGATGAATGATGAAATCACAACACACAAGAATATAATAATACAACCACGATATCATAGACTAACATCAGTACATAGCATAAGTCATAACCAATCGATAAAACATTAATATCTTGTTTAATAGTTTTAACAAACCAAAAGATACAAGGCCCTCATATTAATGCCACAGATGGCTGGTTTTACGTCACTAAGCTATATAGAAGATGACTCTGATCTATGAGTCGCCCTGTGTGTCCCCCATACGAAGTCATAGCTCGCTGACCATAGTTGACAACTTCTCGAACTGCTGATCCCTAGCTCTCTCTCTCTAGCCTGGAGATCATCGAGCCTCTGCTCTAAGGTGGATGCATGGGTATGGAAAGATGTAATCTCATGATGCATAGCCCCCTCTCTACCTGCATCAGTCTCTCTCATGATACTAGTATCTTGGCTAGCAGTCTCAAGTCTCTGGGTCAGGTCTGCGACAGCCTCTCTAGCCTCCACGATCTGAGTACTCATCATATCAAAGACAATATCCATGGAGTAGCAACCAACTACGAGGTTTTCAGACTCTTCCTCGATGCTCTTAATCCTGACTAGGGGAATCTCATCAACATGTGCCATAATCTCACTCAACTGGTCCTCATGTCTCAGAAGCCGAGCTGCCAATAAAGGAACATAGCGATGCAAAGGTTCTCCTCATGTCTCAACTGGTCCTCATGTCTCAACTGGTCCTCATGTCTCAGTATTCATCGAGCTTTCACCAAGCTTAACCATGCTAGGAGTACCTTCTTCGGATCTCCATCTGCACATGACTAGTAGCAGAAAAGACCAACACCTAGCATTGAACTTATTTCGAGGTCCGGGATGGATATCAATAGTCATATCCTGCAAATACGGATCTGATGATGATGGGAGAAAATAGTTTCTCTCACTGAGTGGTAGCTGGGGCTCACTGTGGACATCCAATGGCGATGAAGCTAGCGGTGGTGATTATACAGGCACAATAGTGGTCTGATGAAAGAAAGTAGTAGGTGGCGGTAGCGGTGAAGTAGTCATAGGTGGTGATGTGAGTGTAGCTGATGGTGGATGAGCTGATGACGATGGTATGTCTGACAGAGGTACAAAAGGCATAGTGGGTGCTCGCACATGCTTCCGAGCGGTGTTCTTGAAGATCGAACCTCTTGGGTGCAGTCTGTATGGTACGCCAAAAGGCTCAGGCTCATAAGGCTTCAGAACTCTAACCCTCCTTCTTTGATGACAAATCGGTAGCGGTGATGAGGATGGTGTGACTGATGATGCAGATGCAGCACTCTCTAATGACTCGGATGCCTCGTCATCTGCTCCAACATCTGATGCAGGTTACCACTGTTTTGACTGCATGAGCTAATCGTAGGTCATGGGAGCATATGCAGAGTGCTCTCCAGAATGAATAGGTGCAGCTGGGATGAGTGGAGTCGATGCGACCTCTCCCTCCTCAAAGGGTTCGGTATCTCTGGAAGCAATGGCCGGTGAAGCTAGGACATGACTCCCTGGCATAGGTACGGTGGTGGATGACATAACATCTTCCATATCGGAATGCGATGATAGCATGACTGGGTGGGAGGCGGACGACATGGTACTGTAACAACCAATTAAAATAGTAATGTAAGTAAAATGCCAAAATGATGTGATGAACAAGATTTTAGTTAGTCGTGCACAATCTGCCAAGAAAATCTCCATGCCTAACTAAAATGAATGCAATTTACTCATGATCTTATTTCACTTGATGTTTTACTAGTAATGTGATGCGTGTTTTCTTGACTGTGTTTTAATATTTATAAGTGTCTCGCTTACCTATGGTCTACCTTATGCACTAACGGGCATGCAGACCGATCGTGTGTAGTGTAGTAATCGTTAAACCAAGTCGCCCCAAGAGCTATGTGAGCGGATTCTAATTAAGTCTTGGTGTCACTGATTTTAATAGGTTTTAAGAGGGAAATGATTAATAAACTAATAAAATAAGAAAATAAAGAAAGCGAAAAAAGGCAGGGGTTGTGATCAATAGAGGAGAAGTGTGCTAACCAAGTTACTCATCCTATCATGTTATGTTTACGTCTAATTACTTCCAATTTCTTCAAGTGGGGGTTTAGGTCGCTAGGACAACATTTGGTCAGTTCGTCCTAACCTATCACCAAAGGTTTCCACCGGAGATCAGGCTACTACCCTTGAAAGTCCAATTGTTTTTAGTCCTCTAAGCCAAGTCATTAAGTTCCGCTACATGCAAGATTCATAACAATGAGTGCCCGGGCGGTAGCATCTTTGTAGGACCTCGTTTTTACATCAACCTTACGCGTATACCAACCTTAAACACAAGATGAACACACGTGAAACAAACACACTTTATGCGTAAAAGATGAAGAAGAAAAGATTAAGAATTTGAAGTGACTTAAGATGTTATCGATGAAACAAGAGAGAAAGATGAAACAAGATGTTGTTATACTTGAAAGAAAACACACACACACACACACACACACCTCAAATGAGACTTTGAGGGTATTTATAGTACAAGTAACATAATGCCCTAAGGCTTGGCCATGGGCCGTGAGATGGGCTTGGACATGGATTGGGTTACATGAACTTATACAAGGCTAGCTTAACTAAATGATTAACCATTTAGCTTAGCCCAATCCACGAGCCCGTTGACTATTCTAGCACGATATCTACCACACGTTAGAAGTTCCTAAACGTGAATGACCATCACTTCTAATAAAAATATTACGGCTAGAAATCTCCCTCTAAGGGGTGGTCATTCAAAAGATGCTCCACTTGATTAGGTCTTTACTTTCCTTGAGCTTGAACTTTGTGTGTAGATATAGAATAGTCTTAATTTATTGTTCCTTTACGCTTTGTGATCAATTAATGTGGTTGACTGCCATTGTCAACTTTGTTGGTTAGGTGTCTCCACGTCTTTCTCCACCATGCTCACACTTCTGTTTGACTTTTAATTGCCAATGATGTAGTTCTCGAGTCTTTATACTTTGTAGATTCTTTGACATTGACCAAGAATCATCTTTAACTTTGTGTTGCCTTTGATTTTGATGAGAACTTTCATGTGTTGGTGGTATGAGCATGTGGAGAATCACGATCTCTTCCTCCGCGAGCATCCATAAGAGGAAAACATAAAACATGGGTTAGAAATAATCCGTAGCATAAGTTTGAATTTCGAGTGTGTTAACAAAGATAGTGTGAAAACACGCCTCTAATTCTCACAAAGGTCATTCTCGAACCTGAGTCCTACAAGTGAGATAACGCGATGTAACGGCACACCCTCTGCTTGAGTGAGTCGAGGTACACCAAGCATCACCCACGATCGTAGACCGCTTGAGACACACTAAGCGTAATCCACGGAGTTACCGGCGACCGCCGTGGTCCTGTTGATGTTGACCCCGCAGAGTTTCCATTCAATCATTGAAGATCACGATGTGAAACTTCTCCTAAATGTTCTCGCGGATTGCTAAGATCTCGAGGACTCTAGAATATATCACTTGTGTCCTTATTGATGAACAACAAGTGATGTCATGTCAAGTGTTCCTATGAGATCTTATGATGAATCTCGTGGCTCTAGACTCAATAGTGCATTTTGGTTTTCCGAGCGGAGACTAGGGAGGGTCTCCTTCTTCAATACCAACGATCTCTAAGAGAAAGTCGATAGATTATGTAGGGTTCTCGGTGAGAATGAAACAAACCTTTTAAGAGGAATTGAGTGGCAAGAAGGTTTTAGTGCATGCGCCATCGGGTCCATGACGTCTTTGTCTTCAATACAGTGTCATCTTTGTGACAACCAAGAGTATATGAATTGAACCCGGTTTTCGCTCTAGGGTTGATTATGGGGGTTATTTCTTTTCACCCTTTACATTGCTTTTCTTTTTAATTCTTCAACCCCTTCTTTCTCCTTTCTCACATTATTTCTTTTTCTTCAATCATACCTAAGGACTTCTAGTTCTAAACTATTGGTGATGTCCTTGGGTAGATCCCTCCGGCTCTGGCGGAACATAGGACGGATTTTCCTATCCTTAGTCACCTTATAACTCCATGACTGTCCCATGTTGCCATAAAACCATTTTCTCGAAAATCTCTCTGAGTGTTTATGATTGAAAACATGTTTGAAACACTCCGAGAGTTTTATATTTTCAAAACACTCCCCTTCACATGTGCTTATATTGTTTTAACTTAAATCGCATGCAGAGGGTAGAGTTCGCACTTTTGAATTGATCGACTTTAAATGAACTAGACCGATTCGAGACACGTTTACATTACTAGAGAACTAGCTTGAAATTATTACCCGTCCTGGTCAAGTCCATAGAAAGTTTCTCGAGATGGTACAGTTCCTGACATTGATTCCTCTTCAATTCATTGGTTTCAACAGAGTCGAGTTCTTTTGAGATTCAAACACCGATCATTAAACTTTTTGATCACATTTTAATCACGTCTCCTCCCCCTCAAAAATAGCATATTCGTGATATTTTTGATATCAAAGGATTAAAAAACATTTTAGAATCTTTGGGAGACAAACGATTTGGTTTAAGCATGAATTTGGAACATTTTGTTTTATACTCCCCTTTAATAAAGCATAATCAATTAAAGGGTTTTAGAGGAGTTATCTTGAGCACAATAAATTTTGAAAGATTTTGAAATTCTTTTGAACAATCTTGAAAAAGGTGCTCAAGATGATGATGATTCTCACCGCTTTAAATGTAGTGCCATCAAGCGTACACTTGATTTTTCATTTAAAACACGAGTTTTGATTTGAAAATAATCAAAAGTCATCATTTTTGTCCGGGTTTCGTCATCAAGTATACGAAAGCCATTTTTGAAGAAATTTTGAGAAACGATATGTTTTAGAAAATTTAAAGAACTCTTGTTTAAGCATCTCAGATATGTCCGTATTATTGTAGATTGACATTTCTTGAAACGCATGAATACTGGATTATACAAGAGACATGTCGTGAGAAGAATATTTTTGGATTTTGATTTTATATTGTTTTGTAGTTTTTGAAAGTTTTATATATTTTTATATTTTGCTTTTGTTTGTTTTTCAAATTTTGTATTTTGTTTTCAAAAATATTTACAGTAAGCTTGTTTGGAAAATCATTTTCAAGAAGATTCGAGAAGTTCTAACTCCTCGGGGTTAGGCTTCAGATTCCAATTCGTCGAACTAAATCGTTAAACCGCTCTTTTGGAAGGGCTTTAGTGAATAGATCGCGAGTTGGTAACTGCCTTCACAAAAATAATTCAACAAGACCTTCTTCTACGTGCTCTTTTATGAAGTGATAGCGGCACGAATGCGCTTAGTCTTTGAAAGTGATGAACAGATTGCATGATATGGCTATGGCACTTTTCGAGTCACAATACATAGGTATTTTATCGAAGTAAAGCCATAATCTATGAGTTGTGTTCTCATCCATAGAACTTGAGCACAACACGCAAATAGAGACACATACTCGAGCTTGACGGTTGAAAGTGCAGGCAATCTTGTTTCTTTGAAGACCAACCGACTAACTTTTCACGCAAAATTGTGCTCCACCGATGTACTTTTTGTCAGAACTTGATCACCGTGGTCCGTGATCCGAAAAGCAATTAGATCAAACCGATTCCTTCTGATACCAAATTCCCATGTGAATGGATGTCTTGGTACCGAAATATCATTTTAACCTCTTTGAGGTGCGAATCGGTAGGCTTTGCTCGAAACCGTGTTAATAAGCAAATAGCAAAATGAATATCGGGTCGACTAGCAAAGGAGGTACATGAGAGAACCAATCATGTTCGATATTTCTTTGGATCGATAGGTTTCCCAAAAAATTGGCTCCAATTTTTGGTGATGTTACTATTGGTGTGCCAATGAGTCACAATTATCCATACCATGATTTTTCAAAATCTCGGTTGTATATTTTGCTTGATTAATAAAAATTCCACGTGGGGATTGATGAATTTGTAAACCAAGAAAAATTTTAGTTCCCCATCATGGACATTTCAAATTTACTTTTCATGAGATTTTCAAAATGTTTTGAAAGATTCGGATTAGCGGACCCAAAATGATGTCGCTCACGTAAACCGAACAATCAAAATGTCGTTTTGCATTTTGTGTAAACAAGGTAGGATCAATAGTTCCTTTGGTGAAATTGTTTAGAATCGTGAAAGAGGACAGTCATTATACCACGCCCTGAGCTTGCTTTAAACCATAGATTGCCTTTTGAGTTTGTAGACGAGTCGGATGTTCCATGTCTATGAAGCCTTCCGGCCGACTCACGACACTTCTTCTTTCGTAGTTCCATTCAAGAACGCGGTCTTAATGTCCATCCGATAAACCGTGATGTTTTTGTGAGTCGATAGGCTAAGAAGATCCCGATCGCTTCAAGTCTAGCTACCGCGCCAATGACTCTTCAAAGTCTATTCTTTCTTCCCTGCCTATATCCTTTGGCCATAAGACGAGCTTTGTTGCGAATTACAGTCATTTCTTCATCCCTTTTGTTCTTCCATAACCATTTGAGATCAACGGCGCGAATGTCAATTGGTCTAGGAACCAAATCCCAAGACTCATGTAAACGGTATTGGAGAAGTTCCTCCTGCATCGCTTTTATCCAAGCGTTTTCTGCCATTGCCTCCCGAATGTTCTTTGGTTCTTTTGTGCTAATTGAGCAAAGGTAAATGCACAAGTCGCAATCGGTGGCAAGTTGGCGTCGCGTCTGAATTGGCCGTGAAGGTTCACCAATAACTTGTTCAATTGGATGGTCTTTTGTCCACTTCAGAGTAGAAGGATACCGTTGGTTAATCGTATGCGAGTTAGATGGTTCTCGTAAGCTTGAAGATGATTCGATTGATTCCAGCAAACGGGTTTTCAAATAAGTCTTCATCTAACGCTGCATCGCTCGATTTTGTGAAGGTTCTTCTTGAAATGATATGTTTTGGTTTTGGTCATCAACCGGTAAAGCGTTGTAAGAGTAGGATTTGCGTAAGTCGATGTAGATGACGTTGATGGAGTTGGTGCATTGGTTTCACCGTAGTAGATGCATCTTCGTTGGTGGTGGTGGATGATTTTGAGCGGTGCGGCGGAATGATGGTTTGATGCATTTGTCGAAGTTCCACCAAAGTATTCATCGAACATTAACTCAAAGAAATTCTCCCATTCATGTTCATGAGGAGTGCGAGCAAAAGTTAATGGAGCTCTTTGTTGTACGAGTCCTCGAATCGATATGTCCGTAAGTCTCTTGGTTTGGTGCGGGTTCTAATCTGTTTTGATTAGAAGCCATCGGATTTAGCACGGGTTCTAGAGCGAGTCTCTCAGAAGCCATTATCTGTTGGGAATTATACGTTTGAGTTGATAAGACAAAAAGAATGAAACAAGAGGGACTTAATACGACAAGAAGGAAACCTACAAAAAGATGAAAGGACTTACTTGCAAAAGAAGTTTTATTTATTAGTCCTTTGTAGTATTTTGTAAACCCTAATCCTCTAGTATATAAAGAGGACATAGGTGTAGGTTTTATACATGTCTTCCAAGATGTAGTCGATTAAAGGTGTGTGTGTGTCCTAGGCGTATAGTCTTGTAAACGCCTAGGTTATTAGTTTAGTTATCTAGACGTGTTCCTATAAACGTCTAAGATTAGTTAGTGTTAGTGAATGAAAACCTTGTGTCAATAAAAATTATGTTTTGATTTATCCGCTACGTATTGTCATTGTTATTGTTAAACCCTAAGGCTCAAAACAATCTAAAGGAGTTCTAACAAACTTCTCAATTGGTATCAGAGCTTGGGGAGCTCGTTACCTAGGGATTCACAAGGTTTCTTGGCGAAAAAGAATGAAGAAAATTGATTTTTTGCAAAATTCGCAACTTTTTCGCAAAGATAGTTTTCAAGAGGGTATAACTTTTTAATGAACCGTTGGATCGGGCTAAAATTGAACCGGAGCTTCTTGGTATATCTATCTTTAATCTCACCGAAGGGATTGTTGATCCGAGCTCTCAATCAAAAGTTATAAGTCGTCAAGTCTGCTAAACCGAAAATAAATTGTAAGGTTACTACAAGATCGCTTTTGAAACGATCATAACTTTTTGTTAACCGTTGGATCATGACGAAATGTTTGGTGGTTGTTCTCTATATACTCATCTAACTTTCCACCGGAAGGATCTTCGATCCGAGCTATTATGTGAAAGTACCGCTTAAAGCATCGCTCTAAGTTCAAAAATCTTGCTTGAAGGTTTCAAAGTATTGTTACCCTTCACAAAGTAACGCCGCTGACGAAAGTCTCGCTCCTTGACGAAAGTATCTTGATTTTTAAAGCATCGCTTATGCTTCAAAGTCTTCTGGTCTCCTTATGAAAGTAATGCGCTTTTATATCTAGCACCGCACCTTGTCCAAAGTAATCGCTCAAGGTACCGATTCTTCTCAAAGTCTTCGCTCAAGGTTTTGCATGGCGAAATTTATTTGGATTAGCAGTATAATGGTTTATTACGAGGAGATTTGATTGTTATGGATTTTTAGCGACACACACATGATATTATTTCACACACACAAGATTGGAATTTGTTCTTAAAAGTTTTAAAAAGCTCGAAGTTGATTTTCTTGAAGAATTGATTATGAAGAGGATTATTTATCACTTATTTGAAGGTGAAGTGGAATTACTTGGATACGTATTTTATCATACCTTTTAGTGGAAGGTAACTTGTTCGTGCTTCAATGATTATGACAAAGAATTGACATAACGCTTAAAGGAGTGACGTTATTGTGCTCAGTGATTATCGTCAAGAGATTGAGGTCTCCCTATACATAGGTATACGTTCAATGTCATCTATAGTGCAAGATATAAGATACAAGTTTGGGTTATTTTACTTCTTCATCAAGTTGGTTATACTTAGTTTTCTTCAAGAGTGATCATTACATGGAGCCTCTGATTTGAAGAATCAAGAAGATGGTTCATATGGGTTTCGGGGAAGCTTATTGTTAAATGTTTAACCATCTACATGCATCACTCAAGGGAAGTGTTTGATTTTTACCATCATGATCATTATTCCTATTGCTAGTTGGAGTTTCTCTGCTTTTGAATCCATTTTCTTATGGTGCGTAATGGTGGGCGATTTTAAACATTGGAAGTCTTAGATTGGAAGTATGATATTGGTTTGTGGTGGTCAAGATCATTATTTGCATACATTCCTATTTGGATAATAACAAAAAGGGAAGAGATGTTTGAGTGGCATGGCATGGATTAAGGGAAGACAAAGGAAGACATACTTGTTTCATTCATGGTGAGATCACCGATCTCAATTTTTTTACTTCGCCTAGGAAGTTCGTTTCAAGAATGGTTTTGTCATTATCAACTAGGGAAGATTGTTGGGAATTATTCGTTTGAGTTGATAAGACAAAAAGAATGAAACAAGAGGACTTAATACGACAAGGAAACCTACAAAATGATGGAAGGACTTGCTTGCAAAAGAAGTTTTATTTATTAGTCCTTTGTAGTAATTTGTAAACCCTAATCCTCTAGTATATAAAGAGGACATAGGTGTAGGTTTTATACATGACTTCCAAGATGTAGTCGATTAAAGGTGTGTGTGTGTCCTAGGCGTATAGTCTTGTAAATGCCTAGGTTATTAGTTTAGTTAGTAGTTTAGTTATCTAGACGTGTTCCTATAAACGTCTAAGATTAGTTAGTGTTAGTGAATGAAAACCTTGTGTCAATAACAATTATGTTTTGATTTATCCGCTGCGTATTGTCATTGTTATTGTTAAACCCTAAGGCTCAAAACGATCTAAAGGAGTTCTAACAAACTTCTCATTATCTGTGAAAGTTCATCAAAATACACATTCATCATCTCCATTATCTTCCTAGTTCTTCTGTTATACACCCTGAATGCCCTCGAGTTTTCTGAGTATCCAATGAAGATTCCAATATCACCTTTAGCTTTCAGTTTTCCTATATCTTCTCTGTCGTTCGTTGGATAGCACAAAGCGCCAAACACGTGAAGGTAAGAGATATCAGGTTTTTTGTTGTTGATTAGCTCATATGGGTTTTTATTGAATCTTGGATGGATTAGGGATCGATTTTGAGTGAAGCAAGCAAGGGCAATAACATCGCCCATAGAAATAACGGTGCACTAGAATATATTAGCATTATGCGAGCAGCCCACAAGAGTACGATTTCTTCTTTCAACTACCCCATTCACGTGGAGTTCTAACAACCGATGTCCGATGAGTAATTCCAACATCTTCAAAATAAGCTCTTAACTCCCGATTTGTGAATTCGATTGCCATCTGCTCTTACCACCCTTACCGGAGATTGAAGAAGTACTTGAATACGCTTTAAAGGTGATGATGATGCCGGTGCTTCAGATTTTGATCTCGAAATCTAACCCATGTATATCTTGAATAATCATCGACGATAACAAGAATATACTTTTTCCCATTAATGCTTTCAACTCTCATTGGGCCACATAAGTCCATGTGCAACATATGCAACCTTGCTTCCGAACTAGGTACGGGTTTGGGTTTATATGATGCTCTTTTGCTTTTTCCGTGTTCGCATGATGGACATAGGTGATCCTTGGTGTATTTGAACTTTGGAAGTCCATTGACTATGTTGTCCTTGGCCAGTTTGTTGATGGTGTCGAATTGAGATGGGATAATCGCTCATGCCACAACCAGACTTTGTTTCGTATGCTCGTGTCATAAGACATATTGGCGATGAAGAGGCCATTTGGTTAATGTCGATAGCATACAAGTTTGTATCACGATTCCCGATTAAGAGATCAGTGCCATCCAAGTTTCTAACGAAGCAAGCATTTTCCTAAAAGCAACCTCTAAATTTGCATCACAGAATCGCCTGATCGAAACAAATTGTGTCCCAACGCTCGACATAGTAAACCCGAGTGATCAAATAATTTCCAAAAGGTAGATCTCCAAAACCCATGATAGCTACTACATGATCATTTCCAAATCGACATAGCTCCCATGAATTTCGGATGAAATTGATCGTGACTTCAGATTCCGGTCATGTGCTTGAGCAACCCGAGTCGACGATCCAAAGACATATTTTGATAACTCCGCCAATAACGAAGAAGAAGATTTTGGAAACCGCTCGATTTTGGTTCCTTCGTTAGAGGTAAAACTCGATCACACACAAAGAAGTTTGCTATGGGTATTCTGGTTGGTCACTCATTGTACCATTCTGGAGTGTGAAAATTCTATCCGTGGGTTTCCAAATGTCATCCCTAAAGTAAACACTATGCTTCTTATCAGTAGTGTAAAGCCTAAGTCTTGCCACTAGTCTTCCTATTCGTTTAGCATAAGTTCTTTTTGGAACATTCTTCTTAACAGGCGTATCATTCACATTCGTAGAAATACAATCATCTTGAACATTAATTAAAGATTTCTTGCAAGTTAAACAAAGAGATTCAACACATTCATTAGACTTAGCAAGTTTCATAGGTTCATTACATTCAGATGAAATGTCTTTCTTATTATAAAGCGGTAAATTTCTAGGGTGATCTTCTACTTTCTTCTCTTTATTCAAGCTACTACTCTTAGAGGCATGCGAGACTCTATTGTTCCTTGTATTGCTTTTAGGCTTTAGTCTGCTGCTCCTAGAGGTGCTTTCTAGTCCTGTAGAAGGTAAGGCACACGCATTAGGATTCACATTTTTATCAAAAGAAGTGGTTTTGGCTATCCTAGTCTCTTTAGAGTGCTTGTTTAAACTTATGTCGTTTGTTCCATATGTTTTAGATGTGGAGGCAGACGCATTAGTGGTACTCATCCTAAAAAGGCCAGGTGCTAAAACTTTTGGTTTCTCGCTAAACACTTTTTCATTTTCAACAACTTTTTCTTTTAGCTTAGGCAAGGCGGGTGGATTGACTGGTTTTGGCAAATCATTTTTCACATTGACTTTTGGAGGAGGCATAGAAATAGACATTTTTGGTTTGAAAACCTGTTTTGGAGCATTTTCCTTCTCCTCAGTCAATGGTTTTGCAATCTTAGTATCCATGACCTTTCCTTTTGACATTCCGGTGAGCCCTCAAAAATCATTTTTTTCTTTCATGTCCTTGTAGGCACGCCATACGACAATTTGTCATACTTGCATTCCTCATATTTTCGATCAAGTTGTTTAAAATATGAGACATTTTCTTTTCAAGTTTTTCAAGAGCTTTTCATATTTTGAAACAATTACGGATGTCTCGACCTGAGTCTTTCATGATCTTCAACGTAATATGTTTGTAAAACAATGGACATAATATCGCTTGTCGAACATCTTGACGAGAGAATCATTTAAATTTTCCAAAACTTTGATATGTTCAAAACATTCATTAGCTTGCATTACCAGGGATTTATGGTCCTTGACAAAGTCACCTGTTTCTTTCAAAAATGCTTGTTCAAAGTGAATCACCCTCGCACTGACGTGGTTTAGCGGATTGGAAATTTCATTTTCAAAAACCTTTTTCATTTCATCGTGAAAACTAGAAAACTAGTTGTTGGTGCTGATGTTGATTTTTTATTTAACAAGCTCCTGAAGTTGCCCCATTCTAGTTTTAATTTCATCTAAAATGCTTCTAGCATCATTTGTGTTAAAAGGATTGTTTGAAGACATTTGTTCGATTTTCGAAAGAGATTGTGAGACAACAACAGGTTTTGAAACTGTTGTTGACTCTTTGTTTGAAACACTGGGTGTGATGGAAAACTTTGACTTTTCTTTTTGTGAAACAAAAGTAATTCCATTAATTTTGTTCCATTTGTTATAGTCGATTGGTTTTATTTCTGAATTCTTTTGTTTCATCTTTGATCTACTCGCGTTAAATAGTTCTAATGTTTCAAGAGAATCACGAACAATTATGGGTTCATGTAAAGCTTTTCCATTTTTCAAAACATTCTGTTCTTTCTGAGCTTTCTTGAGGAAACAAGGAGGTTTGTTACCAAGAGCCAATTTTTGTGTTGTATGAAAATACGGATTTGTTTGATTAATCAGCATATTAGTTGATTTAGCTGAATGACCCGTTGTAACAAGCAAATTTTCCAATTGTTTGATTTTTTCATCTTTATCAAGAATTTCATTAAGAAGAGAGTCTTCTCGTTTTGAAAAATCAGCAATCAACTGCTTCTTCTCTTTTTCAAGATCAGAGTAAGTTTCCATTTGTTTAGAAAGTTGGTCTTTTAGATCAGAAATTTCCTTGTTTAAAGATTTTATTTTCAAATTCGAATTCACATCAAGTGTGTTATACTTGATTTGCAATTGTTGTTCTTTTAAAACGAAATTTCGATAACCAATTTCTAATTCTGACTCTTTGTTTTTGTGAAATTCAAAAGCTTTTGCATTCTCCTTGTACCTCTCAAGCTCGCCGGTCAATTTTTCATTCGCGGCCTTAACATCGCGATTGACCGCTTTAACTTTCTCGATTTCAATGCCACGCTTATTGATTAATGTTTCAAAATAAGCACGTGTTTCCTCATCGCCTCAAGATTTTGTGCCACACACCTCCACTAGGATCCACATATGGAGTTTTAGAGTTAGTATTGCTACAACTCGGATTGTCCGTATGTATCATAAGTAGGTGTGGGTGTCACGAATCTTGTTGTCATGAGTAAACACATCAAATATGACATTGTTATAGCATGGATCAATGATTGGTACCTCGGATCTGCGTTGGCATCATAAGCAGGAGATGCGTGCGTGTCGTTGTCGCACTTAGTCTCCTCAAGATTTGCCATGAAGATGCGGTTTGCATTGATTTACTCGAGGTCTTCCAAATCATCCATAATAGCGAAAAGTCATGTTCCTCAAGACTCATTGCGACCCTACTTCCGACTTTTGTGCCAACAAGATAGCTTTAGAAGATCGCGCATCCTTCTTTTTGGCTTAGTAGGACAATTCCTTTCCATGTGACCCACTCCTTGACAGGTTGTAACACTTAACTGATTACCACGATTCACATTTCCATAATTCCCAACGATCGAGTCGCAACATTCCCATTCGATTACCCACCGCTCTATTCCTAAAATTTTGTCCTATCGATTTCCAACATTCTAACCCAACTGATTACCTCGACACGGAGCCACTGACACCCATGTGAAATCCAAGAGCATATCCTATTGGTTCCCAATAACTCCAACCATTTGTCCTTGATGACCCATATTCAAACCCTTGTGCAATTTGCTCGCTATGCGAGTGTTTGATGAAATCCTTTAGTTGTTGTTAGTTGGTGTGGAATAGCGACCTCAATGCTTTAGTCAAAAAGCAAATGCGATTGACAAAGCTTGTTCTTGTTCGGTTTCAAGGTCGGTGATTCCTTGTTCTTGGTATTGTGGATACCGTTGTTGTTGATGACTTGTTGTTCTTGTGGATATAATTGTTGTTGAGGATATGACTTGTGGTTGTGGAATGTATTCTCGCAAGTTGTTGTTAGTGGAAGATGATGAAGCTTGTTGTTGTGTATTCAATGGATTTCGAGTCTTTGCAATTAGTGCCAAGGGATCATGATTCTTTGCCAATATTTCTTTCCTTACTTCATTGACTTCAGCTTGATTTTGTTTCAGAAAATCGTTGAGTTGATCAAAATTCACCTGATGTAAGTCCTTTGTTTGGTTGACAATAGTGACATATCGTCCCCATTCTTCTGGAAGATTGTTGAGAAATTTGATGTTACTCACGATAGTTCTTGGTGCCAACTTGTTTCGATAAGCTCATTCATCAAAGTGCAAACCTTCCATAGTAGATTCAATGGATTCTCCGGAGTAGATGTAAACTTCTCCCATTTAGTTAGTGACTTGTTCTCCATGTCTTATTGACCAATTCGCTCCATAACATAGCCGTCTAACACGTTCCCACATATCATAAGCGTTTCACGCCTATCTACAGCAAAGAAATATATCTCTTGGTAGTCCCAGTTGGACGATGTGTATTGCCATGTCATCTGCTTCGACCTGCTTCTTATCATCTTCATTGTATTCGGATTCATGTTGAGCACGAAAGTATGGTGGAACGGGAGGTGTTGCATCAGGACGTCCAGGGTCTTGGACTTGTCGAGGCTTGAAGGGTCCATTCGTAATGGATTGAATCATGAGTTTTCCATTAGGTTTGGTCTTGATGTAGCGGAGCATACGATTTGTCCATTGAAGATATCCACCTTTTTCCAGCATAGGAGGACGGTTTTCGGCACCGGCTGCATGAATGTCTTGTTGAGTTGCCATTGATGAAGGTATTTTATGATAAAGTTGATGTATGATCGATTCAACGATAAAGGAGTTGTGTTTGATGAAGATTAAGCTCGGTTGTTGTAGTGAAATTTTTTTCTAAAAACTTAAAAACCTCAATAACTTCTGTTCGGAGCGTTTTTAGGACTTGAAGCTTGACCCGGTCTATTCTCTTCATTCTCACGGTCGTTTTGATGGGTAGAACGCTGAAAACGGAGTTACGGTTCAAAAGTTATGGTCGTTTGAAGTTTTGCTTAATATCTTACTCGTAAACTTTGAGCTTATGCGTAAGATTTGGTTGCTTAGGCGTAACTTTTGATTCTTAGGCGTAAGATTTGAATCTTATGCGTAAACAGTGAACTTACACATAAAAATTAACTCTTATGCGTAAAAAATTTCCTTACACGTAAGATTTTACTCGTATGCGTAAAAAGAACGATCTTACTCGTAAGATTTAATGCTTATTCGTAAACCACAACCTTAGGCGTAAGATTTAGATCTTATGCGTAAAAACTTGAGTTATGCGTAAAGCAAGAATCGATCTCTACGGCTTATCCAAGCTAGTGAGATTTCACAAGTCGAAGTGTTCCACAAGCTTATCCAAGTGAGGGAAGCACTGCGTCACCGTTGTTGCACGAAGATTCTTTACCAACTGCTTATGCGTAAAACCTTATGCGTAGGATGAGGGTTTTGACTTTTTTCTTACGCGTAAAAAGAGGGTTTTGACTTTTTTTGTTACGCGTAAAAAATGCCCAGTTTTGCACACGATTTCTTTTACACTTACAGCTCCCAAAACACTCAAATAACAAGAAATTTTTGACCTTTATCACCCAAAGTGTTTTTTCTGCTTATGCGTAGAAATGAAGTACCAAACACAAACGAGTTTAAAAGTGAAGAAAAACACGTAAAGCTTCAAAAGTTTTCCAAAAACTAGAATCCTTAACACTCTATAAACCTTAAAACAAAAGAGTCTTGAAGATTTTAGTGCAAAAATTAAAGTTTTATGCGAGACAAATTTGTGTAGCGAGAGAACTACGCGTATCACTACAAACATGATATACCCAACACACACTCCTAAACCATTGTTAGGCGATTGATACCAATTGTAGGACCTCGTTTTTACATCAACCTTACGCGTATACCAACCTTAAACACAAGATGAACACACGTGAAACAAACACACTTTATGCGTAAAAGATGAAGAAGAAAAGATTAAGAAGTTGGTGACTTAAGATGTTATGCGTATGAAACAAAGAGAAAGATGAAACAAGATGTTGTTATACTTGAAAGAAAAACACACACACACACACACACACTCAAGCACACCCCTCAAATGAGACTTTGAGGGGTATTTATAGTACAAGTAACATAATGCCCTAAGGCTTGGCCATGGGTCGTGAGATGGGCTTGGACATGGATTGGGTTACATGAACTTATACAAGGCTAGCTTAACTAAACGATTAACCATTTAGCTTATCCCAATCTACGAGCCCGTTGACTATTCTAGCACGATATCTACCACACGTTAGAAAGTTCCTAAACGTGAATGACCATCACTTGTAATAAAAATATTACGGCTAACAATCTTAGACACTCATCCCTAACTTCTTAAGTTCATCCAAACGGCAGGTGATCATTTGGTCAGTTCGCACAAACAAAGAAGGGTCATCAGTTGGTTAATTATTACCCTTCCCACTCAGTCTACCTACTTAGGGTCATTTGGTTAATTCTCCTAAGCAACTAGACACTACCGCCATTCAAAACTACCGAAACAAGGGTAGCTACCAACAAACTATGCATGCATAAACTAGAAACAATTATACAGAAGCAATGTAAACATAAACATAAAAATTAAGGAATCATAACTAGGCTAGCACCAGAGGTGCTTAGCCGATCATATTAATTGAAACAATCAATTCAATGTTTGACATAATGAAATGTATGAATTGAAAGTAAAAGAAATGATAAATCGCTAATGCTTATCGCTAGGGAGTGATTTCTTCCTTGGAGATGGCTTCAAATGCTCCTCAAGATCTGCCTTCAGTCCCCTACTCACGTTCTCTACTTTGTGTGTGGAGTGAATGATGTGAAATGCAGAATTTAGGGCTGGTATTTATAGGCCATATCTAGTTACGACGTACTTAAGTTGAGAGTTACGCCGTAACCTATATAAATCCGTAATAATGCTCTAGATAAAGCTAATTACGGTGTAACACATGGAATGAGTTACGTCGTATCTTCAATATACGTTACAAAATCATGATTATACCGTAAATGTTTGAAAGAGTTATGGTGTAGCTTGCAGCGGCGCGGAACATCATTTGACCTAATTAGTTACGGCGTAATCCTTAGATGGAGTTACGCCGTAATCTGCTGTTGAGTTGGTCTTTTGAGTCACGCTTTTGTTACGGCGTAATGTGAGAGAGGAGTTATGCCGTAATTACTTCACAATGGGCATACTATCATATATCTTACATAAACTCTCCAAATCCGCGTCTTTTTAGCTCCAATGCTCGTAAATTACCTAAAAGTGAAATATAGAGGAAAACAAGCGTAAATCCATATAAATGATATAAAATACGAGCATTATCGGGGGAAATTGACACTTAATATTCAGGACTATTTGATGTTATCAAATATCTCCCCACTTGAACTCTACTTGCATTCAAGTAGACCTTATTAGACAAATTTTTAAAAAGATATCTCCCATTACCTGGAAAATATTAGTTTAAAAATCCCTTATGCTAGAATAAAACAAAGCCGAACACCTCACGAAATGGGAACAAAACACTCAAATCTATCAACTATTCTAAGTTGTTGGGTTCGGTGAATACCCAAACCTCTTTATTCTAGGATTTGAATAGAAAATACCCTAAGTGTTTAGTCCTTAAACACTAACAAGTCATCGAGCGCATAGCCACTCGGTGAGCTATCTTTTGGGATACTCGAAGAGACAAAGAAGAAGTCTCTCCACTCAATAAGGCGGAACTTAAAGGGTGAAGACCGAGTCAAGAAGAAGATGGTGGATTCGGTGGTGATGACAATAACTCACCGAATCCCAAACTCCTCACCAACTACTACCACTGAAGACATACTAAAGATGAAGACTGAAGGCTAAGAAGACGAAGAATGAGCGGGACAAGGCGGGATAAGTTTGAGCAGATAAGGCGAAGTCCTTATCAACCAAAGTCAAACTTTCCACGAATCGCTAACTATCGGCTCGGTGTCATCAACGACTAGAAGAAAGCGACCTTGTCACTTACTCTAAATAGCCAATGTAAATAGAGACAAAATACATCGGTATTTTGTCTTCTATAACTGTCGGTTTGTCCTCTAGGATAGAGTTAAAACCATACTTGTATAAATAGCATAAGATTTGGAGTGAAAGATTTAAGCTTGTGCATTAATTGTAAAACACACACAAGCAATCTTTCACTCCTCCAACTACAACTATGTCCCGAGATAGCTCGATGGTTCTGTGTAGTTGTGCTTAGACTTAGCCTAAGCTTAGTGAGGAGTTATACCATACTTGTCATTTCAATCCCAAGTACTATTCCGCAAGTACTTGGGTAATGTATTCTTTTGATTCATTTTAATAAAGAATATAAGCGTTGAAAATTACTCGGTGTGTTTTACTTGCATTACTTTAATCATTGTTCACAATTAGTCGTTTTAATTGTTTTAAACTAAGCGTGAAATGGGAACAACAAGTGGTATCGAGCGGTGATTATAAAACCCTTTTAAGCCGCTAAAAACGTTTTTAAATCGGGATCCTAATGGTGAAAGTGATGTGCCCCAACTTGTCGATAAAAGGGTGGAGCCTATGTTGTTGTTGCCCTCGACTAGAAGTTGCCAAATTTAACAAATGGAAAAGCGAATGCTTTGCTATTTGTAGGATGGAACCTTACTACATTAAGTGCATTAATGAAGGTCCATTTATCCCAAAGCTCTGAAGGTTTACCTAAACACAAGCTCGATGGACTCAGGACGAGAGAAGAGTGGTCAACCAGGACCAAAGGCTCAAAAGCATCATCATATCTTGTCTTCCTGATGATGTTATGGAGTCTGTCATTGGCTGTAGTACAACTAAACAAACCTGGAATGACCTGGTCCACAGCTATGAAGGTCCCTCAGATACCAAGGAAAACAGGATTATGGACCTGAAACTTGAGTACAATACCTTCAGGGCTAAAGACTCAGAAACTCTCTCTCAAACTTACACCCGGTATAAAACTTTGTTAAATGAATTGTCAAATGATGGTGTAAAGTTGTCCAAACATGAAATCAATGTTGGTTTTGTCAATAGTCTCCCTGAGAAGTGGTTGAATTTCTCTTAGGGACTTAGGAATGCTAATCATATTTAGAATCTTGAACTTCCTGAAATTTATGGGAAATTTGTCTACGAGGAAAACCTCATCAGCAGACGATAACGACTTGAAAAAGTCTCAGAAGTCAAGAAGTCCACGACCACCACTTCAACACCAATTCAAGCGCTTTTTATTGAAACGGTGTGGTTCAAGATTTTCGGGAAAATTCGAGACGATGAGGGCGATGAGAGAACAAGCGAGGAGTACCTAAATGACTTAAACATTGAGTTTAAGGAAAGGGCACTCATTGCTAACTCTAAAGGTTTATCGAAGAAACAAAAGTTTTCAAATGCTAAAGCTAATGAGGACCTTGAATGTTTTAAGTGTCACAAAAGAGGTCATTTGCCAAAGACATTTTCAAAAACAATTTCGAACCCTCTTACAAACCCTCGTGGTCAAATCGGTCCTTGGGCTTTAGCAAATTTCAACCAAAAGTCTATTAGTCTCATCAAAATTTTCAAAACAAGTCGACCAAAACAAATTGTCGATTTTGAAGCTAAGTATAGGAAAGCCGAGGCTAAACTAGCACTTCTTGAGGCCACTCCCTCGAAACAACAAACAATGTTAAATCATGCGGGGTAAAAACAAGGGCACAGTAGTGAAGTCTTTGATTGGGATGAAGAGCCAATCTCCTCGGGCGATGAAATGGTGCAAGTCGAGTGCTGCGATGGCTCTCTCAAAAGAGGACAAGCTAACCGTTGGGAAGAATCATGCTAGGAATGGTGAATGGGTCAATATTACAATGAAGAAGGTAAACATTTTACTTTCTATGGATGATAATTCTGATTGGCAGTCCTTTATGAACTATATCAATGTTGACCTTAAGTTTGTAGAGGAGCAAAGATTAAATCTTTTTTTCTAAATACAACAAGTTAAGTTTTGAATTAAACAAGTGTAGGGATGAACTGATTCTTTTAAAACAAGCCAAGCTTGAGGCTGTTACACTGCAAATTCAAAAAACTGAACTAGTTTAAAGAAATCAGGCTCTTCAGGAAGAACTTAAAAAGGAAAAAGATATCATTGAAAGTTGGACTGCTAAGAATCCCAAAGTCTTTGACACTGTTCAAGCCCCCAGTAGCAAAAAGAGAATCCTAGGTGAAGATCATCTCACTGATTCTCTTAGTGAAGACCAAAGCCCAAAACCATTTATGTCTGCTGGCATGCTCTCCAATAAGGAGTTAATGCCTAAAGTCTAGTGATTGGGTTGAAAGGGTAAACCACGAGAGTAAGCTTCAAATTTCGATTACGGAAGGATTCTTGAGCACGAGTCAAGCTCTCAAGAGTATGCTTGGACTCCCGATGTACCCAATAGTCTTGAACACATCACCGAGTCGAAGCTAAATCAAGCACCGCTTCCACCACTGAAACCTCTTTGGTCTTGCACCTAGCTCGAGCTTACTCCACTACAATTCAACCTCACTCTCCAAAAGAAAGGTCGGTCTTAGGCGAACCATTTTGAAAAGACCAACAAAACCAACCCAAGAAGACTTTGTTCCCACCGAGACTTCCACATCTTTAGTTCCTCTTGAAGTAGAACAAATCCAAGAATCGATTGAACTTGTGAGGAAGTTGGTGACAAGATGGACTCCATCGAAAAGGCTCTGATTCAATAATCAAGGAACCAAAGTCGACCTCCTCTAGTTCCTCAAAGTCAAAGTCAAACACCAAGCCCAGCGAAGTGTGATCTATGCCATTATACCGGCCATACCAGCGATAATTGCTACAAAATCCTTTTTGCATGATGCGCAAAAGGAAGATCCTAAAACTTCGACCACTTACAATATGTAAGTTCATTCGATGAAGCAACTCATACCAACTCGGTCATTAGTATGCTTTATCCTCAAAGCGGTCAAAGACCTAAAGCAAAACCTTTTCCTCCTTGCCCACATTGTGGCTATAATGATCATCTTCACGATGGTATCTCATGAACTCTTCTTTGTGATATATGTGGAAATCCGACTCATGAGACATCTCGGCATGATAGAGTCATCCAGCAAGGAGAAGTTCAAAACAACCCGCATCATTGAGTCTTCCTTAGTAAGTAAATGCAAAACCTGTGGTAGCACACTTCACTCAACCACGACCATGAATCAATTGCTAAGTTCAAATAGACCATGAGACCCAAGCCCCTAGTAAGTGGGTTAGCAAGAGAAACTAATTCGGTTTACTATTTGTGGAGAGACATGCGAGGAGCCTATTTGGCATCTAGATAGTGGATGTTCAAGGCATGTTAAAGAAGTATCTGCACAAGTATGTAAAGGAACCAGGACCCAAGGTAGTATTTGGTGATAACTCATCATGTCCCACTGAAGGTTATGGTTCAGTAAATTGTAATGGAATAGTTTTCTCTAGAATAGCTTATGTCAATGGTCTAAAGTACAATCTCATCAGTGTCAGTCAGTTGTGTGATGCAAAATACATAGTGCAGTTCAATGATAAACAAGGTACAATTTTCAATGCCAACAAAGAAGTTGTTTTAATAGCTCCCAGGAGAGATGATGTATATGTTCTTGACATGTCAACTCTCTCTCAGAATGGGACATATCTATTTGCCAAAGCCACTGAAACTATCAACTGGCTGTGGCACAAGAGATTCTCTCACTTAAACTTCAAAAATATAAACAACTTGGCAAAACAAAACAAAGTCCTTGGTTTATCATCACTAGTTTTTGCAAAAGACAAACCATGCTCAGCCTGTGAAAAAGGCAAACATCACAGAGCATCATTCAAAACAAAACAAAATTTCTCCATCAAAAGTTGCCTTCACCTCCTGCATATGGATCTCTTTGGACCTGTCAGTCCAAGATCAATCCAAAGATGAGAAGTATACACTTGTCATTGTTGATGAGTTCTCAAGATACACTTGGGTATACTTTCTTTCCAAAAGAGTCAGTAAGCGATACCATAATGTCATTCATCGGGAAGATTGAAAACAAGAATGACATTACGATTAAACAAATCGAAGCGACAATGGTGCGAGTTCGAAATCAAGAGCTTGAGAGTTTCTGTGATGAAAAGGGAATTTCCCAAAATTTTCATCTCCATATACCCCTGAACAAAATGGGGTTGCTGAAAGGAAAAACAGAACTCTCATTGAGGCTGCTAGAACCATGTTAAATGGCTCAACACTTTCAAAGCACTTCTGGACTGAAGCTGTCAAAACAGCCTGTTACACTCAAAACAGGTCAATCATTGTCAAAAGGCATAACAAGACCCCATATGAGATCTTCAAAGGAAGACTTCCTGACATCAGCTACTTTCATGTGTTTGGGTGTCATGTGTTCATTCACAATCACAAGGATCACTTAGGCAAATTTGATGCAAAAGGCGATGATGGGTATTTCTTAGGTTACTCAGCGATCTCTAAAGCCTTGAGGTGTTTAACACCAAAAGACAACAAGTTGAGAAACCTTTCATGTCACCTTTGATGAAAGTTCGAAAGCATCGTTTACCAATACCTCGATGGAGGAAATAGGAATTGATGACTCATCAAGATACCCTCCCGATGAGTTCAACACTTAAATCAATTCCTCATATCAAGTTGATCGATATCTCATACTATGTCTTACCCCACAACCTTCCTCAACCAACAATCGGTGAATTCATTGATAATTAATCGGTCCCTACGGGATAGGTATCTTGAACCAAATGTTCGGGAACTTGAAATCATGAACCCCAACACGAACAAAGCATCTCAACAGATGATCTAAATGATTCTCGTGGCTCCACACTGAACCCATTCCCGAGTTTCTAGTGACCTCATCAAGCTCGGATCCTAGACCACAAAGTAAGTGGACAAGATCTCAAGACATTGAGCTTGTGAACATCATTGGTGAACCCAGCTAAAGGCATGCTCACAAGAAGCATGGATGCTAAGTTAGCACGACTTGACCAATGAATGTCTATATCTTGATTTTCTATCGAAATAGAACCCAAAAGTGTCTTGAAGCTCTAAAACATCCTAGGCGGGTTCGAGCTATGCAAGAAGAACTTCAGCAGTTTGATAAAAACAAGGTCATGACCTTGATCAAATGTCCTCGGGATGTCATTGTCATAGGAATGAAGTGGGTTTTCGAAACAAAGCGATGAAAAGCATCTTGTCATTAAAAACAAAGCCGGACTTGTAGCTAAAGGTTATAGTCAACAAGAAGGCATTGACTATGATGAGACATTTGCTCTGTTGCAAGAATGGAAGCCATCGGGATCTTCCTTGCATTTGCAACCTACATGAACTTCAAAGTTTACCAAATGGATGTAAAAGTGCATTCTGAATGGTGAACTCAAGGAAGATGTGTATGTTCAACAACCTCCGGCTTTGAGAGTAGTGAATACCGACTATTTACGTAAGCTTGACAAAGCCCTATATGGACTTAAACAAGCTCCCGAGCATGGTATGAAACTCTCACCCTTCTTGATTCAAAACAAGTTTGTCGAGTTTATCTATAGGACAAAACAAGATGTGATACTAGTCCAAGTGTATGTTGATGACATCATCTTTGGCTCAACAAATTATACTCTTTGCAAACAATTTGAAAAGCGATGACAAAGAAATTTGAAATGAGCATGATGGGTGAACTCACATACTTTCTTGGACTACAAATCGAACAAGCGATAAAGGAATCACCATCGGTCAAGAGAAATATACCGAAATCTCTTGAAGAAATATGAGATCTTTGACTTTGCTTGGTGAAGACACCAATGGTCCCTCCTAATAACCTTGGACACGATCTCACTAGGAAATCATCAATCAAACTCATTTCGAGAGGGATTGTAGGATCAGCGATGTATCTAATCGCTTCGGACGACATACAATTCTCGGTATGTCTAATAGCAAGATATCGGTCAATCCTAAAGAATCCCATCTCACTGCAGACCAAAAGAATCCTCGGATACACGAAGGAACTCCAAGCCTTGGACTTTACTATCCAAAATGCTCAAGGTTTGACCTCAAAGGATATTCGACTCGATTATCTGATGCAACATGGAAAGAAAAAGTACCTCAAGGTCATGTCAATTTCTTGGAGGAAAGGCGGTTTGTTGGAGTGCTAAAAGCAACAATCGGTGGCTATGTCTTCATTTGAAGGCGAATATGTGGCATTGCAGGATCTTTGTGCCAATGTGCTATGGATGAAAAGTCAACTCGGTGACTATGACATCCATTACAAAATAGTACCCATCTTACGTGATAACACCAATGCAATTGCAATCTCCAACAACCTGTCCTTCACCAAAGAACCAAACACATTGATATAAGATATCATTTTATCGGGGACCACATCATGAAAGGAGACATAGAACTTCACTTCATTCCTCATCGAATATCAACTTGCTGATATCTTCACCAAACCCTTGGATGAACCTACCTTCAGAAGACTGAAAGTTGAATTGGGAATGCTTGACATTGAAAGTCAGCAACCTGATAATCAATCCTAATCTCAGTAAGTTTTCTCTAAAATGGTCCCTGATCCCTAAACAAAGCCCAAAATAATCTTCTCACTGAATGAGTAAGACTCATTCAGGGTCCCTGACATTGGATATTGAGCATTGAATGAGTAACTAAATGCTCTAAGTATTTCAGTTACTTAATGTCCTAGGTTGGTAAACATTCCAATTTAATATAGGAATATGTCTTTATATCCTTACATCATCCATGTCATGGGTCCTCACAACCTTACCTCATCCCACTTGGCATTTAATGCCTCCTCTCACAACAAATATCCTTAGGATATTTTAACTCGCAAGATGCACTTTTAGTGTGCACTGCAACTGTTCCCTTGAAAACCATGAGAAAACTGCGGGTAGTAGAGTGGTCGCATTAAATGAGGTAAATAAAACGTTTTCAATAAAAACTTTACAAATCCTCACATGTGCAAAATCTACCCTCTCACCACTCTATAAATACCCCTCTCAAAACACATTAAAACACACACAAATTGTTTTCTGCATCAAAACTCTGTCAAAATCTTTTCTCAACCTAGAAACATTGTGTGTTCTTTAATCTTCAACCAGTTTTTAAGCAAAATCTTCTCTGTAAACAATTTACAAAAGGTTTTTCATCACCAAACTCAAAAGATTTTCACCTCTTTGATTGTTCTTGTCAAACATTATCAAAAACCCTAAAATCTTTCAATGGAAATGGCAAGAACACAAAGTCTTCATTTTGCACCTCAGTGGGTGGGCAGTCTTGAAAATGTTGAGTTTAAAACAAATAATGATATAGGCAATTTTGAATACCCACATGATGTCCCAGCCTATAAAGGAATCATGAAATTTCTACTTAACTGCCCACTGAAACTGGCCTTTGTTCAGTCCCCTTCAATATTGTACCAAAACCTCCTCAGGGAGTTTTGGACAACTGCAGTGGCCTATGACCCGACACCCACAACTGATGAGACAAACCTTAGACCACTCAGGGAGTTTCCCATCAAATTCTCAATCTTAAACGGGCAACAATCAGTCATCCTGGACTATAAAACCTTTTGTACATCAACAAGGCTTGACTATAATCCAGGACAATATGTTGCTCACCCTGACCTAGCCACTGTTAAGGCTGAGTTGGGTAAAATTGTTTTAGATCCGAATTTTTTGGATGAACCCGATCACCAAGAACTCTTTTCCGTGGCTTGGAAGATCTTGTTCACTTTTGTGATTCGGGTTCTCGCGGGAACCATTCATCCATTGAACAAGTTAATTCTATTCGATTGATGATGGCATACTTGATAAGCGGGATTGATGTCAACATTGGGGAGATCATTTATACTGATCGCGTAACCAAGCTACTGATCAAAACTAGGGCAAAATATGTTTCTTACCCTAGGTTTGTCTCATGTGCTTTACAAGTGTTACTGGGTTGCAATTATCCTCAGAAATACAAATATGGCGCTTAACCTGCCATCCTAAGCCCTTCAAATTTTCAAAAGGACCCATCCCTTGTCACTGAAATTGAATTGACGGCCCATATGGTTGCTGTAAACAACGGAGGTACTCGATGTCTCAAACCCTGCTCCCAAAAAG